>CM062292.1:294825554-295425554 GCA_031216915.1 Pictodentalium vernedei | reverse complement strand
GATGCTACTCACCACATATCAAACCATTCGGACTGCTGGATCTGAAGAAGAAGATTTTTTAAGAAAATTCCTCATTTCGAACAAAGTTACAATTCAAGCTCCCACAGTGAGCCCAAATATGGACCTAGGGACATGGCTTGAACAAACTTGAATCTCACCCCCCTAAGGATGCTGCATACCAAATATCACAAGATTCTGCCTGCTGGATCGTGAGAAGAAGATTTTCAAAGAAATTTGCCTGAAATGCACTAAGTTCGAATTTGGGCTTCTATCGTGAGCCCAAATATGAATCCAGGTGGCTGATTTGAACAAACTGGAATCAGATCCACCCCACAATGTTGCATACCAAATATCAAAAGATTCTGCCTGCAGGATCTGGAGAAGAAGATTTTTGAAGAAATTTGCCTGAAATGCACTAAGTTCAAATTTGAGCTTCTATAGTGAGCCCAAATATGAATCTAGGGAGCCGATTTGAACAAAATAGAATCAGATCCACCCCACAATGTTGCATACCCAATATCAAAAGATTCTGCCTGCTGGATCTTGAGAAGAAGATTTTCAAAGAAATTTGCCTGAAATGCACTAAGTTCAAATTTGGGCTCCTATACTGAGCCCAAATATAAACCCAAGGGGCCGATTTGAACAAACTTGAATCAGATCCACCCCACAATGTTGCATACCAAATATCAAAAGATTCTGCCTGCTGGATCTGGAGAAGAAGATTTTCAAAGAAATTTACCTGAAATGCAGTAAGTTCAAATTTGGGCTCCTATACTGAGCCCAAATATACACCCAGGGGGCCAATTTGAACAAACTTGAATCAGATCCACCCCACAATGTTGCATACCAAATATCAAAAGATTCTGCCTGCTGGATCTGGAGAAGAAGATTTTTTAAGAAATTTGCCTGAAATGCACTAAGTTCGAAATCGGGCTCCTATACTGAGCCCAAATATGAACCCAGGGGGCGGATTTGAACAAACTTGAATCAGATCCACCCTCCAATGTTGCATACCAAATATCAAAAGATTCTGCCTGCTGGATCTGGAGAAGAAGATTTTTTAATGTTTTTCCCATTGCCTACAGTGTTAAAAAGTGCTGACTCAGCACTTTTTCAAAGTCCCGAAACTGTACCCTATGATAAAACCGATGGCAATTTTTTTTTACCAGTTCTTTCTGTTGGTCCTAAGGAAGCTTCACACCAAATAAAAATTCTCGGTGCCGTGCAGTTTTGGAGATATGGGCGTTTTAATTTTTTTCTATTTTTAGCTCCTGTGGTTCCCACGGGGCTACAGGAAAAAAAATTTCTGCATAAATTAGGTACTTATGACCCAATAAGCCCTCACATAAAATTTGGTTCAAATTGGCCTCTCGGTTTAAAAAATAGAAATTTGGGGTGGGGCCAAAATTTTACTCCTCCCATAACATCGCCAAGTATAGACCTACAAACTTCTCTTGAACAAACTTGAGTCTACACCTCAAAAGGAAGCTGCATACCAAATATCAAGTCTCTGCTATTGCTGGTTCTTGAGAAGAAGATTTTTTAAGAATTGGAGCATTTTTGCCCCACCCCTCTGCTCAATATGAGTCGAAACCTAATTTGCCCAAAAATCAAAATGCCGCTATATAACCCCTACTCACATGAAATTTCATTAACATGCGGCCAGTGGTTTGGAAGAAAAAGACCCAAACACCACCTTCACGCCGGACGACGGACGACGGACGAAAAGTGATCAGAAAAGCTCACCCTGACTTTCAGTCAGGTGAGCTAACAATAAGGCCAAGAAAAAAAAGTTGTGTGGTTCGGGTAACCCGACCGACCCTAATTTTGGAGTGCGACCCTAATAATTTTATGGGCCGAAAAAATCGTCGATTGTTTAAAAAATTCAAGACCGAAAAAGTAAGGCACGAATTCCGCATTTTGTTACCGCGAATGGGTTCCCGGTTTATACGTTGAAACTGACGGCGCGTATTCTGTGTTTTAATACGTTTTTATGTTGATTTCTCGGTGCCGGTATTTCGAATTAGTTTCCTGTGCGCCGTGGAATAAAATTGATCAAAATGTCTGCTATTCTTGCACTTATAAAAAAGAAATGCTGTCACTCAGATGAAATAAGAATGCTGAAATCTGTTCAGCATTCAACGACATTCAAAGATATCTTTACCGAAATTCACGGACAATCCAGCACAAATTCAAGCAGCGAGTGTGTACACGTTTGTTGCACGAATAACTCGGACTCGATGGTTTCCCCCCCTCAAGGCCTGTTCGATGTTTCCAGTGAAATGCAACTTGGCTCTGTGCTTGACAGATTCCAAATAAAAACTGTTGTTTTCCGATGTTTGGAAGAACCAGGCAGTGTTTGTAACACACCTGAGAATTTAGAAAGTACACCCAACACAGAGAATGTTTTCGATGTGTTAATGAGTCAATCAAAAAAACGAGGGTACCCCCCTGAAAAGGTTACAAGTCCAGGGGTTAAAACTGGTTTGAATAGAAAAGACGAACTGTATAATGATGTTTTAAAAATGATGCGTGAAGACGGTGTTGATTTTCCAGTCGCGGAACTTCGAACGGAAGGCTCGTATATAGCACAGGTGCTCTGTAATGCGTTGTGGTACGTCACCAATCAACACGTTACCTTCCAAGATTCGTCTCTTCATCATAAACAAGTGACACCGATACCAGAAAAATTCTGTGCCTTCAGTGGGTACAATGAAACCAAACGTAAAAAACAAAAAACACAACCAATGAACTCAAGTGAATTGAATAGTCACGGCCAGGCCCTGTACAGTGTTTGCTTGAAGCCAATCATGAAAACTAACTCAAAATGGTTTGTGTTCCATGATCACGTGAAAAGCCTTGCTGACTGTCTTTTGGGTTTCAGTGAATATTTGAAAGAACAGGCTTGCAGTTCTGATTTGAACCGCAAACGAGATGCCCCTGTGAGATCTGTTACCTCTGACATGACAGTTGAACACAGAAGGGCAACTCCATTTACACCAAAAGATAAATATACAGTTCTTGACAGTATAATGTCATCCCGAGACCCTGATGACCCGTTGTTCTTCAATGAAGAAGAACACATCACAAACCCGTTTCAGACAAACATGCAGCGTTTTAGATTCTTTTCGGAATTGCAATTATCCGTACCCATTGATCTCTACCGATATTCTCCTGGCGGTTCAATTGTTACTTCAACATGCATTGTGAGGGTAGATCCCGACAGGACTGAAGATGACAAACTAACAAAACCCTTGAGGTTATTTCCTGAAATTCAGAAAAAATTCCCTGTGTATCACACCAGAGCCCAACGCAATCACTTTAAGGCACATATTCGAAATGTCGCAAAAATATCACCATCTACCGTTGATCTTATATACAAAGAGCTAACTATTGATGCAACAACAGCTAGCCACATAGACACACAGCAAAGATTGCGTGCGATATTCTTGGGTGAAGAAGGCTTGCTTGTTGATCTTCGTACATTGAACGCGGGGCGGCCGACAGGAAAATTTGATGTTTTTTTCACGGAACTCAGTAAAATTGTTGAGAACGTAACCGCGGCTGATGATAGGAGACACAAACAGGCACATTTGTCAGAGTGGATTTCCTTACCGGATTTAATTCAACAAGCCCAGGACAAATGCCCACCAGATACGCCGATACCATCCAAAACGTTAGTCAGGTTGCAGTTTGCCCCCACAAATCCCTACACGCGAGCAGCATTACGATTCACATCAAAGATAGATGTACAATATAAAATTCAGAGGAGGCAACTACGTGAATCCCACCCCGATGAACATTTCTGTTCAGCACAACTGAAATATATGAAGTCAATGGCCGTAGACTTGCGCGATAAATGTGCTATGTACTCTGTAGACGACAAAGCAAAAATCCCCATTGGAAGTCCGGATGTGGTTGTATCGACCGGAGTGCGAGGCAAAAAGACGCTGGCTCCAACAAGTACAACGCTCGTTGCATCTGATCATGATATGACTAATTGTAGCCTGATGCCTTCTGTATATCTCCGGATAAACATTCCCGAGCATATTGAAAATTCATTCGTTCGAGGAAAAGTTACAACAGTGATCAACGATTCCATTTTTGAACAGTCTAACCCTTTTAGACATGCATGCACACTTTCGCAAATACACACTAAAGATGGACCCAAAATTCTTCTGAAATTTACTGACGGTGGGACTGACCAAAGGAACAACTTGGAAAGTGTGAAGTGTGCGACAATTTGCTTGTTCAGGGAGCTTGATTTAGACATGGTTGTGTTGGCAAGATGCGCTCCAGGGCATAGCTGGACCAATCCAGTTGAGAGGGTCATGTCGGTTCTAAATTTAGGCCTACAAAACTGTGCACTAAGTAGGAATGCTTCTGATGATCCTGCAGTTGAAAAGATTTTGACATCATGTAGTAGTATGGCAGATATTCGCACACGAGCAGATAAAAATCCAATTTTGAGAGAGAAATGGCCAAAACTGGTGGAGCCTGTGAAGGAGATTGTCAGAAGTCGGTTCGTGAGACTTCGTCTTAAAGATGACACAATTGTCACCGCCGACCCAGTTACTGTCGCAGAAATTGACAAAATGAAGGGACTCTTAACTTCAATGTTCCCCAATCTAGACCCAGATCATCTGACAAAAGCGCTCAATGATAAAGATCAAACCTACAAGGACTGGGTACAACGTCACTGTCGAGAACGCAAATATTCGTTTCAAGTTCGAAAGTGTGGAAATAGTGAATGTTGCTCGCCACCAAAAAGTGATCCTGAAGACTTAGCTTGGTTGCCTGATCCGGTGATGGATGACACAGGTTTCCACTTCAAGCCGTATGCGCAGTTGAAGGGAGTCACCACAACAGATGAAGATTGTCCGACACAATCGACAAAGAAAGCAGCTCATTGCAACAAACCTAGCAAAGCGACTGCCAAGACAAATAGCAGTAGCACTGTTTGTAGTATTGGTGATGTATACGGGGAGGATGCTGAAATGTGTACAATGAGTGCACAGACTGCGAGGAGTACAGTTATATGCATTGAGTGCCAAAAACCCAGAGTGATATATTCCCAAACTAGACTTACTGAGAGACAAAAATTTAGTTTGGCGTGCTTACTATCTAACTTTGATTTCACCTGCGGATCGCCGATCTGCCCACCCCAGCATTTATTGAAAAAGAAAATTTTTGTGAAGCTGTCTGTGTCGTGTGAAACCCCAGTGGAGCTATCATACTACAGCGCAAAACTTGGTCGGGTGGATCTTTGCAGCTTTTGTGCCCTACCTGAAGCAAGGGTGCTTCCGGAAATTGTTTCAAAGTTCAAAACAGTCCTTCCAATATGTGACACGTGTGTTGAACAGGGTCTCTCGCCAATCTGCCAGCGCCCCTATAAACCATAAAACAGTATGATTTTCACTTCTGAAAGATATCGTTTGCAACCACCTGACAATTTGTTTATTCCATTTGATATACGTTCCACCACTTGGCAAGTGACCAAGTGCAGTTTTGTTTTGTTTTGGGGTTTTTTTTGCCTGTCATTCAACGATTAAAAATATATTTTTGAGATTCACTTTCATTTATTGCCCTAGTTTGGATGTTTGGGAGTTTATGTTGTTTCAGTCCCTAGTCCAAAGAATATTAATGACGATTTTAGGGGCGGGACTAGGCGAGAAAGATTACATTAATGACAATGTTAGGGGGGGGGGGACTAGGTGAGAAACATTATATTTCAAATCTAGTGCTATTTTATAGGCAGTGGATTTTAAATATAATATTTCTCACACACTCATCTAAAGTTATAAAGTACTGTTTAATAGTAATTCTGGGATTAACATGTATACATTTATATCAGAAGTGCAGTATAAAACTTTCAACTTGATAGAGAGAACTCTCTTTCAAGTTGAAAGTTCTATTCTGCACTTCTGATATAATGGCTTTTAATATTAAATATTAAAATACATTTTTATCAGAAGTGCAGAATAAAACTTTCGACTTGATAGAGAGAACTCTCTATCAAGTTGAAAGTTCTATTCTGCACTTCTGATATAAATGTCTTTTAATAATAAATCCAAGGCTGAAGTATTAATCCTTTCAACTGGGTAGAGGGGTGGCAATTGAAAGGGGTTTCTTCCAAGTTCCACGATGGACCGTCACTTGCCAGATTGTAGCATCTTTTTGTATGGTCGCCAACGTCTTCACATCTCTGTCTTCCACTTGATCAGTAGGCCCACTGGTCATCCTTTATTAAATCGTCACACAGCACCTGCATCCCTGAGTTCTCGGCGGTCTCGTCGGCCAGCCCAGGTTAGCCTAGAAGTGTTGTCCGTCAGCGGTCTCGCCGACTGATGTCTGTTGTCAAGGTGTTGTCTCAGGCTGGTGGAGGAGTCATCTACAATGTTGCTGAGTCTGACAGAGCCCTTTATTAATTTATTAATTGCATGCTCACGAGTTTTATACAACTTCCACTTTCCTGCTATAATATGCTGGTGACAAGTCCGTCACAGTTTTATGTGTATTTTGTACTTGCACATACATGTACAAGTCTGTTTCAGGTTTGTCACCAACATATTTTGACGAGAGGGGGCCGTAAACTCATAAATATGCAATGAATCCAATAGTCTGTGATATGGTCTGAAAAATGCGTACCGTTAATACTGCACACAAATTAACAATACAGGATACATATTCACCAAACGGAACAGCGAAATATACGGGTCGAAAACCATAGGGGCGTAAATGAGCACAACGTTACTGGTGCTTGGCCTATTATGGGATGCCATTCAATATGTCAGAATGAGAACAAAACAATTCTAAAGCGGTGTCAAATGAAAGTGAAACAATTGATTGCAAATATTAACCGTCTTGTGTCCAAAATGAAAGTGCATTGAAAAGTCTGTCTGCGTGATATCAGCTGTCACGCAACTTAAATTTAGACATCCAGGGAAATATTAAATGTGCAAATATTTACGTTTTTACATGTTCCCGTATAAAAGGCAAATAACAAAGATCTCGCCCTCCGTGTGTTGTGAAACATTCGCTGTCCCCCAAATCAAATATAAGAACGTATGAAGACCCGAACCTACCAATTCTACCATATCCATTTGAAAAACTGCCATAGAATTCCCCCTTTCAACGAAAGCAAAAAATACTTGGGGGAAAAAATAAATAAAAAAAAAAAAAAAAAATCCGACCTACCGACCCTCTTTTTTTCTAGCATGTTACCCGAACCACACCATTAATTTTTTTTGGCCTAAGCATAATTTAAAGCACAATAGTTTGCAGAAAAGCTGAGGTAAACACAAATTATTAAAATAAGAATATTCAAAAAGTTTTGGCTAATAAAAAAAATAAATGATAGAAAATATTTTGGGTATAAAAGGTTATTACTGTAATGACCTTCAACAACCAATAGAGGCAAAATGAATGGCCTGGGTGTACACACTGAAACAAAACTGACTTAAGATCTATGCAACCTTAAATTGATTTATGGTCTGAGAAAAGCACTGAAAAATTCAGAACATTTGTGCCACCTGCACAAGGGTTAACCAGTTAAGTGCTAGAAGCCAGTATCATGGCTCTGTTGAAAAGTGCTGAAAGTCACTTCACTGTCTTTGCAGTGTATGCAATAGCTTCTTGGTTGCTCAGCAGTAGAAAACTAGATGTGTCATTTGACATGAATGCCCTGCGCAGGGTAGCATAAATGAGTGTTGATTTAAATGCATAAAATTAACCGTTACACTATCTCCATACATAGGAGAAATAAATAACTTGTAACTCGGCCCCGAAATATCAGACTGGATTGGTTTCCTAACCTTACCTGATGATTCTTTGGCTGAACTCAAATACTGGATATTGGCTCAATCAATAAATATTTTTCAAGTTATTGCACTCATAAATGAAAAATTAATTAAAACCGACTAATTAGAAGCCAGATCTAATCCACTACTCATCGGGCCACGCTGGTTTTAGAACCTGACCTGTAGATTCTTTAGGTGAACTCAAATACCCGATATCGACCCAATTAATGAATATATGCTGAAGTTATTGCGAAACAAACAAAAAAAAATTTTTTTCAAATTGACTAACAAACAGCCATAAATCTGCCCCTGATGTGATAACTGGATCGGACTGGTTTTTTAACTCGATCATAGAAAGTGTTAAGAACAACTCACATATCGAATATCGAACCAATCGGATAATATTTGTTGAAGTTATTGTGCTGATAAACACACTGTTACGGAATGATGGGATGGACAAGGGTAATGCTATATGCCATGTTATGGCAGGGATATAAAAAAATGTTCATATAAAATTATTTTGTTACAATTTATTGGAGAGTGCCAATAGGCTCTTCCAATAAATTGTAACAAAATTATTTATGAACAGAATATTGCTAAACTGAGGGTCTTCCCGCTGAAAGTGCGAGATCTTAAAACAATATATTCACGTTTAAAATCACCTTTGAAAAATGATTTAGCACACTTCCAGTTAATACCTGGAGAGATGACAACAGCAGAAAAATACAAGCTGAACAGAGGTTAAATCACCATAACATTCTAAGAAGCTGAGCTGAATGAAAGTTCTTACCAAACCAAATTCACTAAGTTTTGGCTAAAATGAAATCTTTGCTCAAAATAGACACAGTATAAGGTTTATATACTGTTGTGGTGGATCTCAACAACTGACATGTATAATATGAAAGCCCTTGGGCCAGAGACTTTGAAGAAGCCGAGCTAAACACAAACTTCACAAAATAGGACAAATCCGACTGATAGCAATGCCGATGCCGACACTGCAGGAGTCATGAAACAAACTTATCTTTGAAGTTGGCAATCTAAACACTGAAAACATTATTTCATTGAGTTTGTTAAGTGAGCAAAAAATAGTGGGATGGATAAATCTGTGAAAGTTTATTTGCCATGCAGCTAGAAAGGACTTAACCCTTTACCCAGCATAACGGTCAAAACCGGCCAGCACTATTCACAAAAACCGCCAATTCATTTTTAGTTTTTTTAATTTTTTGTCTCAAAAACATAGGTTATGACCCCTCTTTGGAACGAGCTCATTGAGCTCGTTCCAATGAGGGGTCATAACCAATGTTTTTGAGACAAAAAATTAAAAAAATTAGTTATTCAAGAATTTTGTTTGCAAGTGTCGTCTGCTTTTCATGTTAAGGAAAGGGTTAAAAAGGTCCAAAATCATCCGAGCGGAATACCATGAATTTGCTTTTCTTCTCCCAATGTTCTTGATATAAGATTTGGTCTAGTGCTACTCACTGAAGTTTTCAGAAAGGGTTATATCTTTCCCCCTTCTGAGACCCCACAAAATCAGACTGGCCCAATCTGAACATACCTGGTTCTTATCCACCCATTTCTAGTTAAGACCCAAGGCAGTTGTAATCAGTTTCAGGTTCTTGAGGAAATGTCTTAAGAAAAGGTTCATGGCATCGCATCACAGATCATGGATGGGCAAAGAATGACAAGATAAGCCAATGTATAGACCACAGACAGAATGATAATGAGTGTTGAATAAAAACAAATACATGTGCGAGTGCATGTGAAGCTTTGCCCATCACAAATGTTTCATCACAAATGAACATGTAACTGATCGTGAACAGACATCTAATCATGAATTGAAAAATGAAAAATACGCCGATGAAATCGTCAGATGTGAACACATACGCGCAACTAGTAGAAAGCTGTATGATGGAGGGCCACCCTGGATGCCGACATTATGCACAACATACATGGTATGGGTACATATAGAAATAGATTGGAGGAGTGCCTAATTTGATGGATGAAGGGTTAATATCTCTTATTAGATTTACATAAAAAAACTCTACAGCACAGCACATCAGTAACCTGAATACTTATATAAAGTAACCTGATAATCGGATTAATATTTTTTCAGTTATCGCATGCCAAAGAAATGGATTGGAGGAGTTCTCAATTTGAACGAAAAAGGGTTAATATCTCAGGATCAAAATAACAGATTTACACCAAAAACTATATAGCTCGGAACATCAGTAACCTGAAGATATATATAAAGTAACATGACAATTGGATTGATATTTTTTGAGTTATCTCATGCCAAAGGGATTGGAAGAATTCTCAATTTGAAGGATAAAGAGTTAATATCTCAGGATCAAATTATCAGATTTACACCAAAAACTATACAGCTCGGCACATCAGTAACCTGAACACAAATATAAAGTAACTTGACAATCCAAGCAATATTTTCAAGTTATCGAATGCCAAAGAAATGGATACGGATGCCGGACGGACAGACTGATGGACGAACGACAGCTGGCCACCCCAGATGCCGGCATTATGTGTATCATACATAGTATGGGTACACATAAAAAAGCATAAAGACAAATGGCCAAATAGACAAACTAACATGAGTTAATATGCTACTGACTTGTCGATAGCATATAAACTCAGTTTGGAGAACCAATTCTCAGTTTATTTCTTGTTCCTCATGCAATACTTCACTATTATGTCGCAAACCAATTTTTTCAGCAGTGAAAATTTTCCATAATGTAGTTGAAAATTTAACCAACTATATCTTGTTTGACAGAGCTCTATGAGCTCTGTCAAACAAGGTATAGTTGGTTAAATATTTGTCATACAAGTGCAAAAAGAGTGTCAAAGAACAAATTTCCAGGTGAAAAACAAAGGTGATGAGGCTATGACAAGAGAGGTGCATGAGAAACAACAAAAAAAAAATGTTTCAATTTTTTTTTTTTAATTTGTGTTAAATTTAAAACCAATGAAGAAGCAAAGATTCAGGGACATACTCCTATGGACCTGTGCTAAAATTTGTAATTCAGTTATTTTTCCTGCACAGACTTTAAGACACTGAAAATACTTACAAAGTCGTGACCAACACCTCCACCTTTGACAACTTCAGGAGCCATGTATTCAATTGTTCCACAAAATGAATATGCTCTGTGATTCTAAAAGAAAGTGAACACTGAGTACGGAACAAAATACAAACTTAAAAGGCTTAATAGGTTAATAAGTAGTGTGATGAGTTTTGAGCAAAATATGCAGTACATGAAGAGTAGATTACGACCAAACACTCATAGTAACAATAGACTTCTGGGTTAAACCAGGAGGTTCTTTGGCTAAATCTTTGCTTATCCTTCCTGTGTGTTGTCACAGAAATCAAGTTAAGGCCTAAAAAAATAAAACTCTGTTTCTCAGGCCCTCCCGCATGGACCTTTTGGCTACCACATGCTCTCTTTTTTATAACCAATGTAAACTTAAAAAAAATAAAAATTAAATGGTTTATGTCTGATCTGATATTTTACCCAAGTTAAAAATATTGATAAATTTGTCCCTGGAGTTCAAGAAGGCTTTGCAATGCTTTAGCATTGCAAAGCCTTCTTGCTCTCAAGGGACAAAATATACCACCACCCATGCTATTCTATAGATTATGAGCCCTAAAACATAAATCAAGAACATGAACTTTTGATGGCAAGGAAATAATTACAGATATAAAAAATAGGCCGATGAAATCGTCAGATGTGTACCCATACGCACAACTAGTAGAAAGCTGTATGATGGAGGGCCACCACGGATGCCGACATTATGTACACCATACATGGTATGGGTACATATAGAAATGGATTGGAGGAGTGGCTAATTTGATGGATAAAGGGTTAATATCTCCAGATCAAATTATCAGATTTACATAAAAAACTATAGAGCATAGCACATCAGTAACTTGAACACATATATGAAGTAACATGACAATCGGATTGATATGTTTTGAGTTATCTCATGCCAAAGGGATTGGAGGAATTTTCAATTTGAAGGATAAAGGGTTAATATCTCAGGATCAAATTATCAGATTTACACCAAAAACTAAAAAGCTTGGCACATCAGTAACCTGAACACAAATATAAAGTAACTTGACAATCCAAGCAATATTTTTCAAGTTATCGATTGCCAAAGGGATTGGAGGATATTTATTTATATTTATTTATTGGTGTTTAAGGTCACATACTTATGCACAATGGCTAATCGTGACCGTGACAGTTTGACGGGTGGAGGAAGCCGGAGTACCCGGAGAGAACCACCGAGCAACGACGAGCAGCTGTCAGCTCTCCAACATCGTAACTCTGAACTCTGCACCGCAGCACAGGCAGGGTTAGAGTGGTTGAAGACATGCGCACCATCGACGTGCAGTACGCCTCAGTACACAGCGTCATCGTGCCCCCATGTAGGCATTCGGGGTGAAGTGTCTTGCCCAAGGACACAACGCGGTTGCCGCAGGTGGGATTCGAAAGGGATTGGAGGAATTTTCAATTTGAAGGATAAAGGGTTAATATCTCGGGATCAAATCATCAGATTTACACCAAAAACTATACAGCTCAGCACATCAGTAACCTGAACACAAGTATAAAGTAACTCGACAAGCCAAGCAATAGTTTTCAAGTTATCGAATGACAAAGAAATGGATACGGACACCGGATGGACAGACCGACGGACGGACGGACGTACGGACAGACGGACAAACAAAAAAAACTATACAGCTCGGCACATCAGTAACCTGAACACAAATATAAAGTAACTTGACAATCCAAGCAATATTTTTCAAGTTATCAAATGCCAAAGGGATTGGAGGAATTTTCAATTTGAAGGATAAAGGGTTAATATCTCAGGATCAAATTATCAGATTTACACCAAAGACTATACAGCTCGGCACATCAGTAACCTGAACACAAATATAAAGTAACTTGACAATCCAAGCAATATTTTTCAAGTTATCGAATGCCAAAGGGATTGGAGGAATTTTCAATTTGAAGGATAAAGGGTTAATATCTCAGGATCAAATTATCAGATTACACCAAAAACCATACAGCTTGGCACATCAGTAACCTGAACACAAATATAAAGTAACTTGACAATCCAAGCAATATTTTTCAAGTTATCGAATGACAAAGAAATGGATACGGACGCCAGACGGACGGACGGACAAAGGATGGACGAACGACAGATGGCCACCCCGGATGATGGCATTATGTGTACCATACATATTATGGGTACACATAAAAATAAAATAAAAAACCGCTCGCCCGCATGCAAATTTACAAATAATGGCCTGAGAAACAGAAGATCTACTTTGTGTGGCCTAACACCCACTCCATAAGTATTTTAGTGGTAATCCACCCTCCATCTACTATTTATAATTATATCAAGAGCACGATGAATGATCAGACATCACATATTCTTGCACACACAGTCCTGGTAATAAAGAGCTTATATCCATTGCCTTAGAAGGTTACGCTGTGTAACATGGTCATAACCGACAGGAAAAAAGTGTCAAGATGCTTTTTTCGCCCTTCTTTGATTTTACTCTGCCAGCCATGCTGTAAAGTGTTAATCAAATTTCTGCCAAAATAAATAGCAACAATTAATGTGTGATCTCGCAAAAGCAAAATCACACATTAGTTGCTGCTATTTATTTTGGCAGAAATTCTATCAAAATGTAAGCGGCGTGCTACTCCATTCAAATGTGGAGGCAGCATTGCCTAACTAGAAGAATACCCCCTGTGACACACTCTCTGATAGTGGGAAACATTAATGCCAATTGTCATTAATATCCTTCAAGACCATCAAAAGTTCAGAGTCGGACATGACTTGTTATAGTTGGATTTGGATGTGGGGGTATGTGAACTTGAACTAAGTCTGTGACCTTGATCTTGTGCACAGGCATTCCAACCTTATTCTGGTGGTGGGCAACATTAATACCAAGTATCATTAATATCCTTCAAGGGCATCAAAAGTTCTGAGCTGGACACCACTTTCACAGATGGACTTCGTTCACAGGGGGTATAACAATTGAGTCCAGTTGGACCCAAAATATTGTCAAGTCTGACTGACAAACATGAGGATTATGAATTCAACTTATCTTGTATTACTTTACCATAACCTGCAGTTCATTTGTATATTTTACAAGGAAAGGAGCCCCCACATAACCTAAATGAAAGTGTCAATGACACTGTAGCTCAACTTGACAAACTCGAATTTGGTAAGTGAAATGGAAAAATTGAAGATCATTGGTTCCAATGTTATTTGGTGAAACTTCAATATAACAACATTGAGTGTGCACAACATTAGAGCAATCCATGTATTTCTAAATGTAAACTGTAAGGCTGGCTAAAGGAAGAGAAGAATGTTGATACACAGATGCAGTTAGTTCAGAGGTCAATTGTAAACGGCAACTTTTTTCACAGAAATGAATGCTAATCGATAGCTCTTATCTAGAGATCTTGCCTAAAGAGCACACCAAGTTCAAAAACAATCCTATGATAAATGTGCCCTGTAGGCCATGTCAAAGAAGAATGCTGATTCACAAAAGCAATAAATTCAAAGAATATTGCTATTAACAGCAACAGTTTTTGATGGAAATGAAAAGAAAACCGAAAGCTCCTATCTTTGTCACCCTGAATAAGCATACCAAGTTTCAAAACAACCCAATAATGAATGTGCCCTCTGAGGCATGCCAAAGGAAGATGTTAATGCTCAAATGCACTAAGTTTGAAGGTCATTGTTAGTGGCAATGTTTTGTTTTTTTTTCTTTTTTATGGAAATTCATAAATATGCCCTATAGAGAGTACAAAAGGGATAAGTTACTGCACAAATGCACTAAGTTCAAAGGCTTGTGCTAACAACAATAATTTTTTTTGGAAATGAAATAAAATATATACCTCACATCTATAGGTCACCCCGAACACGCATACCAAGTTTCAAAGCGACCTGCTCAAAAATTGGCCTGTAGTGCGTGCCAGAGGAATATAATGATGCCTGGCTAATTTAAGTTCGAAGTTCGAAGGTTGTTGCCAACGGCAACGTTTTGTGAAGGAAATGGAAGAAAATCGATAGCTCCCATCTGAACAAGCATACCAAGTTTCAAAGCAATCCGATCATAAATGTGCCTTGCAGGGTGTGCCAAAGGGAAATATCGATTTCTAACTAAACTAAGTTCAAAGGTCGTTGCCAGTGGCAACAGTTTTTGACAGAAATGGAAGAAAATCAACAGCTTCCATCTAGAGGTCACCCCAAACAAGCATACCAAGTTTCAAAGTGATCTGATCATAAATGTGCCCTGCAGGGTGTGCCAAAGAGAAGTATTGATACATACTTGCACTAAGTTCATCAAAGGTCATTGCCAGCGGCAACTATTTTTGATGGAAAAGGAAGAAACTCTATAGCTCACATCTGGAGGTCACCCCAAACAAACATACCAGGTTTCAAAACGATTCTATCATAAATGTGCCCTGTAGGGCAAGCTAAAGGAATATATTGATGCCTGATTAAACTAAGTTCAAAGGTCATTGCCAACAGCAACATTTTTTGACAGAAATGGAAGAAAATCGACAGCTCCCATCTAGAGGTCACCCCAAACAAGCATACCAGGTTTCAAAGCAATCCGATCATAAATCCAACCTGTGCGGTGTGCCAAAGGAAATTGTGGACGTACGTACATATACATATGTACGCTGATGGATGAGAAGTGACAGCAATAGCTTAGCTTGACTTTGTCAAGGTGAGCTGATGATGGTTCACAGGTTACTTCAAGGCTTGAGACACTACTTCATAACTGATTGGAGTGTAGTCTGTTGCAATGTACTTACATCACAACAGCACACAAATGAAATACAGCATGGCCTTATTTTAAAGAGATTTATTCTGAACTAAATCTGTCCCTCCAGGCCATGCCCCAGGATATGACCAATTGCAAGCCATACATTTGGTATTTATAGGGACTTTGGTCAATTTTATTTCTCAAACAGTATAGGAGAGAGCAGAGGTAAAACTAATCCAGCCCTCGAAACCTGAATGAATAAGAGAAAAAGGAGTTTTGTTGCGACAACGTCAACCATTGTAAATCAATTACAAGGTGACTGCAATGGTCTAAAGAATAGGACATAAGTATTATATGTGATGCATCCCATGTTAGTAAACATTCACACAAAAATTTATTCAAATCAGAGCTTTCATATAGAAGTTCTGAGCAAAAAACTGATTGCACAAAATTTTGTACAAAATGGCTGCTGGAGGCCATCTTGAATTTCAGACCGGACCCCATAACACTTGTTCTCGTCCCACGGTGATAACAAAGATAACCAAGAAGTTTTTCGTAAGATTGGTTCATAAAAACGGCCTCTAGCCCGAGCCGTATTGGCATTTGCAGTTACAGTGCTGAAAGTAGCACTAAATAGATCAAAGTTAGCTAATTGGCATAATTTATGCACGAGAAAAAACCTGTATTATATGTGATGTATCCCATGGTACTAAACATTCACACAAAAAATTATTCAAATCAGCACTTTCATATGGAAGTTCTGAGCAAAAATCTGATTGCACCTAATTTTGTATAAAATGGCTGCCAGTGGCAATCTTGAATTTCAGACCGGGCCCAAAAACATTCGTTCTCGTCCCACGGCGATAACAAAGGTACCCAAGAAGTTTCGTAAAGATCGGTTCATAAATACGGCCTCTGGCCCGAGCCATGTTGATGGCACGAAGGACGGACAGACGGGCCATGACAATACCTCAAAGTTGGCTTCGCCAAAGTTGAGCTAATGCAGAAAAATATAACAGACACAAAAATCATCCCCATAGCCAAGCACTGGCTTGCATGAGTTCAAGACTGTTATATGCTAATGCAATTGAGAATTGACTTATGAATACCATGATGAAACAAACAAACTGATCATGTGAAAATTCCCCATGAACTACAAAATGGTTCATGGTAAATTTATGGATGATCAATTTGTTTCATCACCTCGTGAATTTTGAACATTCAGAATTCATTTCTTATGTTTAACAGAAATGTTTTATTCCCAGAAAAGAAACCTGGTTGTCTCATCTGATCATAACACATGCTTGTACTAAGTTGTTGCATCATTGGTCAGAATAACAGCAGTTTAGATTTGCACATATGATATGGTTTTGGATTACAAAAAAATACAAAAAAACAAATCCTAATGTTTTAAAAAGATTATTGAAAAAATCATCCCTTGTTTGAAAGAGTTTTGCTTCTGTGTCACATCAAATCAGGAACCAGAATATCATTTGTGCTTGCAACCATCTATTTGAAGAATGCAAAATAAATGAAAAATGGACGATGGGAAGCCAAGTGTAGTGCATTATATCAACATGTTATGTTCAATTATCACATGATCAAGTGGTATTCATGGGGGAAATCACAACTGATATTCATCTACTCAAAACAATGTTGTATGTTATAGAAGCATTTGGGCTGGTAGTTTGTTAGACATACATGAGATTGGTCAAAGATTAAAAAAGAGGAAAAATTTTTTTAGCTCTGGGGTTGTAAGTGCTCGGAGATTGAATCTTGGCCATTCCTAAGCATTTTAAATAAACATAAAATCAAGAGAAATGGTTGTGAGCCAGGTTGGAGGAAAATAATTTCAAGTTAACCAGTGGTGAAAAGCTTGCCTGCCTGGTAGAGTGGGTCCTACCTAACAGGGCACCAACCAGTGTTACGTATGTAGCAAGAACCCCCCCCCCCCCCCCCCCCCCCCCCCACACACACACACACACAGTGGGTCTCACACACCCGCGGGGTACGGGAACACTCATCCCTTGAATTGACACAAAACGTTTTAGGGAGACAAAAGAATCTGTGTCAGTTTTCTTCCAACCCATCTTGTGACAGGACATGTGGTGTACTTGTCTTGTGCAGAACTTATTGTTCCGAAATATTTTAAATATTTCGGAACAATAAGGTCTGCACAAGTATTTTTCAAGGATATTAAAACGATTAAGTATTTTGTCCCAAACTAACTGGGACGTTTCGTCCCCAGCTGGGTACGAAAAAATCCCACCCCGCCATGGGGACGAAACGTCCCGGAAACGAAACGACCTGGACCCGCAAAAGCGAGTCCTGAATATGGCAGTGGGTCCTCTAAAAGTGAAGGTTACATACCTGGGAAATTATTTTCCTTTTAATTTGATGCTTTACAGACTTAATGTGGTCGATTAACGCCGGCTTACCACGGCTTCCGTACTTTATCTCCAAATCACAGAGTTTACAATAAGCTTTCCCTTTGGCACGAATTTTTCGTACGTGTTCATTGACATATTCCGTTTCGTCATGATTGATAATTTTTAATTCCATCCATGACCATTTCCAAGAATTTTTTATCCCCTTTTCATCAATTAATGAATCACTTTCTCGCTCAATAATGTCACTCCGCATTTTGATTAATAGTATTGGAAATCCAAGTAGAATTACAAATAAAAAGTGCATAATATTTAGCAGCAGAACATAACACATGTGCTCTCGACGGTGCGTTCGATTTTGCATAATCAATAGAAGAGTGGTGCTCGCAAAACGCTCCCAACAGATTCGCCCCAATATTTCGTACCCTTCGTCTCTTTCGACGTTCTTTGCGTGGAAATTTTGCTTTTTAACGTAATATTTTTACACTTCATTATCGGAAAATACGCAAAAGCGGAAATCCGCGGATCCGCGGAAAAATCTCATGTATGGTTAGAAGATTTTAAAATGCATTTCCATTTCCCACCTGATGAGAAATGCTAGAACCCAACATGGGGTCCAATAATAACAAACAAGAAAAACAAGGCCCCATGGAGCTCACCTGACATGGTAGCCTAAATATTAACCCAGAGAACTGATTTCAACAAGTTGCATCGGCTCCTCCTAAGAAAAGCTTATACCAAATATCCATAGATTCTGACCAGTGGATCTAAAAAAAGAGAAGATTTTTAAAGAATATTCCTCATATTGAACTAGTTAGCCCAAATATGAACCCAGGGACTTGGCTTTAACAAACTTGAATCTCACCCCCCTAAGGATGCTGCACACCAAATATCAAAACATTCCAACTGCCGGATCTGAAGAAAAAGATTTTTAAAGAAAATTCCTCATTTTGAACTAAGTTACAATTCAAGCTCCCACAGTGAGCCCAAATATGAACCCAGGGACTTGGCTTGAACAAACTTGAATCTCACCCCCCTACGCATGGTGTATACCCAATATCAAAATATTCTGCCTGCTGGATCTTGAGAAGAAGATTTTCAAAGAAATTTGCCTGAAATGCACTAAGTTCCAATTCGAGCTTCTATAGTGAGCCCAAATATGGATCCAGGGGGCCGATTTGAACAAACTTGAATCAGATCCACCCCACAATGTTGCATACCAAATATCAAAAGATTCTGCCTGCTGGATCTGGAGAAGAAGATTTTTAAAAAAATTTGCCTGAAATGCACCAAGTTCGAATTCGAGCTTCTATACTGAGCCCAAATATAAAACCAGGGGGTCAATTTGAACAAACTTGAATCAGATCCACCCCACAATGTTGCATTAGCAGCATACCAAATATCAAAAGATTCTGCCTGCTGGATCTGGAGAAGAAGATTTTTGAAGAAATTTGCCTGAAATGCACTAAGTTCAAATTTGGGCTTCTATAGTGAGCCCAAATATGAATCCAGGGGGCCGATTTGAACAAAATTGAATCAGATCCACCCCACAATGTTGCATACCAAATATCAAAAGATTCTGCCTGCTGGATCTGGAGAAGAAGATTTTTGAAGAAATTTCCCAGAAATGCACTAAGTTTGAATTCAAGCTTCTATACTGAGCCCAAATATAAACCCAGGGGGGCGATTTGAACAAACTTGAATCAGATCCATTTTTTGGGGAATTTTTTTAGCACGAGTCAAGTACTTATGACTCAATAACACCACATACCAATTTTGGTTCAAATCGGACCATCAGTTCAGAAAATAGAAATTTTGGGCAGGGCCAAAAATCTTACCCCTCCCATTACAATGCCAAATATTGCTTCACAAACTTTGTCTGAACAAACTTGATTCTACACCTCAAAAGGAAGCTCCATAACAAATATCAAGTCATTGTACCTGCTGGTTCATGAGAAGATTATAAAAATATTTTGGAGCATTTTAACCCACCACCCTCCCTATGGGGCTGGGCATGTTGAGTTGAACAAAAATGCAATGCCCCTTTGGGACCATCACTTACTCAAACTTTCACTTGAATTGGCCAAGTGGTTTTGGAGAAGACCAAAACATGGTGTTGACGGAAGACGGACAGAAAGCAATTAGATAAGCTCAGCATGACTTTGTTAAGGTGACCTAAAAATCAGTAAAACTGATGGCTGTTCCCCGACAGTCCAGGATTCTGAAAACTGGAAATTTGGGCAGTGCCAAAAAATCTTGCCATCCCAATATGACATCAAATACTGCCACTTGAACGTTCCGTGAACAACCTTTACACTCAAAAAAGCTGAAAACAAAATATCAAGTCATTTCATCCAACAGTTCTTTTTTAAACCAGGAGAATGTTGGGCCTCCCCACTGGGAACTGTAATTTCATGTGAACAAAATGAAAATGCCCCATGCCAAAAATCTCTCACAGCAAAGCTCATTGAAAACAGCAAAGCGGTTTTGAAGACTCAAACACAATCTAAATGGATGGCAGATGATGGGCAAAAAGTGTATTGAACACCTGGACATTCAGTCAGGGGTGCTAAAAATGCAGAACTAAGGTGAAAAAAATAACTTACTGTATCTGATGGTAAAAATTCTTTACTCAAACCAAAATCTGTGAGCACTATATGACCACTGGAGTCAAGCAAAATATTTTCCAATTTGATATCTCTGTATATGATCCCCAACTGTAATAAAATATGATCATTATATGTTTTACATTGTAATTCATCAGTTAAATTTGACCTTGTTGTTCTTTCTGAACCCATAATTTGATTGGTTGAGAGCCGGTAGGCTCCGTGCTCTAATCTCAGGTTTATTCACTCTTACCATGATCTAATTGTTGGAAGCGGGTTAATCAGAACATGTCTGTATCCACACTACATGTGATCTCCCTTCTCTCTTATGAACTCTTACGTCACCCGAGTCATGAATCGAACACATTCTGTAAATCTGATCATGGAAAATAGACTGAGATCGAAAATTACATTTTTTGATTGTTTTTTTTTTAAAATAAAACAGGTTCAGAGAATCTTTTCACTTCTAGCAATGACAGGAATTACAATGGAGATAAACAACTCTTGTTTTGTTAGACATTCAGGAATTTGATTATGGAAAACCATTTGTTAATGAGCCCTTTTGGGGCTCATTAGCAAATGGCTTTCAATAGTCCAATTCCTGAATGACTTAACTCAATAAGAGACGTTTATCTCCTGAATGTTGTTCAAATGAATATTGCAAAACCCAGTCAAGTGAATAGCCAATCACTTGCCAGAGAAAAATGCTGATAGGATCACCGATCCAATGTCGAGTTGTGACAGCACAAAAGTGGGTTAAATCATTATCAACTTATCGTCCGGAAACTAGTTGTTTACCATTTACTATGTGAAGGGTCACTGTGACCTTGACCTTTGGCCTAGTGATTCCAAAATAAATAGGGCTCTTTTTTGCACCAATGCCAACCTACCTATGAAGTTTCATGAACGTGGGTAGAACCATTATCAAGTTATCATCCAGAAACCAATTGTTTACGACGTATTATGTTCAAGGTCACTGTGACCTTGACCTTTGACCTAGCAAGTCCAAAATGAATAGGGTTCTTCCTCTCCCTGATACCAACTTACATATGAAGTTTCATGAATGTGGGTCAAACCATTATCAAGTTATCGTCCGGAAACCAACTGTTTACAGATTTACTATGTTGAAGGTCACTGTGACCTTGACCTTTGACCAAGCAAGTCCAAAATTAATGGTGTTCTTCCTCTCACTGATGCCAACCTACCTATGAAGTTTCATGAACATGGGTCAAACCATTATCAAGTTATCATCTGGAAACCAAGTGTTTGATTTACTATGTTCAGAGTCACTGTGACCTTGACCTTTGACCTAGCGAGTCCAAAATACGTAGGGTTCTTCCTCTCACGAAGGCCAACCTACATATGAAGTTTCATGAATGTGAGTTCAACCATAGTCAAGTTATCATCCGGAAACCAATTGTTTATGATTTAGTATGTTCAAGGTCACTGTGACACTTCACCATTGACCTAGTGAGTCCAAAATAAATATGGTTCTTCCTCTCACCGAGGCCAAACTACCTATGAAGTTTCATGGTCGTGGGTCGAACCATTATCAAGCTATCATCCGGAAACCAATTGTTTACTCCCGCCCACACGCCATTCATCAAACTATAAGTCGAGTTTGACTTCGTCATAACTCGACTAAAAATATTCAATTAAAGAGTATTTTATTAATGGGAATTAGGTCTTTTCCTCTATTCTACTGACAATATGAATATTTATTCTATTATATCTTTTTTGACAGAGCTCATGGAGCTCTGTCAAACAAGATATAATAGATTAAATGCCTATGGTGCCAGCTCTGGTTAATATATTATAATGTGAGAAACAGGCTTCAACAGGACAACAGTATGGATACTGGATCTGTGGCCAATTAGTGCTAAGATTATTAAGAATTTCGGCATGAAAATAGCTAAGAATCATTTTCATCGATGGTAAGATTTTACCTGAAATTTATTGCTCATAGAATTTGTTATTGATAAATTTTCCCGTAACTGAAAATCTTAAAAAAGATGGTATAATTCCAATATTCGGTATATATATGAATTTGGAAGTACATTTGCTTAATGCTGACACTGGTTTTTGGATGACCTTATTTAAATGTTAGCAAAAGATAAAACTAGAGGCTCTACAGAGCCTGTAATCGCTCATCTGGAACTACATATAAAAATGTGATTTCCCATAGTCTTTCCATGGTAACTATGAGCTGCAATTGTGGCCATGTTTGCAACATTACATCAACATTATATGAAGATCATTGGTTGGTGTCCCAGTCTTCAATGACGTGAAGGTTAAAAACATCTGAATCCACGAAACAGAATCATAGAATGTCTCTGGTGGCCATATTTTCCAACCAACAGGAACAAAAAGAGGTTCGTTTGTAGAGGGCCTCGTATAGACCATTCTTGCCAAGTTTTTGGTTCGCATCGGCTCAGTTGTTCCAGAGAGAAGATGAAAATGTGATTTCCCTTAGGGTTTTTCTGTAGTAACTATAAACTGCAATTGTGGTCATGTTTGCAAAACAATCAACATTAAATGAGGATCGTTGGTAGAGGGTATCCCCGCCATCAACCATGCAAAATTTCAAAACGTTTGGCCCTGTGGTTGCAGAGGAGAAGAGTTTTCAAAATTGACCAATCAGAATCAAAGAATGCTTCTGGTGGCAAACACACTGAAATCATGAGAGGGTTAAATTAAAGATATTCATACAGGAATCAGCTCAATATTTTTCTGAGGAACCACATACAGCATTGAAAGGGTCTTTGGAACCCACATTGCAGTCTTGAGAGGGTTAAATTGAAGACATGCATACAGGAATCAGATGTTTCCAGAATTTAAAGGGTTCAGCATGAAATAAATTCTTTGGAAAACACACTAAAGTCATTGTTGGAACCCACATTGCAGTCTTGAGAGGGTTAAATTAAAGATATGCATACAGGAATCATATAAATGTTTCCAAGAAACCAGAAAAAAACATATATGCACAGCAGTGAGAGTTCATCATGAAATAGAATCTTTGAAAAAAACACACTGAATCATAAGAGGGTTAAATTAAAGATATTCATACAGGAATCAGATAAATGTTTTCAAGAAACCAGAAAAAACATATATGTGTACAGTAGTGAAAGGGTTATCATGAAATAAAATCTTTGGAAAACACTGAAATCATGAGAGGGTTAAATTAAAGATATTCCTACAGGAATCAGATCAATTTTTTTTCCAAGGAACCATATACAGCATTGAAAGGGTTTGTTCATGGCATCAATAAAATCTTTGGAACCCACATTGCATTCTGGAGAGGGTTAAATTAAAGACATGCATACAGGAATCAGATACTTTAAGGATTGAAAGGGTTCATATTCAACATGAAATAAAATCTTTGCAAAACAAACGGCAAGTCCACAAAATTTTCAGATTATAATAATAAGATAAGCTAGCAGCCTTGTTGATTTAAGAACAATATGTTATTCTAGCTGTCAGTCAAGGTTCTCAGTGAATAAACATTTTCCTCCAGGATAAACTACTGCAAAAATGCTGACTCGTCATTTTTTCAATACCCTCTACTGGGCACCCTGATTGAACTGGTGGCAATTTTTTTTAACCAATCCCTTCGTCCGGTCCTTAGGATGCTTCATACCAAATAACAGTTCTCTGTTCCTTGTGGTTTGGGATATATGGGCTTTTGAATTTTTTTCTGTTTTTAGGCCCCTTGGGTTACCAGAGGGCTGAAAAAAAAACAATTGGGGGGGGGGGGGAGGGGGGCATCAATCAATTACTTAGGACCCACTTGTACTACATGCCAAATTTAGTTGAAATTGGCCCACCAGTTCTTGAAATAAAAATTTAGGGCAGAGCCCAAAATGGATATGCCCCCACAGAGAGCCCAGATATTGACCCGTCAACTTCCCTTGAACAAACTTTAACATTCTACACCAAAGGATGTTCCATACCAAATATGAAGGTATTCCCTCTCGTGGTTCATGCGAAGACGATTTTTAAAAAGTTTTTTTAAGCTTTTGGGGCATAATCCAGAGCCTCAATATGGCAGCTGCTTCATTTAAACAAAATAGAAAGGTTATACTCCATATATGGTCTGTGCAATATATTTTGAATTTGGCGTAGTGGTTGTGAAGAAGATGCCAAGTTTGCAAAAAGTTAATAGACGACGGACGTCAGATAAAAGTGATGTCAATAGCTCCCATGCTGCATACCAAATATCAAAACATTCCGACTGGTGGATCTGAAGAAGATTTTAAAGAAAATTCCTCATTTTGAACTAAGTTATAATTTGGGCTCCCACAGTGAGCCCAAATATGAACCCAGGGACTTGGCTAGAACAAACTTTAATCTCACCCACCTAAGGATGCTGCATACCAAATATCAAAAGATTCTGATTTGTACATCTGAAGAAAAAGACTTTTAAAGAATATTCCTCATACTGCACTAATTTAAACATTTGGGCTCTCATAGAGAACCCAAATATGGACCCAGGGATTTGATTTCAATAAACGTGTGAAACAATCTTCCAAAGATGTTATATGTGAAACTTGAAAGCTTTTGGAGCAGTGCTTTGGGAGAAGAAGAGTCTTCAATGTTTTTCCCATTACCCATAGTGTTAAAAAATGCCGACTCAGCACTTTTTCAAAAGTCCCCAAAAAGTACCCCATGATAAAAGCGATAAGCGATAAGGAAGCTTCACACCAAATAAGAATTCTCAGTGCTGTGCAGTTTTGGAGATATGGGCATTTAAATTTTTTTCTATTTTTAGCTCCTGTGGTTCCCATGGGGCGAGGGGAACATTTTTGGGGGCATAAATTAAATAGTTATGACCCAATAAGTCCTCATATCATATTTGGTTCAAATCAGCATCTCAGTTTGGAAAATAGAAATTTTGGGCGGGGCAAAAATTCTTACCCCTCCCATAATGAAGGCAAATATAGCTCCTAGAACTTCTCTTGAGCAGATCTGAGTCTACAACACATAAGGAAGCTGCACATCAAATATCAAGTCTCTGCTACTGCTGGTTCATGAGAAGATTTTTCAAGATTTAAGCACACTTTCTGGGCATGGCCCTTCCGAGGGGCGAGGCAACTTGATTTGAACAAAATCAAACTGCAATGTCATGACAAACTATTTTCTCAAATTTCAATTAAATTGGTTCAGCGGCTTTGGAGGAGAAGAGGCAAACACCATGTTCACGGACGATGGACGGTGAGTGATAGCTGTAGCTCTCCTGACGAGCTAAAAAATTAGGGGACTGTTATATCCGTGTGTCCTTGACCAGAAGATATTTGATAGTGAAAACAATCCTCATATTTACATATTTACTAGAGTGAAACCCTAAAAGGGCATAGTTCCAGTTTTGGTGAGTTTCTTGTCTTACATAAACATGTAGAACACTTGTTACATACAACACACAGGATTTTGGTGGCCCTGCAGATGAAGCTTATATGTAGAGAATCTTGGCTGTGGTTTCTAATGAAGAGTCTTGACTGCCTGTATTGGTATTGAGTTCATTAGACACCACTGCATAGTCTAAAGAGTTGCTTTATTATGAGGGAGAGAAAAATAAGTAGTAGCCTTTAACCCTTAAGGGCCTGGAGATCTTTAGAAATTTTCGCTATACTTTGAAAGTCTACCGCCTGTAGCTTTGCAGTTGTTTCTAATCATGTCTTGGCTGCCTACACAGACAGCCAAGACTTGTCTAGAAACAACTGACAAGGTACTTAGAAAACAAGTTTTGAGTTTACCCTAACAAAGCATGTTGGGACACCTATTTCTTTGCATTAAAAAGTCATCAAAGTAGGAATTAGGCCCTTAAGGGGACACCTTCACAATCGATGACAAGAAACATTTTGCGAGAACAAAAGTGATTTTCATTGTTGTCCTTGTGAGAATCATTTGCAAAAATCATTTCTGATTCTCAAAAGAATTTTAAGCCCTTACCAGAGAACTTCATAACACCGATATTCTAACAGTAGTAACAAAAATACAAAGTTACAAACCTTGTGAAGAGTTTCTAGAGCAAGGACAATTTCTCCAATAAATAATTTGACATCTTCTTCTCGGAAATGTTCTCTCTGATATAAATGTGTAAAGAGCTCACCACCATTTACATAATCTAAAATCACACGAAAGAAAGTATAAATTTTATAGTAAATTTCCTTTCTTATTATACCTACCGAAATTGTTTACTATAGGCTTGCACTACAGTGGAAGAACCTAACTCGGATAAAATACTCTCTATTTAAATCTTTCCCAAGATTTGGGAAAGAAAAGTGGTGTAAAAACACCACGAAAAAATAAGCCAAAACTGGGTCGAGCGCCATCGGCGCACACCTAGTATGGGACGCTCTTCCATAGTACAAATCCACGACTTCCGTAACACAGTGCGCAATGCATCAATTCGTCATTCTTTTGATTCTGAACAACACAGGAGTTATGTGATCAGCGGGGAGGAAGGATTCTTACCCGAATAAGAAGACGGGAGGGCCTCCATGTAAACAATTTCGGTAGGTATAATAAGAAAGGAAATTTACTATAAAATTTATACTTCTTATCAACCTACCTCAATTGTTTACTACAGGCTGAATAGACAAAAGGCTGGAGGGAATCACATAACCAACCCACACATAACTCAATAGCACTGGGACCGTGGACAGAGGAAGAGATCCCTAGGCCTATCAAACCATAGCATCACAAACATTAGAAAAGACAATGAACGATGAGGCGTATGGTGAAGTGTGACGCATAGACAGAACAGGGCAGTAACAGCACAAAGCTGGAACTGACCCGAAAAAAGCTGAAAGGCTGGGATAGACAACAGTCTGAGCTGAAGAAAGAGGGCCCCAAGGTTCTCTGTCGGCTCCTGCAACTGTCGCAGATAAAAGGAGAATGTAGCATTTCTCCAGAAGGCTGCCAGTATAATATCAGTCATCCGACAACATAACAGAGTTATTAAAAGAGGAAGACAATGCACGCACCTCGTGGCAGAAAAAAACAATTGGTAAAACAATCACCAGTAGCTAGACAAGCGGAAGCTGCACGAATAGCAAGACAAGTCCATCAAGAAATGGATGCAGGAGAGATCTGGCATGTGGGAAAACGCATATTCATCCAGGATAAAGGTGTGAACGCCCCCCACCCCAAAGCAGAGCAGCGCCCAAGAAAGAGACCATCTTGGAGTAAACTGCAAAGTCCTAGGCCTTTTCAAGGAAAAGAGCTGAACAAGCTTGGAGAGGCAAGGATGAGTGTCGAAACAATGCGGTATCACATAGGAAAAAATGTCTCCGAAGCATGGACATGTACCCATTGCTGGAGACCCCCAGAAACAAACATATACCAGAAACTCCGCAAGCGGTGTGATCGAAGGAGTGACAGAAGCAACAGAGTGATCGCACACCATCGACAGAAGAACATTCCACTTAGCCACAGAGGCTAAACCAGTGGAGTGAGTGCCTCCTTGAAGAAGAAAAGCAACTCCACTGCATGTCTCGAAAAACCACTACGGAGGAGACAGGACCCGATAAAAGACATGTGCGAAGGCACAATGAAATCGGGTCAACTTGAAAACCTCCTCGGGCGACTTTGGCAAAGAAAGTCGCGAGGTAGAGGGAGACATGCCAGAACCGCCGCTAACAGAGAGCGGAGCAGATTGATCCACACCCACCTAGGCGATGGGTGTGATCTAAAGGATTCGACGACTGCAGGTTCATATCTGGGTGAGAACCTGAGGTGGAATCAGAACCGGTAGGAAGGCGTAGCCGACAAGACCATCCTAAAGGAGGGCCAGAGTGTCCACGGCGAAAGCCAGAGCATCTGGACACAGGGACACGAAAGTGTCCACCAGATGGTTCCAACGAGTCACAAGAGATCGATGGAACCCGCCATGTGGAGCATCCACCTGGTGGAAATGACCCTGCCCCGACGGGACAGGGAGTCGGCTAGGACGTTCAGGCGACCGGGAATGTGACGAACAGCCACCCCGCCGTGGACATCCTGAGCGAGCAGTATAAGATCCCAAGCCAATTCGTACATTGGAACAGAGTGCGCGCCGCCCTGGTTCCGAATGTAAGCAACCACCGTCGAATGGTTGGACAACAGAAGGACCTGGCGATTCGACAGGTGAGGAATCCACTGCCCGAAACGCAGAAGAAGCTCCTTCTGGTTGATGTGTAGAGCTGCATGATCCTGGTCCCACATCCCGTGAATGGAAAGACCTAGAGGATCCAATGTTGCACCCCATCCGAGATCGCTGGCATCTGCTGTCAGAACGCGATCGGACGTGGGTAAGTCCAACGGAACACCCTGCGAAAGCCACTGGACATCTGCCCAGAGGAGAAGGTGAGGATAAAGATATTCTGGAAACTGAAGCACCAGATCCAGAAAATCTACATTCAGCCTCCAACGACTGAGCAGAAAGAGTTGGAGAGGTCTGACATGCAGCCAACCTAGAGGAATGAGATCCGTCACCGAACAGCAGAGACCGATTAGCCGGAGAATACTCCGAGCCATCGCGGATGTGGACTGGGACAGAGTCGGAGCAAAGCTGAGAGAATCACAGCCTTGGCCTGGGGAACCGCCACCAAATTGAATTGTGTGCGGAAAGCCATCCCCAGATGATAAAAAGACTGAGAAGGGACCAGGTCCGACTTCTCCTCGTTGACTCTGAAACCTAGCGACGTGAGCAAGCTCAACAGAATGGCAGCATCCGACTCCAGTAAGGCAGCATTGGAATGCCCCTGGAGGATATCATCCAGATATGCCGAAGAAGTCACCCTGGACTGTGTGCGATGGAAAGCTATCACATGCGACATCAGTCTGGTGAAGGCCCAAGGAACCAGGTTGAGGCCGAAAGGCATGGCCTTGAACTGGAAAACTCGCCAAGAAAAACGAACCTGAGATACTTCCGTAACACCCAATGAATAGGAACGTGAAAGTAAGCGTCTCGCAGGTCGAAGCTGGAAGCGAAATCTCCCTGGTGAATTGAACAGAGAACCGACCTGAAAGTCTCCATGCTGAACTTGGGAGCAATGATAGACTGGTTCAGGAAACTCAGATCGATAACCGGTCGGAGTCGGCCGTCCTTCTTCGGCACCAAAAACAGGCGGGAATAGGAACCCACTGACCTAATGTTCTTGATGACCTCAATCGCCCCCTTTGTCAGGAGATTGTCTATCTCCATGGACAAAAGTTCCCGATGTAAAATGCTGAAGGAACTGTGATTGGAAGAGGCACCCTGGACAGAGTGGGGTGCCATCGGAAGGATATTCGCAGCCCGGACCAAACAACATCTAACATCCAAGGATCGGATGTGATGGTGGCCCAACAATCTGCGAACTCTGCTATCCTTCCTCCAACCTGGGACGAGTCGAGGTGAGGACCTTCATTTTGAACCCCGACAAGGCTCGCGAGAGGAGAAAACACCTCCTCTACTGAATGAAGAATCCTGGGACTTCCCTCAAGACTGCCGACGCTTACCCTTACCCCTTGAGTAAGAAGTAGAAGCGGTGGCAGAAGGATCAGCCCCTTTGCTTCGCAGAGGAAGCAGAGGGTACTTGTTAGGCTTGGAACGGCCCGTGCCTACCCTAGAAGGCTGATCAAGCTGAAGAAACAGCAGCTGATCGTTGGAATGATGTAGGACGTCATCCCAGACCATCAACACAGAACCATGGAAAAGTTGCAGACCTGCCAAAAAAGCAGATCGAAGAGTAGCGCACTGCTCCTCAGGAAGGGATCAGCCTGTGTCCAGCACAGAGTCCCTTCGAACAATTCTAGATTAGCCGTGTTACAGGCATGTGTGTGAGTAAGATGCATGAGTGCCTAGGACAGCACACGCAAAGGAGCCTGTATCTTGTCAAACTTATCTGGAGGCAGATAAGCAGCTAAAGCTGAGACGACGTGATTGGAGAGAGAAAGCATACCAAGAATCTCTCTCGATAAGCCCAATGTGGACTCCAGAGTCGTCATCGGAATGACGGCAGACTTGGACTTGGAAAGCCCGAGGGAATTGGAGTCCTGATCCAAAACCGTCAAAGTCTGGTAGACCGACGGATTGGCGGAATCGTAGGAACGATAACACGCTGGAGGCAAAAAGGTGTCAACCCTGGTGAAGAACAGAGCCTTCATAGCCTTGGAACTTAGCTTAGAGTCCAAGGCTGAAAATGCTTCAACCAACTGTACCGACAGGCACGGTCAAAGACACCCAGAAGCGGGTTGCTCCATAGGCTGTTGGCGCGCGACCGATGATCGCGGCCTGGCTGACACTGTCGACTGGTTAGATGGTTTGAGATCCGGAAGGAACCCAAACACGAAATTAAGAGCTGCCCCCAAGTCCGAAGACTGCTGGCTCTCGACATCAAGCATGTCTGTCTCTTCCCCTGAGTCGGAAGACACAGAGCCCATCGTGGGCAAACCAGCCGACGCCTCCCATGGTGTCGGAACACCAGGGGGATCAGAAAGCAGCCTGTTTCCAATCCCGGGAGGCGGCGCCATAGGGGGCGCCTGGAAACCACTCGCTGCCTCGTTGGAAGCAACGGGAAGGCTCTTTGACAGAACCTGAGTGAGTAAGGAGAGGGCCTCCCTAAGCTCACTGCCCATACTGGCTGGTTCGACAGGGGAACGAACCGGCAAAGTGGCTTCACCTCTGACCCTCTTAACCAGCGAAGGGTCACGATCCTCCAAAACACCCGACGTGGGATGACGGGCGGCAGCCGAAACCTCTGAAGGCAGACGTGTACAGGGGTGTGACACACCCCAAGGATCACCATAGCGGGAACTCATGAGAGTCACCGCGGACCTCTGCAGGGCAGAAGGTCCAGGCTGCACAAAAGATGCTGGTCCCCCAAAACTGGTCGTGTGGCCAGAGGGAGTGGACGGAAATGCCACGGAGTTCATAGTGTCCCACTAAGAACAACCGAATCCAATGACAACTGTGGTGCTCGACGGCGCAGAGACCACAGGAGAGGGTCCGGCCGGAAGCCACTTCCAACTTCGCCGAGTTGAAGTCAAGGAAGGCTGAGGCCGATACCCCCACGTCTACACAACCAGACACCGCAGCAGACCACTGCAGGTATAAAACTACTGTGCTCAATGCCTGAGAGGACACAGTAGGGGGTTCAGTCGGCAGCTCCATCTGACTTCCCCAAGTGGAAGTATGGGAAGGCTGAGGCCGAAACCCCACAACCACACTACAGACAGACCCTGGCAGGGAGAAGCCGAGGCCGGCTAAAAACGGTGCCCAATGACGTAGACGGAACAGCAGTAACAGCAGATACGACGGGAGCTGTTGGAACTGGCGGAAAGGCGGAGAGATCCACCAAGCTCGGCCTCCAAAGGAGGAGTCACAACCCTAGTGACAGCCTCAGATGTCGACTGGAGAGGGCACATAGTCCCGGAACCAGGCATCTCTACACCAGAAATCCAACAGCTCCCGCAGTATCCACCACGGTAAAACACTGCACATTCCCCACGGAAGGGGAATAACTCTCACCAGACATGGTCGAATCGGGAAGCCCCGAAACGACAGCGGTCCCCACCCCCCGCTGGTGCGGGAGGAGCTGCACATCCCCCACGGAAGAGGGAGCAATTCTCATCAGACGTGGTCGAATCGGGCGACCCTGAAATGATAGCGGTAGCGGGAGCGGGAGGAGCTGCACATCCCCCACGGAGGGGGTCAAACTCACACCAGACGTGGTCGAGTCGGGAGGCTCCCAAAACGACAGCGTTCCACACCACATGCGGGTGCGGACGAAACGGACACGAGAACGCACCAATGGTGAGGGCAAAAGGAATTGCCCAAAAGGAACCGAAGTGGAAAGAACAGAGGTGAGAGCAGTAGAAGAAAAAGGTGAACTCAATAGAAACAGAAAGTAGAACACCCTCAACTACGAGAGAAGGTGGCAGAACCCAGACGGCCGACACCTAACTCCAAATAATTAAATTTTTATCAACCGAAAAATTCATTGTCGAATCGCGATGACACGATGTCGCTAACAAAACATTCGCGAAAATGGAATAGTAAATAATATACAAGGAGAATGTGGTTGAAAATATAAATGAGAATATATAAAACACAGTCCTGTTATTATACGATCTTCAGATCCATAAATCCAGTCACAGGAAAACCATTATCGACGAGTTAAAATATCACTGTTACTTTAGCAAAGATGGCACACACACATCCACCACGTGTGCGGATAATCAAAAGAATGACGAATTGACGCATTGCGCACTGTGTTACGGAAGTCGTGGATTTGTACTATGGAAGAGCGTCCCATACTGGGTGTGCACCGATGGCGCTTGACCCAGTTTTGGCTGATTTTTTCATGGTGTTTTACACCACTTTTCTTTCCCAAATCTTGGGAAAGATTTAAATAGAGAGTATTTTATCTGAGTTAGGTTCTTCCACTGTAGTGCAAGCCTGTAGTAAACAATTGAGGTAGGTTGATAAGAAATAGAGCAACGCAAAGTGTTGCATATGCCCCCAACTGCAATACCAATAGCACATGCTCATCAATGGTGTGGTGGTATTCCTCAAGACGGCATTACAGTAAAAGTTGTAGAATAACCACTATAAACTATGTATCTTTCTCTTCCTGTACTGATAAGACCAGAAGCTGACATCATTTTATGGAAAGCTCTCACTGAGAGCTTTCCAAAAAATGATGTCAGATTCTGATCTTATCAGTGCAGAAGCAGCATATAGTTAGTTTATTGAGGTTATGCTACAACTTATTTTGACTTGTACTGTAATGTCTGCCATTTTCAACAAGTTATAATACAAGAGGCTCCAGGGGGCCTGAGGCCGCTCACCTGACATGGTAGCCTGAATATAAAACCTAGGGAATTGATTTCAACAAGTTGCATCTGCCCCTCCTTAGAAAAGCTTATACCAAATTTCCAAAGATTCAGACCAGTGGATCTAAAATGAAAGTGTCAATGACACTGTAGCTTAACTTGTGTGTTGTGTTTGATGAAAAGGATAATGTTCAATGTTTATGAAAGGATTATGAAATAAGACAAGAATTGTGATAATTGGGAATATGTTCATTTCTGTTCCCTCTGTGCTATGTTTATGATAAAAATAATATGAGGTGTACACACTGTACTAAAGAGCTGAGGGGTGGGTTAATATGACCTCACAGTTAATGTATGTGGCCCTCACAGTTTTTTGGGGCTTTGGGCTCTGGCAGCCATCATGGTTGAATGATCGCAACCAAAAGGGGACATTCTCATCTGGGCATCATCTGGAGTGATCCTACAAAGTTACAATGAAATCCCTTCATATATATGACCTGTAGACTGTGCTCAAGGTTTTTGGGCTTCGGGCACCTGAAGCCGTCACAGTTGACCAATCACGACCAAAAGGGGATGTCATCATCTTGGCATTATATGGAGTCAAACTTACAATGAAGTCCTTCCATAAATATGACCAATTGACTATGCTAAAGGTTTTGGGGTTTTGGGTTCGGGCAGCCATCAAGGCTGAATGATCGCGACCAAAAGGGGACGTTCTCATCTAGACATTATTTAGAGTCATCCTACCAAGGTACAATGAAATCCCTTCATAAATATCACCTGTAGACTGTGCTAAAGATTTTCGGGCTTTGGGCTCCTGTAGCCAACACAGTTCCCTAATGGTGTCCAAAAGGGGCTGTTCTCATCTAGACATTACATGAAGTCAACCTACCAAGTTACAAGAAAATCCCTTCATAAATATGATCTGAAGACTGTGCTAAAGGTTTTCAGGCTTTAGGCTTGGGCAGCCATCGTGGTTGAATGATCGCAACCAAAAGGGGACATTCTCATATGGACATCATCTGGAGTAATCCTATGAAGTTACAATGAAATCCCTTCATAAATATGACCTGTAGACTGTGCTCATGATCTTCGGGCTTCAGGCACCTGTAGCCATCACAGTTGACCATCCACGACCAAAAGGGGATGTCATCATCTAGGCATTATATGGAGTTAACCTAACAAGTTACAATGAAATCCTTCCATAAATACGACCTACAGACATGCTAAAGTTTTTTAGGCTCGGGCAGCCATCAAGGCTGAATGATCACTATTTGGAGTCATCCTACCAAGCTACAATGAAATCCCTTCATAATTATGACCTATTTGGAGTCATCCTACCAAGCTACAATGAAATCCCTTCATAATTATGACCTGTAGACTGTTCTAAAGGTTTTTGGGCTTTGGGCCCCTGAAGCCGTCACAGTTGCCCAATCGTGTCCAAAAGGGGACTTTCTCATCTAGACATTATATGAAGTCAACCTATAGCCCAAGAACATTAGGTTTCACTAGGGAAAAAAATCGGAGAAAGCTGATTTTTTCAGGGAATGTCGAGTACATGTCACTGAACGATTAGACAAAAGTCCCCTAAAATCCCAGTTGAGCTTTTTTTTCTACAGCCTTTTTTCGAAAACGCGTTTGAAAAAAATTTAAAAAAATCGCACGAACTTTGTAACCTCGAATTGATCCAACTGTATTTTTTGTTTACGCATATTTCGAGCTACATAATGTCTAATATACATTTACCTAGAGGAAAATGTGCATTCTGTGACAATTTCTGCGAAAAATTATTGAAAATTCACAAAAAAGTATCGGATTTACGCAAAAAATGACGATTTTCCTAAGGGATTTGGCCAAAGGGTTGTAGTACAGAACGGGATGTTAGTTGGACAGACGATAAAAAATCCACCACCATTTGAAGACTTTTATCATTGCTTACAAAATAGACATTATGGAAGACCCCCTCTGCTTCTGGCCGAGTTCCCCTTTTGGCATAAAATTTGTCAGCATGAGAACTCAACTATTTTCGGGCTTGGGACCGAACAGACACGTCTGTGTCTGGCAGCATTAGATCAATAAATAATATTTACAGAATGTACAAAAATCAATAAATAATATTTACAGAATGTACAAATCAATCAACATGGATTAAGTTACATTGACTATTATCAACGCTATATACAGAAATGACATGACCTATATACATATTATGCATCGAACTCAGAAATTTCCGACAGGACAGTGTTTCTGTGGTTGTTACAAGAATCCGAACTGCAATTACACAAACCTGAGCAAGAGAGTCCTGCCTTCTTACACCCACACCTTTTTGTACAAGCACTCTTGCAACCACAACTGATCAGATTCAGTAGGTTATCGGGGGCACATGGCTTTGTGGCTGCAGTCGGTACAAGAAGTCCATTGTCTAGCGACCACCCCCAATCCGTCGGAGGAAGCAAAGTGCCCAGCCATTGTTGGACCTGGAGATAACATCTGTAGACATGTTGTTGTGCAGCATCGCTGCTTGGTGGGAGTGAGGCTAGGTCGATGGGTTTATTCAGTTTGGATTTTGCTACATAACGCTTGTAAGTGACATATCTATATTGGTCGAGAGAGGAAACAGTTTTACTCCCGTATAAGATCAGGAGAAGTTGTTCCCCGGCAGCGGCTACTGCACTTGGTGTACTGTCATCCGCCAAAATTGTGTTGACATACTGTTGTGAGTCGCTAGTAACATCGGAGACAATTGTACTGAATACTTTCTTCTTACCAACTCGAAAGAGTGCAGAAGTAGTGTCACAACCACTTATAGAATGTGCTACAAGGAGGTTGCTTCTATGGTCACCCATTTTGGTTGCTATTTCACTAACTGAAACTAGTAAGTTTGGGGTAATGGAATACATCATGTGAATATTACAGCCCGGTTGAACTCGAGAGGTAAGAATGACTAACAAGTCTGTGTCTGTTCCCACAACGACAACATTGTTGTCATCTTGAGCGATGTCAAGTGCAGTTTCGGCTATCAGTACATCAGCATCAGCCTCGGCCTGCTTGGACTGAATATTGATAGCAGATAGCTCCTGCATTAGAAGATCGATCAGTTGGGTTTTGTTCTTGGCATTTGCAAGGAAATCGGATTGGAGTGTGGTGGCTGGTAACTCGGGTGAGATATTGATATCAATGGAATACCTGTCTTTAGATCTACGGGCTTGTTCCATGCCCTTTGTCGACATTGTACAAGCATAACCATCAAAAACAACCACGACATTCGCCCCAAAATGTCTCACTAGATAATTGGAATATGATGTACATATGTCCTTATATGACGACTGTTTAGGCCATACAACTGCCCTCAATAAAAATCCACCATCTACAACAAACAGAGAATGTTCTGGGATTTTAGTTTGCTCGGAACCGTATGTTTTGAGGATCTTACCGAGCGTGCTTTTCTGTGTCTTCCTCATTCCAGCAGAATCAAACAATGCTGGTGGTTTCGGGGCGAGTTCATATTTGAGATACTCTTCCATCTCTGCTTGTGACTGAATAACACATGTGATGCGGTTGAACAGAATTGTGGGGTCAATCACTACCTTACTTCCACGGACTTTGATGCTATTTGCCATCGATGCGAAAGACTTCACAGTGTCAACATGTCGTAGTTTGATGCTGTTGAACGTTTTGCTTACAACATTCGATACGCAACATTCACCAATTTTGCGAACTTGGTCACAGTTCACAGTTTCGTCGGCCACAAGCCCGGTCGCTATAGAGACTAATTGTAGTGGATCTCTATTCTGAAAGGGGGAATGCACTCTGAGCCAGTTCAATAATTTGGTGATATCATTGGCATCAGTCAATTGTGAACTTTGACGGAGATCCAGATGTTGTTCGCCATGACCAGTGTGAACATGAACAAAATTTTCGAGAGCATTACATATCGGAAGGCAAAGAAGTAGTCCATGTACCCATTTTGCAACAGTGCTATCGGTTATTCCCCTGCCATGTGTGAGACCACCAGGGAGCTTGAACATTCTCATTAAACACTGCCCTATGGTCTGATCAGAATATATCCCGTCCCAGAATTTATCTGAGCGCCTTATGGTAAAGTAACCTTTCTCAGTGAACAACTTCAAATCATCCTGTTGCATTATTTCTGTTAGCTCATTCATCTGCTGCAAATAGAGATGAGAACTTTTTGCGTATGCAAAATGACCACCTGCGTGAAATACTGGAATCATATTGCGAACACAATATGTGTGGAGTTCCCAGTCGCCTGTGCGCTCTGCTCTCAAGAACAACTGGAGAAGACCTATTTGCTCGTAGTATTGTACCCAAAGCTTTCCTGTGCATCCTACGGACGCATTCTGGAGCAGTTTGTATAATTTTGACAGTAGATGGTTGACACTTTCTTGATTGACAGCGTCAGCTGTTGTACAGTCACCTCTGGCAAGTCCACAGAATATTTCATTGACTTCTGTGCAGTCTATGTTATCTAGTGTTCAGCTTTCTTCAAACACAAGTTTTGTAATGGCAATTTGTGTTAGCAAATGGGCACGAACTGCTCTTGAATATGCATGACCACTGATCAAATGATGGATTGACCCACCAGCATAAACAGTCCCCCAAAGTTCATCCAAGCCGCTACCAGCCATGATCGAACCAACTGCCCCTAAATATGACATAATCATATGGAAGCCGCCGAGTCTAACGAAAACTTTTGTCAACTTATCTGACGAAGACACAATCTCCACTGCTTTGATATAAAGTGGTTGGTCAAACGTCACTGGACAAACGTTCAGTCCCTGTTTCTCACATTCAGTTTGCATCTTGAGTGTAGGCGAACACCACATTATGTGATTTAATCGAACATGGAAATTGAAACAATGATGCTATAATACGGTATTTGAATGAGAAAAGTTGATGCCGTTTGAATCTGAGTTTAGGGGGTATGGTTAATATTTCACATGTTTCACCAGTTCATTATGGAATAAATGACTATTGTTATATATCATTATAAAGCCACTGCTTTTCTGCAATTTTTGATATATAATTTAACTCCCAAAGTAGTCGTAGATTTGATTTAATGGACGTTGTGTACCGTTGTGTGTATGAAAACAATAAAAAAATTTTCGGAATTTTGTACATTTTCGTGAATATTTCACCATTGAGTGTGAGGATTGGTACAAAGTTGGCATTTTCTGTTGGGGATATGTATTCTCAATATAATTCAGCACGATATTTATGATTCTCACCCTACTAAGGCGAATAAGAATGAGAAATATGGAGCTGGGTCGAATTTTTTTTAAAATTTTTTTTTTCATCAAAAAAACGCTATAACTAAAAAAGTTCAACTCGGATTCGCGGGGACTTTTCACACTTTATCCGCAATGTGTGTCCCGGAAACATATAAAAAAATCAGCTTTCTCCGATTTTTTTCCTTACTTTCTCATTTTTATGTCTAATGTGCCTGGACTACTACTAGTGTTGTACGGTTAACCGGTTTTATAAGTCGGTTTCGGTTTTGCTTGAAAACCGAAACCGTGTAACTGGTAAATGAGTACGGTTTTGGTTTTTTCCTAAAATGTCGGGAAGAGATGTTTTCTTTATTCAGTTTGCACTAACAATGTCTGAAATGTCAAGCTTTGTCAGGAAATAACAGTGTCGTCAATGTACGCCACATTCTGGGTGTAAAGGGGCCACCATGTCCAGATCACTCAAGAATGATGTATGACAAGATGTCAATCACACATCGTTGACGTAAAAATGGGTTGTGTTTTCTGTGAGAATGACAAAACAGACAGCCAACATGCCTACATTTCACTGATTACAGGAAATACCATGCGCAATTGGCTTCGTTTTTGAACAGGTTTGTATGACATAGTCAATCAGTTTAATTAAAATTACTTATCTATAATCTGTTGGACAGGGAATAATATCATATCAGAAAAAGGTCTTGGCATTTCACTGTCGTATTCGAAAATAACATTTGTCACAGGTTGCCCCACCACGTGTTTCGGATGTAGTCTGTTGCCTCCCTTGATGTGCTTATCCGGGAAGAGGTTTTACTGCAATTCAGTCTTGGGACGTTCCGACCCGAGACGATTTGTCCTGAAGGCTTCGGCCTACTAAAAACATGAAACCGCAAGTTCTTAATCTATTTAGTTCAATATATGAAGGCCAAAACATCTTGAACGGAAACGTCCCGAGGCATAAACGTCCCAAGACCGAATCGTCCATATCCACGAGAAAAAGCTGCGTTCCGTAATATCGCTGTCAACGTGCCACGGTTGCATTCCCACACAACTTACTTTATGGGGGCCAACCAAAGGAACAAATCAGCGGTAGAAATAGAAATTGGAATGGCAAGAGGCAAATGCAAAAAAGTTACAAAATATAACAGTACACCAGTGAATTTGTGAAATCAATTCCGTTGAGCTAAAACCATTGCATGCGCGAGGTTGGGGGGGGGGGGGGGGTGGAGGAAAGACAATAGGTATTTGGTAAAGTGGTTTGTTTTGAAGCCCACCCAGCTACAAACAATATCACTTTACCATTCCAGGCTGACATGAAATGATTGCTGATTATTTTACTAGGACGGGTGGTGGCACTAGTCACCACTGTGTGTGTGTGTGTGGGGGGGGGGGGGGGGGGGGGGGTATTGAAAAGAGTCCATACATCAGTTCACTGTCAAATATGTTAGGATGGGTGTCTAGGTGACCCACTTGGCAACGCTTGTTATTATTTGCAATGCCTGGTAGGGTCATTTTGTTAGGCTGCCCAGGGCTCCACCCAGGAGTGAGCACTGAACAGAGTCCTGGGAAACTGTGAATTAGCTCTTTTCACACCATGTGTTAATATCAATTCATCATAGTCTCTGACTCTCTATGCCTGAACTTAAAGACCAGAGGTGGGGGGGGGGGGGGGGGGGGGCATGTGCCTAGAATTGGTGAGTGGTGATATTCTACGAACACTGTTACATTTTATTTTGTTTTATATTATTTTGTTTTGATAATGCCTGCCATTTATACACTTAGCACAAATGCTATAGTCAATGCCAATTAAATCATCATTGAAAATATGACAGCAGTATGGGCATTATATCGACACTACATAGTTTCTGTTGGAAACTGCAGATGTCTTACTATAAAAAAATGAAAACCGATCTATATAACCGAACTGAAACTGAACCGAAACAAGAAAAATAAAACCGCACAACACAACAACCTACCAAGTTACAATGAAATCCCTTCATAAATATGACCTGTAGACTGTGCTTAAGGTTTTCGGGCTTTGGGCTCGGGCAGCCATCATGGTTGAATGATCGCAACCAAAGGGGGGGGGGGGGGGCATGTGCCTAGAATTGGTGAGTGGTGATATTCTACGAACACTGTTACATTTTATTTTGTTTTATACTATTTTGTTTTGATAATGCCTGCCATTTATACACTTAGCACAAATGCTAGTCAATGCCAATTAAATCATCATTGAAAATATGACAGTATGGGCATTATATCGACACTACATAGTTTCTGTTGGAAACTGCAGATGTCTTACTATAAAAAACCGAAAACCGACCTATAAACCAAGTTTTTTTTAAATAACCGAACCGAAACTGAACCGAAACAAGAAAAATAAAACCGCACAACACTACAACCTACCAAGTTACAATGAAATCCCTTCATAAATATGACCTGTAGACTGTGCTTAAGGTTTTTGGGCTTTGGGCTCGGGCAGCCATCATGGTTGAATGATCGCAACCAAAGGGGACAATCTCATCTGGGCATCATCTGGAGTGATCCTGCGAAGTTACAATGAAATCCCTTCATAAATATGACCTGTAGACTGTGCTCAAGGTTTTCGGGCTTCGGGCACCTGTAGCCATCACAGTTGACCAATCACGACCAAAAGGGGATGTCATCATCTAGGCATTATATGGAGTCAACCTAACAGGTTACAATGAAATCCTTCTATAAATATAACCTTTTACCTATGCTAAAGGTTTTTGGGTTCGGGCACCCATCACGGCTGAATGATCACAGCCAAAATAGGACGTTCTCATCTAGACATTATTTGGAGTCATCCTACCAAGTTACAAAGAAATCCCTTTACAAATATGACCTGTAGACTGTGCTCAAGGTTTTCGGGCTTCAGGCACCTGTAGCCATCACAGGTGACCAATCACGACCAAAAGAGGATGTCATCATCTAGGCATTATATGGAGTCAACTTAACAGGTTACAATGAAATCCTTCTATAAATATAACCTTTTACCTATGCTAAAGGTTTTTGGGTTCGGGCACCCATCACGGCTGAATGATCACGGCCAAAATAGGACGTTCTCATCTACACATTATTTGGAGTCATCCTACCAAGTTACAAAAAATCCCTTTACAAATATGACCTGTAGACAGTGCTAAAGGTTTTCGGGCTTCGGGCACCTTTAGCCATCAAAGTTGCCCAATCATGTCCAAAAGGGGACGTTCTCATCTAGACATTATATGAAGTCAACCTACCAAGTTACAATGAAATCCCTTCATAATATGACCTGTAGACTGTGCTTAAGGTTTTCGGGCTTCGGGCTCGGGCAGACATCATGGTTGAATGATCGCAACCAAAGGGACAATCTCATCTGGGCATCAACTGGAGTGATCCTATGAAGTTACAATGAAATCCCTTCATAAATATGACCTGTAGACTGTGCTCAAGGCTTTTGGGCTTCGGGCACTTGTAGCCATCACAGCTGACCAATCAGGACCAAAAGGGGATGTCATCATCTAGGCATTATGTGGAGTCAACCTAAAAGGTTACAATGAAATCCTTCCATAAATATGACCTTTTACCTATGCTAAATGTTTTTGGGCTCGGGCACCCAACGAGGCTGAATGGTCGCTATCAAAATGGGATGTTCTCATCTAGACATTATTTGGAGTCATCCTACCAGGTTACAATGAAATCCCTCATAAATATGACCTGTAGACTGTGCTAAAGGTTTATGGGCTTCGGGCACCTTCAGCCGTCACAGTTGCCCAACCATGTCCAAAAGGGGACGTTCTCATCTAGACATTATATGAAGTTAACATACCAAGTTACAATGAAATCCCTACATAAATATGACCTGTAGACTGTGCTAAAGGTTTTCAGGCTTCGGGCTCGGGCAGCCATCATGGCTGAATGATCGCAACCACAGGGGACAATTTCATCTGGGCATCATCTGGAGTGATCCTAAGAAGTTACAATGAAATCCCTTCATAAATATGACCTGTAGACTGTGCTCAAGGTTTTCAGGCTTCGGGCACTTGTAGCCATCACAACTGACCAATCACGACCAAAAGGGGATGTCATCATCTAGGCATTATATGGAGTCAACCTAACAAGTTACAATGAAATCCTTCCATAAATACGACCTACAGACATGCTAAAGTTTTTTAGGCTCGGGCAGCCATCAAGGCTGAATGATCGTGATCAAAATGGGACGTTCTCATCTAGACATTATATGGAGTCATCCTACCAAGTTACAATGAAATCCCTTCATAAATATGACCTCTAGATTGTGCTAAAGGTTTTCGGGCTTTGTGCCCCTGTAGCCGTCATAGTTGCCTAATCATGTCCAAAATGGGACTTTATCATCTAGACATTGTATGAAGTCAACCCACAAAGTTACAATGAAATTCCTCAATAAATATGACCTGTAGACTGTGCTAAAGGTTTTCGGGTTTTGGGTTCGGGCAGTCGTCACGGTTGGCAGATCATGCCCAAATGGGGAAATTATCATCTAGACATCAAGTTACAATGAAATCCCTCCACATTAAACATGACCTGCAGACTGTGCTAAAAGTTTTTGGGTTTCAGGCTTGGGCAGCCATCACAGTTGATAGATCATGCCCAAAAGGGGACGTTCTCATCTAGGCATTATACAGAGGCATCCTACCAAGTTACAATGAAATCCCTTCATAAATACGACCAGTAGACTGTGTTAATGGTTTTCGGGTTTTGGGCTCGGGCAGCCATACCGGTTGCCCGATCGCGACCAAAAGGGGACGTTCTCATCCAGACATGACCCCAAACCTGCATATGAAATTTCGTGACGATCAGACAAGAACTGCAGGGTGTAGCCAGTGCTAAAGGAAAATGTGAACAGATGTCACAGACTAACAGACTCGCAGACTTCCACACGCGTGATGGCAATAGCTTATCTTGACTATGTCAAGTTAAGCTAAAAAACAATATTTTTAAAGAATATTCCTCATATTGAACTAAGTTATAATTTGGGCTCCAAAAGGAAGCCCAAATATGAACCTGGGGACTTGGCTTGAACAAACTTGAATCTCACCTCCAGTGGGATGCCGTTTTCCAAATATCAAAAAATTCTGACTGGTGGATGTGAAGAATATTTTTGAAGAATATTCCTCATTTTGAACTAAGTTATAATTCAGGCTCCCACAGGGAGCCCAAATATCAGCCCAGGGACTTGGCTTGAACAAACTTGAATCTCACCCCCCTAAGGATGCTACATGCCAAGTATCAAAACATTCCGCCACTGAATCTGAAGAAGATTTTTGAAGAAAAATTCCTCATATTGAACTAAGTTATAACTCGGGCTCCCACAGGGAGCCCAAATATGAACCCAGGGACTTGGCTTCAACAAACTTGAATCTCACCCCCTAAGGATGCTGCATACCAAATATCAAAATATTCCGACTGCTGGATCTGAAGAAGATTTTTAAAGAAAAATTCCTAATATTGAACTAAGTTACAATTCGAGCTCCCACAGTGATCCCAAATATGGACCTAGGGACATGGATTGAACAAACTAGAATCCCCCCCCCCCCCCCCCCCCCCCCCCCAAGGATGCTACACACCAAATATCAAAACATTCCGACTGCTGAATCTGAAGAAGATTTTTAAAGAAAATTCCTCATTTTGAACTAAGTTATAATTCGGGCTCCCACAGTGAGCCTAAATATGAACCCAGGGACTTGGCTTGAACAAACTTGAATCTCACCCCCCCTAAGCATGCTGCACACCAAATATCAAAAGATTCTTATTGGTAGATCTGAAGAAGAAGATTTTTAAAGAATATTCCTCATACTGCACTAATTTAAAAATTTGGGCTCCCATAGAGAGCCCAAATATGGACCCAGGGAATTGATTTCTATACACATGTGAATATTTATTTATTTATTTATTTATTTATTTATTTATTTATTTATTGGTGTTTAAGGTCACATACTTATGCACAATGGCTAATCGTGACCGTGACAGTTTTACGGGTGGAGGAAGCCGGAGTACCCGGAGAGAACCACCGAGCAACGACGAGCAGCTGTCAGCTCTCCAACATCGTAACTCTGAACTCTGCACTGCAGCACAGGCAGGGTTAGATTGGTTGAAGACATGCGCACCATCGACGTGCAGTACGCCTCAGTACACAGCGTCATCGTGCCCCCATGTAGGCAATCGGGGTGAAGTGTCTTGCCCAAGGACACAACGCGGTTGCCGCAGGTGGGATTCGAACCGAGGACCCCTCGGCTTGCAGCCTGCACCTCTACCAACTGAGCCACCGCGCCCCCATACACATGTGAAACAATCCTCCAAAGATGTTATATGTGAAATTTGAAAGCTTTTGGAGCAGTGGTTTGGGAGAAAAGTAGTGTTAAAGGTTTTTCCCATTACCCAGAGTGTTAAAAAATGCTGACTGTTGGCCATAAGGAGGCTTCACACCAAATAAGAATTCTCAGTGCCGTGTAGTTTTTTCAGATATGGGTGTTTTAATTTTTTCCTTTTTTTAGCTCCTGCGGTTCCCGTGGGGTGACGAGAAAATTTTTTTTTTGCATAAATTAAGTACTTATGACCCAATAAGCCCTCATATCAAATTTGGTGTTCAAATCTGCCTCTCGGTTTGGAAAATAGAAATTTTGGGCGGGGTGAAAATTCTTGCCCCTCCCATAACGAAGGCAAATATAGCTCCTCGAATTTCTCTTGAACAAATCTGAGTCTACACCTCAAAGGGAAGCTGCACACCAAATATCAAGTCTCTGCTACTGCTGGTTCATGAGAAGATTTTTAAAGATTTTGGTGCCCCTTGGGGGCGTGGCACCACCCAGGGAGAGAGGCAACTTCATTTGAACAAATCTGAATTGGCATTAGGTAATAAACATTTGCCCAACATTTGAATAAAATTGGGCTAGTGGTTTTGGAGGAGAAGTCGGTTTTGTAAAATTTAGAACGGATGACGGACAGAAAGTGATCAGTAAAAAACTCCCCTTAAGCTTCGCTCAGGTGAGCTAATAAAAGGTTAATATATTTTCCCAAGTTCTACAAGGGTCACAGCTCAGGTAGGAATATACGGACGAAGCCTGTGATATGTGGATACCATGTCCCCATGCTGATCTATCATCATACCAAAGGACATCAAAATCTGACTATCGTGTCAGAGTTATAAAGCAAAATGTTCATTTTACTAGTTTTTTTAAGTCCTACAAGGACCATAACTCTGGTATGAATGTGTAGACAAAATCCTCCATTTGTAGATATCGTTTCCCCCTTGCTGGTCTATAATCATATCAAAGGACATCAAAATCCAACAACTGATGCCAGAGTTATAACACAAAATGTTTGGATGGATGAATGGATGGATGGATGGATGGATGGATGGATGGATGGATGGATGGATGGACAGATGAATAGGCAGGTGGGTGGGTGGGTGGGTGGGTGGGTGGGAGGGCTGGCATGCAGGCAGGCAGGTGGTCAAGTGGTCAGGATGGATGGATGGACAGACAGATGGACAGACCAATCACATATGTCCCATTTTTCAACGGGTGTATAAATATGAAAATAAAACCAAGTGTCAATGACACTGCAGCTCAACTTTTCCAAGAAGGGACTGAACTAAATAGAAAGCTCCAGTAATGATAAGTCACTCAATCAAGTTTCTACAAACAAACCCATCACAACAAAGCTACATATGAAACCTGGGTGAGGGATGCAAGCCGTAGGGTGTACTAATGGAATTGTTGACAATTTATATGCCAAATCTAAGATGGCTGATGGTGGCCATGTTTTTCAAAAATTCTATAGCTCCCATGTTGACATCACACCAAAGCAACATATGAAATTTGAAAAATGAAAGTGTCAATGACACTGTAGCTCAACTTGACAAACTTGAACTTGGTAAGTTATAAAGGAAATGGCAAAATTGAAGATCATTGGTACCAATGTCATTTTTTTTTTGCCAGTGGCAACATTTTTTGACAGAAACCGAAGAAATTCGATAGCTCCCATCTAGAGGCCTCCCCAAACAAGCATGCCAGGTTTCAAAGCCCTGTAAGGTGTACAAAAGGGAAATATTCTGGTCTGACTAGACTAAATTCTAAGAACGTTGGCCGTGGCAACATTTTTTGACAGAAATGGAAGAAAATCGATAGCTCCCATCTAGAGGTCACCGTAAATAAGCATAAGATTTCAAAGCAATCTAGTCATAAATGTGCCCTGTAGGGTGAGCCAAAGGGGAAATATTGTGGTCTGACTAAACTAAGTTCTAAGAATGTCGGCTGCGGCAACATTTTTTTAATGAAAATTGAAGAAAATCGATAGCTCCCATCTAGAGGTCACCCCAAACAAGCATGCCAGGTTTCAAAGCAATCCGATCATAAATGTGCCCTGCAGGGTGTGCCAAAGAGAAATATTGAGTCTTCTGACTAAACTAAGTTCTAAGAACGTTGGCCGCGGCAACATTTTTTGATGGAAATTGAAGAAAATTGATAGCTCCCATCTAGAGGTCTCCCCAAAGAAGCATATCAGGTTTCAAAGCAATCAAATCATAAATGTGCCCTGTAGGGTGTGCCAAAGGGAAATATTGTGGTTTGACTAAGTTCTAAGAATGTTGGCTGCGGCAACATTTTTTGACGGAAATTGAAGAAAATCGATAGCTCCCATCTAGAGGTCACCCCAAACAAGCATGCCAGGTTTCAAAGCAATCCGATCATAAATGTACCCTGTAGGATGTGCCAAAGGAAAATATTGAGTCTTCTGACTAAACTAAGTTCTAAGAACGTTGGCCGCGGCAACATTTTTTTGACAGAAATTGAAGAAAATCGATAGCTCCCATCTAGAGGTCACCCCAAACAAGCATACCAGGTTTCAAAGCAATCTGATCATAAATGTGCCCTGTAGGGTGTGCCAAAGGGAAATATTGAGGTCTGACTAAACTAAGTTCTACGAACATTGGCCGTGGCAACATTTTTTGCCGGAAATTGAAGAAAATCGATAGCTCCCATCTAGAGGTCACCCTAAATAAACATACCAGGTTTCAAAGCAATCAAATCATAAATGTGCCCTGTAGGGTGTGCCAAAGGGAAATATTGAGGTCTGACTAAACTAAGTTCTAAGAACGTTGGCCGCGGCAACATTTTTTGATGAAAATTGAAGAAAATCGATAGCTCCCATCTAGAGGTCACCCCAAACAAGCATACAAAGTTTCAAACTAATCTGATCATAAATGCGACCTGTGTGGTGTGCCAAAGGAAATTGTGGACGTACGTACGTACGTACGTACGTCGACGGACGAGAAGTGATGGCAATAGCTCAGCTTGACTCTGTCAAGTTGAGCTAAAAAATGGGTGAGAGATGTGGCCTGTAGGGTGTGCTAATGGAATTGTTCACAATTTATGTCAAATCCAAGATGCTGCTGGTGGCCATGTTTTTTCAATAAAATTCAGAAAAATTTCATAGCTTCCATCTACATACGACACCAAAACTACATATAAAATTTGAAAAAAATCAGGTGAAAAATGCGGCCTGTAGGGTGTGCTAATGGACTTGTTGACAATTTATGTGACAAATCAAAGATGGCTGCTGGCAGCATTGTTTTTCAGCAAAATTCAGATAAATTTGATAGCACCCATCAAGACATCACACCAAAGCTGCATATAAAATTTAAAAAAGATTGGGTGACAGATGTGGCCTGTAAGGTGTGGCTGCTGTCGGCCATGTTTTTCAATGAAATTCGGACAAAATTGATAGCTCCCATCAAGACATCACACCAAAGCTACGTAAGAAATTTGAAACTGATCAATTAGGAGATGCGGCCTGAAAGGTTTGCCAATGGAATTGTTAACAATTTTTTTGACAAATCGAAGATGGCCACTAGCAGCCATGTTTATCAACAATATTAAAAAAAAAATTAATAGCTCCCATCCAGACATTGCCCCAAACCACCTACAAAATTTGGAACTGATCGAGTTAGAGCTGCAGTCTGTAGGGTGTGCTAAAGGAATTGTGGACGGATAGACGTATGTACGGACGTATGGATGGACGACAGATCACATCCCATCCCAGTAGCTCATACTTGACATTGTCATGTTGAGCTAAAAACTAAGTTTCTGGAAAACACAAACCAGAACTGAAACCAAAGTTAAAATTTTGAAACTGAACAAAATATCATTGTGTTTCCAATAATCATTCACTCAACTCATACAAATTTATTTTTCATATTTTTCAAACAACATTTCATGTTACCCATCACTGGAACAATTTTTGTTTTCAACTGCTCAATTTGTAAATTATGTGGGTGGATATGTTTAACCCCTGCACTCTGATGTCAAAATACTAATATTTCAAGTAGCAATTATTCCCATAATGCAACTAGAAATGTAATCAATTCAGTCTTGTTTGACAGAGTTCAATGAACTCTGTCAAACAAGACTGAATTGATTAAATTTCTAGTTGCATCACAGGAAAAATTAGCAGCCTGAAATTTTGAGGTTTTGACATCAGTGTGCAGAGGGTTAATTTATTAGTTGTCACTGCCCATCTATCTGTATATTTTTTATGAATGTGATCCTTGAAAAATTACTGTGCAAAAATATTAATTCTTGGAAACCTCTCCAGAACTTTCCAAGAATTAATCCAAAGTGCCTTTTATAATTGCTGAAGAAAAATAAGAGAGGAACTTCCTTGGAGTTATGCTACAATTTATTTTCATAAGAACTGTACTGTCCTCAAAAAGTTTGAAAATAACAGACCAGGTGTTGGCTTACTATGAATTGTGCAGGCAAAGTTGTTTTCAATAAAGCAACCAATAATTATATAAGTCTTCTAAATCCAGCTACCTAGAATACACAGCATATAATAAATGAACTGGAAAAGCCCATCTGAATTAATAGGTGTGTCCATAGTGTATTAAGACCAAACCTATAATATTACAAAGAAAACTATTAAGTTTCATTGAACAGCTTGACCATAAATGGCTGAAAATTTATATGAGATGAATATATTTGTTATACGCTGTAAACAGACATGTTAACCTCCCAAATTTTTTTTCAGGGAGATTGAAGAAAATTTTCAGGGAGATGACATGATTTTCAGGGAGATTTTTTTTTGCGCGTAGAAACCATGTGTGGATCGATCAATTTTAAATATAAATTAATAACAAATACCCCCTCCCCCCCCCCCCCCACACACACACATAACAGGAAACAGCCCAACAACAATACATCAAAGGAACATACGTCAACGTTCTACTAACTGGTGGTGAGTGACCCAGACCTGTTAACCTCTGGAGGTGACTGTCAGTGAGATTTTGATGAGCTCCCAGTGAGACTCGGATGCTTGTCAGTGAGATTTTTGCACATGGGCAGCACATCAATAATTTCCATGTTACCCCTCCCCCCCCCCCCCCTCACACACACATACATTAAACATTCCACCCTAATGTGTTTTATTTGAACAATTTGTCCTTTCAAAAGCCAAACCATAGAAATATAGAGAAAAACAGAAATCAGAAATATGGATGTGGTCATGTGCCAATATCTGAGCTTGTTCCAATGACATCCATATTTCAATGGTTTTATGTACAAAATGTTTGGAGATATTTTCGACCTTTTCAGCACTATATCAGTTATGGTGCTGTGTTGAAAGTTTTGGATCCATTTGGGTAATTATGGGTACTTGCGGCGACCTGCGGTAACCTGCGACGATCTGTGGTGTTTGGGCACATCCCAGAGCCCGGTTGTTGTGGTAATTCGATCTTCCAAAGCCCAGCGCCCCACCTAACCACACCGGTTATTCACTGGAAGTAGTTGGTCATTTACGAAGGGGATTTGGAATGGGGTGATCATTTTTCAGTGAAACGTGAAAATTATGCCACAGCCAGCCCAGGACGAAACATCTCGGGGATATTTTGTTGTCCATTTATCACTACGAATGAAAAAACGTGCAAGTGCCATAAATTACCAACTTTTTAGAGATTTTTTTCACCAAAAACATAATTTTTTTCACAGCCTGCTTTATAAAATTGCGAATCGGAAATTTTCCCAATATATTGAAAATTACAGCAACTCATATGTTTGAGCCGTTTGTCTCCAAAATTGGCTATAATTATCTGAAAGTGAAATCCAAAATGCACAATAAATTTGTGCGTATTTTGCACATTTTTCGATTGGACAAGATTTTATACGTATGGAATTTATTTTTCGATTTGACTGCTACCTGTATACAAGCAAATGTGTGCCTTTAATATATAATCAATTTCAGCAATTATCCTGCATCTCAAATTCATTTAATCCGCCTGTCAAACGTGTTGCAATAATCACAACACGGCCACTGACAGAAATGAGAATTGGTCATCAGTTCTTACGTAAGTGGTGACGTTTCACACAAACTTAATGACCTTGCCATTGAGAGTAGAGCACATGCTTTTGTATTTGTAAACAAAAGCTGGTGGATTCAGTTTTTGTCTGGTATGTCGACTTTCCGGGAGATTTTTGGTCCAAATTGACTCCCGGGCAGGAGGGCGGGATGGGATAGCTAATTCCGGGAGAATCCCGGGCATTCCGGGAGAGTTAACATGTCTGGCTGTAAACCATAGCAGAGAGGCAATCAACTGTTAATCTGTGAAAGTCAATGTCAGAGCATCTTTGCAGTTCATTCTGTAAGCTTTTGAGGAGCAGTACAAGCAGCAGATAATGGCTTGGGCTTTGTACAACATACGTCTTGTCATCCATGACAAGTGACAATCAGATTTCACCTTTACCCTAAACCTAACGTAACTGAATATAGTCTTTACTATTCATAAAAATCGTCATTCAAATTTTATTATTTTTTGGCCTCCGAAACATAGCTTAAGACCCCCTCATATCTGAATGAAAGTGTCAATGACACTGTAGCTCAACTTGTCAAGACAAAGACATGTACATGTATAGTATGTGACACAGCAATGACAAATATCTAGGTAATGACCTGATAACAAAGGTACATATAAAGTATTGTAACGGTCTGTACATGAATACTGACCGTTGCCTGTAACAAATGTATAGGTAAAGTATTGTAAAGGTGGGTGACAGTCAGATGCTAAACTAGAAAAAATCTTTGAGTCCCAGAGTGGGTCTGACTGAACCCCAAAATATTTGTTCTCATAGCACAGTGATAACAAAGGCACCCCAAAACACACTCGTTCCTGTCCCAAGGTGAAAACAAAAGTACTCAAGAAGTTTTGTGAAGATCAGTTCATAAATACGAGCTGTATAGAACTTGTGACAAAAAACTGATTGGACCTAATTTCGGTACAAAATGGCCACTGGCAGCCATCTTGCATTTTGGACCGTACCCAGAAACACTCATTCTCATCCCAAGGAGATAACAAAGGTACCCAAGAAGTTTTGTGAAGATCGGTTCATAAATACAGCCTCTACCCTGAGCCGTATTGACATGTGTGCTTACATTGTGTAAGTCGCACTGAATAAATCAAAGTTCATCTAATTTGCATAATTTCGGCACGAAAAAAAAACCCTTACAATATGTGATGTATTCCATGTTACTAAACATTCATACAAAAATTTATTCAAATCAGAACTTTCATACAGAAGTTCTATACAAAAGACTGATTGCACTAATTTTGGTACAAAATGGCTGCTGGTGGCCATCTTGAATTTCGGACCACACCCAAAAACACTCGCTCTCATCCCACGGTGATAACAAAGGTACCCAAGAAGTTTCGTAAAGATTGGTTCATAAATATGGCCTCTAGTCTGAGCTGTATAGAAGATGTGTACAAAAAACTGATTAGACCTAATTTCGGTACAAAATGGCCACTGGCAGCCATCTTGAATTTTAGACCGCACCCAGAAACACTCGTTCTCGTCCCAAGGTGATAACAAAGGTACCCAAGACATTTCGTGAAGATCAGTTCATAAATACAGACTCTAGTCTGAGCCGTATTGACATGTGTACTTACTGTGTGTAAGTCGCACTGAAAAAATCAAAGTTCATCTAATTTGCATAATTTCTGCACGAGAAAAAAACCCGTATTATATGTGATGCATCCCATGGTACTAAACATTCACACAAAATAATTATTCAAATCAGGGCTTTCATATGGAAGTTCTGTGCGAAAATCTGAATGCACCTAATTTTGTACAAAATGGCTGCCATCGGCCATCTTGAATTTTGGACCGGACCCAAAAACACTCGTTCTTGTCCCACGGTGATACCAAAGGTACCCAAGAAGTTTCGTAAAGATTGGTTCATAAATACGGCCTCTAGCCCGAGCCGTATTGGCATTTGCACTTACAGTGCTGAAAGTAACCCCCAAAAACATCAAAATTAGTCTAATTTGCACAATTTACGTACGAGAAAAAAACCCGTATTATATGTGATGTATCCCATGGTACTAAACATTCATACAAAAAATTATTCAAATCAGAGCTTTCATATGGAAGTTCTGTACAAAAAACAGATTTCTGCATCGTCGGTACAAAATGGCGGCTGGCAGCCATCTTGAATTTCGGACCGCACCCAAAAACACTCGTTCTCGTCCCACGGTCATAACAAAGGTACCCAAGAAGTTTCGTAAAGATCGGTTCATAAATACGGCCTCTAGCCCGAGCCATAGCAGCTTGGCACTTACAGCTCTGAAAGTAACACTAAATAAATCAAAGTCAGTCTAATTTGCATAATTTACGCACAAGAAAAAAACCCGTATTATATGTGATGTATCCCATGGTACTAAACATTTATACAAAACTTTATTCAAATCAGAACTTTCATACAGAAGTTCTGTACAAAAAACTGATTTTTGCATCATCGGTACAAAATGGCCACTGGCAGCCATCTTGAATTTCGGACCACACCTAAAAACACTCGTTCCCGTCCCAGGGTCATAACAAAGGTACACAAGAAGTTTCGTAAAGATCGGTTCATAAATACGACCTCTAGCCCGAGCCATAGCCAATTGTTGACGTACGGACAGACGGACAGACGGCCAGACGGACAGACGGACAGACGGACGGACGGACGGACAGACGGACGACGGGCCATGACAATAGCTCAAATTTGACTTCGTCAAAGTTGAGCTAAAAATGAAAGCATTTGGAGCAGTGGTATGAGGGAAAAAGATTCTATAATGTTTTTCCCATTACTCACAGTGTAAAAAAATGCTGACTCAGCACTTTTAAAAGTCCTGGAAAAGTACCCTATGATAAAACCGTTTGCAATTTTTTGGGGACCATTCCTTTCTGTTGGTCATAAAGAAGCTTCACACAAAACAAGAGCAATGCTGATCACCTGCGATCAGACAATCGTCCCCCACGGTAGGTGGATTACTGTGAAATATATTGATATTTCCTCAATAAAACCCAAACAAATGTGGATATCAAAGGAACAACTCAACAAACTAGTCCCAATATTACCGCTATTTCTGTGGTTTTACTGGAAGCATCCAAATACCTGTAAAAAAGTTAAGTAAGGATAACTTGCATAATTTATGCACAAGAAAAAACCCTGTATACTGTGTTATTTATCTTATGTCCCTTCCCTTCAAATCTGAAAAGTTGAAACAAAAGCATGAAAGCATCTCTGAGATACAGGTGGTAACAGTACACAATATACACAAAAATATTACCAGAGAAAAAGGTTAAGGCTAATTTGCATAATTTATGCACGAGAAGAAAACCCGTACGATATGTTATTTATCTTATGCTGCTGGACCTCCATGCCAAAAATTATTGAAATCGGAAATGTCATTCAGAAGTTCTGAGCATAAAACAAATTACACGCAATTTCCAACAAAAATGGCCGCCAGTGGGCCATCTTGAATTTTTTTTTAGGTCCTCCGAGAGTGTGACGGGAAATGTTTTTGGCATAAATTAGGTACTTATGACCCAATAAGTCCTCATATCAAATTTGGTTCAAAGCTAGCCTCTCAGTTCGGAAAATAGAAATTTTGGTACAATTTGGGCTCCCACAGGAAGCCCAAATATGAACCCAGGGACTTGGCTTTAACAAACTTATATTTCACCTCCCTAAGGAAACTGTAAACCAAATATCAAATGATTCTAACTGGTGGATGTGAAGAAGAAAATTTTTGAAGAATATTCCTCTTATTGAACTAAGTAATAATTGAACTAAGTAATAATTCGGGCTCCCACAGGGAGCCCAAATATCAACCCACGGACTTGGCTTGAACAAACTTGAATCTCACCCCCTAAGGATGCTGCATACCAAATATCAAATCATTCCGACTGGTGGCTCTGAAGAAATTTTTTTTTAAATTCCTCATTTTGAACTAAGTTATAATTCAAACTCCCACAGTGAGCCCAAATATGAACCCAGGGACTTGGCTAGACCAAACTTGAATCTCACCCCCCTAAGGATGTGGCATACCAAAAATCAAAACATTCCGAATGCTGGATCTGAAGAAGAAGATTTTTAAAGAAAATTCCTCATTTTGAACCAAGTTATAATTCGGGCTCCCACAGGGAGCCCAAATATGAACCCAGGGACTTGGCTTGAACAAACTTGAATCTCAACCCCCTGAGGATGCTGCATACCAAACATCAAAACATTCCGACTTCGTATCTGAAGAAGAAGATTTTTAAAGAAAATTCCTCATTTTGAACTAAGTTATAATTCGGACTCCCACAGTGAGACCAAATATGAAACCAGGGACTTGGCTTGAACAAACTTGAATCTCACCCCCCTAAGGATACTGCATACCAAAATATCAAAAGATTCTGATTGGTGGATCTGATAGAGAGCCCAAATATGGACCCAGGGAATTGATTTCAATAAACGTGTGAAACAATCTTTCAAAGATGCTGTATGTGAAATTTGAAAGCTTTTTTTGGAGGAGTGGTTTGGAAGAAGAGTAGTCTTAAATGTTTTTCCCATTACCCACGGTGTTAAAAAATGCCGACTCAGCACATTTTCAAAGTCCCGCAGAAGTACCCTATAATAAAACTGATTGCAATTTTTTGGGACCATTCCATTCTGTTGGTCCTAAGGAAGCTTCACACCAAATAAGAATTCTCAATGCCTTGTAGTTTTGGAGATATGGCGTTTTAAATTTTTTCTATTTTTAGCTCCTGCAGTTCCCATGTGGCGAGGGAAAAAAACTTTTTTTGGCATAAATTAAGTAATTATGACCCAATAAGCCCTCATATCAAATTTGATTCAAATCAGCCACTCGGTTTGGAAAATAGAAATTTTGGGGAGGCCAAATATTCTTGCCCCTCCCATAATGACGGCAAATATAGCTCCTCGAACTTCTCTTGAACAAATCTGAGTCTAAACCTCAAAAGGAAGCTGCACACAAAATATCAAGTCTCTGCTACTGCTAGTTCATGAGAAGATTTTTCAAGATTCAAGCACACCTTTTGGGCATGGCCCTACCGAGGGGCGAGGCAACTTGATTTGAAGAAAATCAAAATGCGATGTCATAACTATTATCTCAAATTTCACTAAAATCGATTCAGTGGTTTTGGAGGGGAAGACACAAACACCATGTTCACGGACAACGGAAGATAGACAGTGAGTGATCACTATAGCTCCCCTGACTGAATGTCAGGCGAGCTAAAAATTTGAGCGCATTTGACAAAAACTTTCCTCTGTAAACTGAATTGACTTTTTGATCAGTGATTTCTTTAGACAAATTTTCATGAATTTTTCATCAAATCTTGTCATGGAGCAACCATAACTTGATATGATGAAAAATCTTTTAAAAATACTTAGCGCGCTAAGAGTTAAAGCATAGTGCCATTTGGCAAGTATCGGACAAACACAAGGATCCCTATTTACCTATCCCAAAGCAGGGTTATAAAAATATAGTCGGTCTGGGAAACGAAACTGAAATGAAAGTGTCAATGACACTGTAGCTCAACTTGTCAAGACAAAGACATGTACATGTATAGTATGTGACACAGCAATGACAAACATCTAGGTAATGACCTGATAACAAAGGTACATATAAAGTATTGTAATGGTCTGTACATAAATACTGACCGTAGCCTGTAACAAATGTATAGGTAAAGTATTGTAAAGGTGGGTGACAGTCAGATGCTAAACTAGAAAAAATCTTTGAGTCCCAGAGTGGGTCTCACTGAACCCCAAAATATTTGTTCTCATAGCACAGTGACAACAAAGGCACCCCAAAACACACTCATTCCTGTCCCAAGGTGAAAACAAAGGTACCCAAGAAGTTTCGTGAAGATCAGTTCACAAATATGAGCTGTGTAGAAGTTGTGACAAAAAACTGATTGGGCCTAATTTCGGTACAAAATGGCCACTGGCAGCCATCTTGAATTTTGGACCGTGCCCAGAAACACTCGTTCTCGTCCCAAGGTGATAACAAAGGTACCCAAGAAGTTTTGTGAAGATCGGTTCATAAATACAGCCTCTAGCCCGAGCCGTATTGACATGTGCACTTACAGAGTATAAGTAGCACTGAATAAATCAAAGTTCATCTAATTTGCATAATTTCTGCACGAGAAAAAAACCCGTACTATATGTGATGTATTCCATGTTACTAAACATTCATACAAAAATTTATTAAAATCAGAACTTTCCTACAGAAGTTCTGTACAAAAGACTGATTGCACTAATTTTGGTACAAAATGGCTGCTGGTGGCCATCTTGAATTTCGGACCACACCCCAAAACACTCATTCTCACCCCACGGTAATAACAAAGGTACCCAAGAAGTTTCGTAATGATCGGTTCATAAATACGGCATCTAGCCTGAGCCGTATAGATGTTGTGTACAAAAAACTGATTAGACCTAATTTCGATACAAAATGGCCACTGGCAGCCATCTTAAATTTTGGACCGCACCCAGAAACACTCGTTCTCGTCCCAAGGTGATAACAAAGGTACCCAAGACGTTTCGTGAAGATCGGTTCATAAATACAGACTCTAGCCCGAGCCGTATTGACATGTGTACTTACTGTGTGTAAGCAGTACTGAAAAAATCAAAGTTCATCTAATTTGCATAATTTCTGCACGAGAAAAAAACTCGTATTATATGTGATGTATCCCATGGTACTAAACATTCACACAAAAAATTATTCAAATCAGCGCTTTCATAAGGAAGTTCTGTGCAAAAATCTGATTGCACCAAATTTCGTACAAAATGGCTGCCATCGGCCATCTTGAATTTCAGACCGGACCCCAAAACACTCGTTCTCATCCCACGGTGATAACAAAGGTACCCAAGAAGTTTCGTAAAGATCGGTTCATAAATACGGCCTCTAGCCCGAGCCGTATTGGCATTTGCACTTACAGTGCTGAAAGTAACACCAAAAAAGATCAAAGTTAGTCTAATTTGCATAATTTACGCATGAGAAAAAAACCCGTATTATATGTGATGTATCCCATGGTACTAAACATTCATACAAAAAATTATTCAAATCAGAGCTTTCATATGGAAGTTCTGTACAAAAAACAGATTTCTGCATCGTCGGTACAAAATGGCAGCTGGCAGCCATCTTGAATTTCGGACCGCACCCAAAAACACTCGTTCTCGTCCCACAGTCATAACAAAGGTACCCAAGAAGTTTCGTAAAGATCGGTTCATAAATACGGCCTCTAGCCCGAGCCATAGCAGCTTGGCACTTACAGCTCTGAAAGTAACACTAAATAAATCAAAGTCAGTCTAATTTGCATAATTTACGCACGAGAAAAAAACCTGTATTATATGTGATGTATCCCATGGTACTAAACATTTATACAAAACTTTATTCAAATCAGAACTTTCATACAGAAGTTCTGTACAAAAAACTGATTTTTGCATCATCGGTACAAAATGGCCGCTGGCAGCCATCTTGAATTTCGGACCACACCTAAAAACACTCGTTCCTGTCCCAGGGTCATAACAAAGGTACACAAGAAGTTTCGTAAAGATCGGTTCATAAATACGACCTCTAGCCCGAGCCATAGCCAATTGTTGACGTACGGACAGACGGACAGACAGACAGATGGACGGACGGACAGACAGACGGACGGACGACGGGCCATGACAATAGCTCAAATTTGACTTCGTCAAAGTTGAGCTAAAAATATTTTGAGCTATTATGTCACCTTCTGTGTCACATTGTCCAATTTTGATTCATGTTGACTCTGATATTTATTAATTTATTTATTGGTGTTTAGGGTCACATACTTATGCACAATGGCTAATCGTGACCGTCACTGTTTTATGGGTGGAGGAAGCCGGAGTACCTGAAGAGAACCACCGAGCATCGACGAGCAACTGTCAGCTCCTCAAAAGTCTAACTCTGTTCAAGCTCTGCTCAAGCAGGGTTACTGCGGTTGAAGACATGTGCACCTTCGACGTGCAGTACGCCTTAGTACATGGCATCATCGTGCGCCCATGTAGGCAACCGTGCCTTGCCTAAGGACACATGCGGGTCATCCTGGACGGGGATCAAACTCGGAACCTCTAGCATAGAAGACCAACAGTCTACCACTGAGCCACCATGCTCCTTTGACTCTGATAGACAAAGGTTATCTCAGAATGGCAAAACATACATTATTTTTATAGAAGAGTCCGAGAAAGGTTTCAAAAAGTGAATACAAGAATTTCATCACACTACAGTTCATTTATTTATTTACTGGAGTTTATCGTCACTTTTGGCATCTGTGATTATATCATGACTTCAACTAAAGAAAAAGAAAAATGTTACTAAGGTATCATATAACATATGCACCACCCCCCCCCACCTTGACCTTACGGACCTGGCTGTGGTGTGTGACACATCCACCCGTTGTCCTTTATAATTGAGCGAAGTTAGATGATTGTAGCCCTAATAGTTTTGGAGTTATGCTTGATACACGATTTGTGACCCTGAACATATGAAGATCAATTGTGACCTTCACCTTACAGATGCGGCGGAAACTATTATACGTGACACACCTTCTGACTGTAACATTTGTAAAAAGTTTAACAATTGTACTATGATTCGTTTCTGAGTTATGGCTGAGACACGAATATTGACGGATTTTTAGTATGACCTTGAAATGTGACCTTGACCTTGAAGGTACAAACCCAGCTATGGTGTGTGACACATCATCCCATGGTCCTTTATAATTGTGTAAAGTTTGATGACTGTGGCCCTATCAGTTTTTGAGTTATTGGCTTGGACACACACACACGGACAGACACACGCACACTTCAATCACTATATGCCACCCGACTTAAGTCAGGGGGCATAAAAATCATGTGTCACCATTATTCATACCAATGCCACTTTTGGCTATAAGCAAATCTGAATAGTCTGAATTTTCAATATTTTTCTTTAAAAACCTGAAAAATAAACTGAAAAACCATACCTAAAATCAAGTGTAGTTTTGCATCTGTTTGAAAAGCATAGTGCAGTTTGACTAGAAATGGTGACTGTCTAATTGCTTCTAAAACCTGTCGTTCTGTTTTTGTGTGTTCTGTTGTTTTCGTTTTCTGTACAATAACTGCCTTTTTCAACACTTTCATGGCATACAATTTACCCATATCATAACCATCTTTCTTCCGCACCAGAAACACTTTTCCATATGCTGAAAATGCAAATTGAACAAAATGAGGAAAAGGGATGGTAAATTGTATTTCATTTGAAAGTTCTTGACTGGAAGAAAAAAAAACATTTTTGGAATAAAAATAGTATGCAGCAACAATTCTAATGCAAACTATAAAAAAAAAATGTTATAAGACTATCAGTGTGAACTAGAGAAGGTCACCAGGGATGGCTAATATCCCCCCCCCCCCCCCCAAAGTACACCCAGGTACAGTGCCCTCTCCAATATCTCATGGAGCAGAAACCAATTTCAACTTAAGGTCACTGTGACCTTGACTTTAAGTACAACCCCCCCAAAAATACGGTTCTTCCTCTCATCCCACCCAACCCAAATGTCAAGACTGATTTCAATCGGCCAAGCAAAATTTTAATTAGAGAGCAGAAACCATCCAACTTCAAAAAATTTTATACGTTTAAGGTAACTTGATATTTAGCACAATTCCTCCAAAATATACAGGCTTCTTCCATTCATCATACCCAACCTACATGTCAAGTTTGGTTTCGGCGGAATTTTAATTAGAGAGCAGAAATTCTCTTCACTATGACCTTGACCTTCTGCACAATGGCCCCAAAACAAAAGAAGTTCTTCCTCTCATCATACCCAACACAATACTTTTCTCCAGGAATAAGCAAACAAGCAGTGTACCAAACAGATGGGGTATTTTGGTCCCCAACCACCAAGTGGGTAAATACCCAATCCTACTCTACAGATTTATCTGAAGAAGAAACAAACAAGAACTGATGTTGAAATCTCCAAATATCAAGGTGCAATTTTTTCCATATGCAACTAGAATTTTAACTAATTCAACCTTGTCTGTCAGAGCTCACGGAGCCCTGTTAGACTGTACTGACTCGGTTAAAAGTTACATTAAGAGAATAATTTGCTGCTTCAAATTTCAGTATTTTGACATCAGTTTGTAGAGGATTAAGGTCACTTTGAGCATCTATGGATATATCATGGGCACAACATTCCTGTGAAGTCAAGTTTAGCCAATCATTTGTAGCTACCGGTATGTTTTCCAGTTAAGATATCCACCCCATACATTGGATACTTGGTCCTATTTTACCTGTAAAGTAGAATTTATTTATCTCAGTAAACACACACTGCCCTACTTCCCAGAGTTTCCATGAGAGAACTGTTCATGGACCATTACATATAATGCTGGCTAAAGCATAATTTTCTTGCTAAAACACATTTCCTCAAGACCAGTTTGTCAACATTCTTTGAAACTGTTTTTCTCAAAATTTTTACAACAAAATTACAGTAGAAGTACTTCATTCACTCAAAGCCCATTTGAGAACACTATTTTCCACACATTTAGGTTTAATTCCACAAATCAGACATCTGTACCGGGGTAAAATTCTAAATGGAGGGGGTGTATCTTGAATACAAGCTCATTTAACCCTTTACCAAACAAAAAAGGCAGACGACACTTGCAAACAAAACTCTTGAATAACTTCTTTTTTTTCTTCATTTTTTGGCATCAAAAACATAGCTTATGATCCCTCAGTGGAACAAGCTCAATGAGCTTAATTGAATGGTGAGACAAAAATTGAAAAAATAATGAAAATTGAATAATGATTTTTGCAAGTAACGATGGCCAGTTTTGGCTGTTGCACTGGGTAAAGGGTTTAATTGAAAATGTTAATCAGGCCTTTAGATTGGTCTGATTTGGAGACATGGGGTCCACCATTATGTGGGGACAATGCACCCATCAGGCCACTTGTCCTGGGCCTACTGCGGGTGTTAAAACATGTTGTGACCAAGCCTGGAAATAAGCAATCTGCCATTTGCAGAATGAGGTTGCCACAGGGTGAATTTCCTGATGCTATCCCATATAGTGGGCTAGAATTCCCCAATTTATCCTCTGGGTACCTCATTCTGTTTAGGCCTGAAATCTTGATTCTGATTGAAGTTCACAGAGGGTAAATCATTAAAAAAACACCCTCTGGGGACCTTATTCTGCAGATGACAATTTCCAGGCTTGCTACCGACATTGTTTCAACATTCAAAGCTTAAGAATAATAGAATGACAAAGGGAGATAATATCACACTGCCATCCATTTGTAAATCACAGGTTATAATGGAATGATACGGCAGGTTACTGACTTGGAAAACTGATAAACACTCAAGTAAGTAAAATCAGTTTCTGTGATCTCTGCATAATGTATTTAGTGAGGAAGAGCTTGGCCTATTTACAAGTAACCTCTCGGGAAGACATTCCTCAGGAATCCAGTTTTATCTGTTTTGGGGTTCAAGCCTAATGGATAAGGGTGTATTTCCAGAAGAATTATGAGAAACACGATGGTTTTCAAAATTGGGCAGGTTGCTGCAGCACAGTCGCCGTGGACTGGTCGTAATCCACTCGTGGGCATTGATGTCCACGTATGCATTTACTAGGTAACAAAAATTATCATCAGCAAAATTTTAATTAATGAAGCACTGGGTCGAACCCAGTGCTTCATTAATTAAATTTTTGATGATTATCCCTATAATTAGTATTCTAAACTAATATTATTATGTCCATGGAAATATTGCCCGCCCATGGAGTGACCAGTCCATGGCAGCCATACTGTAATGGATGTTATATTTACAGGAAATACTTCATAGGTATCTATCAAACTTAAATGAAAAAGAAATTACATTTTTTTCAGAAATACAGTACTGCGATAAACATGTGATATTTTTCTCTATATTTCCTCAATACAATATTACATATAGGATCACCATTGGTTCATGACTCACATATGCAACAGTCGTTGATATTTCCTCAATAAAATATTACAAAATGAAGATGAAGACCAAATCAAGAAAAAAAACAAACAAGAGGCCCCACGGGGCCTGAAGTGCTCATCTTGAACAGAACATGATATAAACCGAGTCCAAGAATGAGTCTACATTAAGCAATCCATCTTCATAGGATACATTGTCAATCCTTGAGCCCCTGAGCAGTGACAAATAGTCTGAGCATCATGTTTTTTCCAGGCATGGCAATCTAGAAAATCAAGGAGTGCAAAACAATTGCCCTGCTTGGATTGTTTGGGAGTGTAATTGGACCAGATATTTCCAATGTAAAAACTTGTATGCTATTTTGGTTATATTCACTTCAAGGTATTAATATTTTGACTGAAAAATTGTACTACATTCAGCTACATAGTGGGAAAAATTGGTACACACATCTTCTCATTATTCAAAATGATGCATTCAAATCATATGTGGCTGTCTTCTGCACTCAGAACATATCGAAATGCAACACAGAATGGGTCATGAACTATTGTGAATCACTTCCACAATGACAAATCGTCACCTGAGTTCCAATGTGTTTTATGTGCCAGTAGGCACATACAACACATTGGAACTCGGGGGACGAAATGATAATAGATTTTAAAGGCAGTCCCAAACAGTTCTGGCATTCCAGAAAATCAAGGGGTGCAAAAAATTGCCCTCCTCAATTTTTTCTAGGCGTGCAGCACTCCTGTACTCCTAAAGAATGCCGGGCCTGCTTTTCTTCAGTTGATCATAATGAAAAATGTGGAGCTCCCTTATGAAGCCCCTTGATACAATCTATGTATATTAATCTTAGTTACACACCTCTAGAGGGTACTGAATACAAAATTTCTAATTCTTTAGCTACATGGCCAATTCAGGTTCCCATAGGGAGCCCAAATATTAACCCAGGCTCTCGATTTGAACTTAGTTGAATCTGACCTCCCTAGAGATATTTGTATACCAAATATGAAAGCACTCTGACTGTTGGATCTGAAGAAGAAAATTTTTAAAGAAATTAAAATTTAAAGAAATTAAAATTTGGGCTACCATAGCGAGCCCAAATATTAACCTACGAACCCGATTTGAACAAATTTGAATCTGACCCCCCTAGAGATGTTGTATACCAAATATGAAAGCATTCTGAATAGTGAATCTGAAGAAGATTTTTGAAGAAATTCCCTCATATTGTACGAAGTTAAATTTCAGGTTCCCATAAGTAGCCCAAATATTAACCCAGGCACTCGAGTTGAACAAACTTGAATCTGACCTATCTAGAGATGTAGTATACCAAATATGAAAGCATTCTGACTGGTGGATCTGAAGAAGAAGATTTTTTAAGAAATTTCCTCATATTGCACTATGTTAACATTTGGGCTTTCATAGCGAGCCCAAATATACAGCTAGGGACCCGATTTGAACAAACAGGAATCTGAACCCCCTAGAGATGTTGTATACCAAATATGAAAGCATTCTGACTGGTGGATCTGAAGAAGAAGATTTTTAAAAATTATCCCTCATATTGAACAAAGATAAAATTTGGGCTCCTGTATTGAGCCCAAATATGAACCAATGGGCTTCATTTTAACAAACTTGTATCTGACCCCCCCCCCCCCCCCCCCCCCCCCCCCCCCCCCCCCCCCCCCTGTGGATGCTGTATAAGGAATATCAAATATTCCGACCATTGGTTCTGGAGAAAAAATTTTTTTAATTTTTTGCAAATATGCTGACTCAGCATTTTTTTTGATGCACTCTACAGAGCACCCTAACATAACCGATGGTAATTTTTTTACCATTCAATTCTACTGGTCCTAAGGATGATTCATACCAAATAATAGTTCCCCATTGTGTGTGGTTTGGGAAATATGGACGTATGAAAATATTTCTATTTTTAGCTCCGGAGGTTCCCATGGGGATGCGGGAATTTCTATTTTTGCATGAGTCAAGTGCTTATGACCCAATAATACCACATACCAAATCTGGTTCAAATCGGACAATCGGTTCAGAAAACAGAAATTTTGGGCAGGGCCAAAAATTTTACCCCTGCCATTACAAAGCCAAATATTGTTTCACGAACTTCGTTTGAACTAACTTGAATCTACACCTCAAAAGGAAGTTCCATAACAAATATCAAGGCATTGTACCCACTGGTTAAAGAGAAGAAGATTTTAAAAATATTTTGGAGCATTTTCTCCCACCCCCTCCCCATGGGGCTGGGCATGCTGAGTTGAACAAAATGCAATGCCCCTTTGGGACCATCACTCACAAAAACTTTCACTTGAATTGGCCCAGTGGTTTTGGAGAAGACCAAAACATGGTGTTGACGGACGAAGAGCAGAGAGCGATGGGATTAGCTCAGCTTGACTTTGTCAAGGTGAGCTAAAAAAAAAATAGCATTTCACATTTTTCTCGCATTGGAGGAAGGTGTACAGATAGTTTCGACAAGACTTTGACGGTCCAGTCAAAATTCTTTGTCAGCTTTTGTGATCACAGTATTGTAAGGAGTACAAGTAGTCAGCAAATTCTGCTTTCTTTGCCTGATGAGGGGCTAAATACAAATGGTTTTAACACTCATCACTCAAAAAGTCGGGTTGGAGCTGCAGGTGTCACTATCATGTCTCCAATATCCATATACTTCACATATACTTTATCAGTAGAGAAGATTGGTTTTGATTTTTAGGGTTCTCTGTTTCGTTTCTTCCAGGAGAAAAAACCTTGGGGTTCAGTTCAGTGGTTTTCCTGTGTATAATTATTCTGAGACAAACATTTAATGCTGACAGAATCTTATGAAATTGATCACCTTTTTTTTAGAAATAAACTAATTTACCAATATGAAGCTTATCCTTAGAAAGTAATTACAGCCAGCTTTCATTAAAGTATAAGTACAGATTTTTTCTTGATTCTAAGAGTACAATATGGAAAGCATTACATCAATTTTATGATAATTAACTCCTGCACACTAAGGTCAAATCACAAAAATTACAAAACATTTTTCATAACAGGCCTGTCAATTTGAGGCAAATGGCCATTTGGGTCACATGGAGATTACTTAATGAAAAACACACAAACGAAAATCGGGTTGCACCAAATTGCCGCCGGGTCCAGCAAAATTTTTGCCAAGTTGAATGATCTAGCACGAATGAATGGTGGAATGATGTTGAGAATCAACCAATCATCAGCTGTACAGGTGTTTGCATCTGCCTGAAGTACAGTTGCTCTGTTGGCCAATTATATGCCAACAGAGCAGCTATTCTTCAGGCAGTTATAAACACCTATGCTGATTAGAGCTGAAATGGTTAACCGATTAATCGATTAATCAATGATCAACATCTTGATTGATCCAAAAAGTAATTGATCGATTAACCATTACTTTTGAACAACTGTATTATATATGGGTTAACAAAGGAACAAACTTGCTCCAAAACAGGCAAACATTGTCACACTGACTCACATCAATTGTATGAGACAGAGTAAAGCATGCAAGTTACTTGCTGACATACTTGTTTACTTGCATGATCATCATACTGTTTCAGTGGCTGTAAATGGTGATTGTTAACCCTTTACCCATTGCGGGTAGCAGGCGATACTTGCAAAATAAATTCATGAATTACTAAAAATTTGCGATTTTTGTCTCAAAAACATAGCTTATGGCCCCTCATTGGAACAAGCTCATTTCAATGAGGGGGTCATAAGCTATGATTTTGAGACAAAAATTGAAAACATAATAAATTTGAATGGAGATTTTTGTATATAGGTCTAGTAGATTTTGTTAGTCACATTGGGTAAATGGTTCATGCTGTAAATCATCAACGGTATGGCAATTATTCAGATATCTATTTGGACAAGTGATTAATCAGTTAACCAAGGTTAATCCGCATGATTAATTGATCAAGAAAACCCCTTAACAGTTTCAGATCTAATGCTGATGATTGGTTGATGCTCAACATCATTTCAAATTGTTGATCATCTTAAGATGTAGCAAAGATACAAAACCAAGAAATGGCAATAATTCATGTCCCTGCCACAAATAGTGATTAAGAAACTAATTTGTATCTGAATTGCTGCAAAACAGCCTCATTATTGTTCCTAAGGATTCATCTTTATTCATCACATAGTTGCGAAACATATATATTAAGGTTACCTATTGGGTTACCTGAATCACGTTCAGGGGAACAAACGATAAGTTACCAAAGCTCAGACCAGGTGAACGATAAATGGGTTACTCAAAATTTTGAAAACAGCAGGCCTGCATAATACAAGAAACTTAACAAAATTCAATCTTTTTTTGACAGAGCTATTAAATTCTAGTTGCATTATATTAACAATTTGGTACTCTGAAATCAGTATGCAAAGTGTTAATTAAGACACATCACGTTGTTATCAATATAACTAGCAAACTGCCCTTCACTTTCTCATGCCTGACCAGCTCCATTTCTGAACATACTATGTGAAATGAAGACCATGAGAATACAGTTTTGGGCTAAAACATTTTTCCTTATTTTCTCCCATGTAAGAGAACCACAACAAAACTTATATGGCACATCACCATGGGAACAATTTAAAAAAAATTCAATTGTTCCAATGAGGGTTCTCATGCTATGGTTTTGTTGAAATTTTTGGAATTAAAATTAATTTTGATATTGAGTGCATTGGGTAAAGGGTTAATGTGAGCTTTTTGCTCTTAACAGTATATTCTCTGGTAAGACTCAAATTAATTTTTTTTCTTTTTCAAATTTTGATACCAATGGAATTTTTTTTCAACTGTTTGGGTTTCACTGCCACAAGTTATATAGATTTAGAAAATGTACCATGTGTGGAGTACCACTAAAACACTTGAGAAGTGGTTTCCACCACGACAATAACTTTTTGTCTGTGAAAAAAAACATAAGGACAAGCAGAGTTGCAGCAGATGAACCCCCGCTTTAGCCTGGTGGCCCATTGCTTAAAACTCTGCTTTCCCCTTCTTATGGTTTATCAGTGGAGTTGACAGTTATTTCTTTGGTGGAAAGTTCACCCTTCAAGTGTTCTAGCGATAATCCACTCTCCACATGCTGTTTATGTCCAACATTTTGTTTGAATAGGTTTGCACATGCAGAGTTTTGAGTTTAAGGTTCGGTAACTTGTGGAGTGCTGTAAGTAACTCAATTTGTTTCGTTTCCACCTTGCAAAAAGGTGCATGTTAATTGTGAGTTAGGCTTAATTTTTAATTTGAAAACACCAGAACGAAACCAAAATTAAAATTGCTTAATTGCCCATCTCTATTTATCAGACTGTATTCATCACATGTACATTTTCAGGCATGATTTTCTGAGGCTCAAAAGAATAACTAACAAGAGTAATGCTAACCCGTGTGCTAATGCCCCCGAAGGTAGCCAAGTCGTACTCACATGTGGATAATCAGACAACAGCTTCACTGCTGCTACATTGCAGAACAGCACTAAGGAGTCAGTAATAGAGAAAAAGTTATAAAAATAATTGCAGATGACTTGAATGGTGCCATATTGAATAATAACTGAAAGAGGCAAAAATAGGAATAGTACATACCTTTGTTAAAAATTCTCAAACCAGTGAAAAAGTAGAACTGGTCTTGCATATTTTCCAAGTGAAAAAGGGGGCATAACTGCATCAAAAATTGCCGAGTCAAACCTCAAATTGAAACCAACCTGTACTTTGACATGAGTAATCAGCATATAAAATTTGAAACTCATCGGTTCAGCCAAACAATTTTAATTGGTAGGAACAGGTAGGAAACCAAAAAATCATCAATTTTCAAAGGAAATAAGGGACGTAATTCCTGTAAGATTTGTCGGACGAAACCCTAGGTACAAGGGCATCCGTTCCCCCAAGCTGCCCTATCACCATACCAAAGAACATTAAAATCTGACAACTGATGTTCGAGTTATAATACAAAATGTTTGTACGGACGGATGGAAAAAGTAAATAAGGGACATAACTCCTGTAAGATTTGTCGGACGAAACCCTAGGTACAAGGGCATCCGTTCCCCCAAGCTGCCCTATCACCATAGCAAAGAACATTAAAATCCGACAATTGATGTTCGAGTTATAATACGAAATGTTCGTATGGACGGACGGACGGATGGAGACCTTCACTATATACCCCTCGAAAAAAATTTTCTGGGGCAGAACTATAGCATGCATGTCATTAATAATTTGTGACATGTCATTACATGTAAAATAATCACGAGATACGTTCCACGAAGTTCTGCTTGTGTTACTTTGATCACTGATCAAGAGCAAAATTAACCCTTTATGAAACACACACAATATCAAAATTTGTTATTTTAATTGTATTTTTTTGCAAATTTATCAGCAAATTGAAACAAAACTGACATTATGTTACCCAGTGGGTTAACCCTTTATCCAATGCAGACGATATCAAAATTTATTATTTTAAATATAAGTATTTTTAATTTTTAAAAAAATTTCAACAAAACCATATCATGTGACCCCCCCCCCCCCCCCCCCCCCACCGGTGGAACGAGCTCGACAAGCTCGTTCCAATGAGGGGTCACATGATATGGTTTTGTTGAAATATTTTGAAAAATTTAATTTTTGCAACTGCACAATTTGCATATTACGTGGGCGGATGTGGGCGATTCGTTAGGTAAAGGGTTAAGAGTTAAAGCACAATACACAAACCAACAATATTTGGATGAAATTTCCATTCATGGAGATACTTGTGATGCAACCAGATTACAGTCCAGTCAAGAACTAGAGGGGTGACTGTCCCAGATGGGCCTGTCCATATGACCCCCCACCACCATGATTATTCCAAGACCAAGAGGCAAAACTCTGGCTAAAAAAAAGTCTGATCGAAACAATAATCACAGGTGCACAGGATCCCTTGGTACTAATGGTAGGGAAAATCCATACCAAGTTCCAAAGGAATCAACCCATGAAAATCTGAGAAAATCAGACAAAATTCAGGCATTCTAAGGTGAAAAGGGGCATAACTCTGGGGAAAAAAAGTCTAATTGGAACAATGATCGTAGATGCACAGATTCCCATGGTAGTAAACATCCATACCAAGTTTCAAAGGAATCGACCCATAAACATCTGAGAAAATCTCTGGACAAAATTCACGCCCATGCGGCTGTTATTTCAAGTCCAAATGGGGCATAATTCTGACAAAAATAATTCGACAGGAACTATAATCGCAGGTGCTCAGGTTCACATGATGGTGAACACTCATACCAATTTCAAGCAGATTGGTCCATAAACATCCAAGAAATTCTCCGGACAAAATTGTCTATGGATGGATGGACGAACAGACAAGATGATTCCAGTATACCCCCCTCCTTCCCAACACAAAAAAGATCACTTTTGGGATCACAGCAATGAATGGCTATATCATGACTGCAACAAAAATGTTCAGCCAATCATTTATACCTGTGCTACCCGCTTTAAAGTACTTCCACCCCAGGCATTAGTTTTCAGGACCTTTTTACAACTAAAACAGAACTTGTTCACCCCAGTAAACAAGCACAACTCCACTTCCCAGGTCCCCACAGGGATTACAATTCTTGAATTGCCCCAAGATGCATTTCTATTAGCAGTGTGGAAACATTTAAGAAATATTCAATGGACAGTTTCCAAAGTACATTTACAACTAAATGCTGCCTAAAGTTGAATTATGTCATTGCAAAATAGATGTGCTCTCATCAACAATGAATTAACATTCTTTGCAGTTTCAGGCAACTGGAGAAGAATATGCATTAACAACCAGCATGTCAGTATTCTGTCAATAATATTGTCATGTTTTTTATCGACTTCATAAGCAGAATGAATCCAATATACTGTGAAGAACTAAACAATTCACTCTCCATACCATACCATCAAAATAATTTGCAATATTTGCATCTGATATTTTCAGTCCATTATAAACCTCACTCAGTGGTACAGACAGGAAAATTTACTGCAGGGTTCCCACTGATATCTGAGAATCAAATTTAAACACTATTTAAGCACTTTTCAAGGACTCTGACCATGATTTCTAAGGACTATTATAATTTTCACATGAACTGACAACACCATGAATAACAAAGAATTTAAGCCTTGAGGACCCGATTTCTGGAAAACCCAACTTGCTAGATATGTGTCATCCCTTGAGTGCAACAAAGCATCATCTGAAATGCTAAAGCATTGCAGATGCTGCACCCAAGGGATAATATTGAGATCAAAGAAATGTGGTTACTGACTGATTTGTGTGACATTATCATGATACGTGCTGCCTCAGAGGTTATGGGTAAACTAAAATGAAAGTGTCAATGACACTCTAGCTTAACCCCTTCCCTGCTGTGCAAGTTTTTAATTTCCTGTGCTGAGCCATATATGGGGGAAAATGGAAAAATATGATAAAGAATCAGAAACGTAAAATAATTTGTAATTTTCATCTGCTAGAACATATTTGAACATGTTTGGAGTCTAATGTTTAGTTCCAATCATCCATTGAAACATCGTCGTCTTCACTTTCGATTGCAAAGGTCGCATCGGAACTCCCCTCAGATTCATCAGAGTCACTAAAGTCACTTGAACTATCTAAATCACCAGCATCACTATCATTGTCTGCATACAATTCTGCAACAACTTCTTCGGTTGTGTACAATCTTTTCGACATGTTTGCACTTCAAAAACATCAGGAAAAGTAACTCTCAATGGAAATTTCACATGCGGTTCACTTGGGTATTTCCGTAAAAGTGACGGAAATTACTCAAAAAAATATCTGACGTCACATTGTCGGCCTCTCGCATGTGTCACCAAGTGCGTTGTATTGAGAATACCACTGTGCGGTGTATTGATGTTATCTGTGTGGTAGCTCCGTACTCAGTACGGACGTGTGGCATAGGGAATAAAATTTTATGTCCGTACTCAGTACGGACCTATAGCAGTGAAAAGGTTAACTTAACCGTGTGTTGTGTTTGATGAAAAGGATAATGTTCAACGTTTATGAAAGGAAAACGAAATATGACAAGAATTGTGATAATTGAGAACATGTTAATTTTTTTTCTCTGTATGCGATGTTTTCAATAAAAATAATTTGAAGTGTAGACTGTACTAAAGAGCTGAGGGGTAGGTTAATGTGGCCCTCACAGTTAATGTATGTCAACCAAAGTTACCAAGTTACAGGGAAATTATTCCAAAAGGAGTCATCCTATCAAGTTACAATGAAATACGGCCTGTAGACTGTGCTAAAGGTTTTTGGGCTTCAGGCCTGTGTAGCCATCACGGATGATCGATCACATCTAGACAATATACTGAGCCATCCTACCAAGATACAATGAAGTGAAATCCCTTCATAAATACGGCCTGTAGTCTATGCTAAAGGTTTTCAGGTTTTGGGCTCCAGCGGCCATCACAGTTGAATGAAAGCTACCAAAAGAGGACATTCTCATCTGGACATTATCTGGAATCATCCTACCAAGTTACTATCTGGATCTCATCTAGACATCATCAGGATTGTCATTTTGAAGTGGGCGATTGCCCCAGGCTGCAGACGCCCGCCTGAGTTCAAAATTTCGCGGACGGTAGAGATGGGTTGGTGGTGAATTTTCAAGTCGGTGTCAGTGTTGTTAAAGAAGTAAAACCGTGGTTGCGGTGTGGTTATCAGTGGTGGAACAGGCCAAGTTCATTCATCGAATTTAGGTTGATTTTGCAAACTTGCTTACCAAATGCAGTGTGTGAACAATGTTGAAACGTAATCAGTCTTTGACAAAAGATAAGTTAATAGAACTGAAAAGAATGTTTGGCTTATTGATGTTTACTGTAAAGTTCAAATTACGCACAAATTTGTAGAGTTCAGGTTGAGTTTGAACTTTCCGTTCGGTGTTCTCCATATAATTACAACACTATTCTCCATATAATTACAACATAGTAAGTGATATTTTATTCAAATAAATCACTGTTCAGTGTTACGCCCCTATTCATTTTGCAACTATTTTCGATTGTCAACAAAAGAAAATTTCCATTACCCTTGTGCAATGTACAGACCACATGTCACTTCACTGTCTTCAATTATCTTTGAAGATTGAAGACTTAAGCATAGACCCTGCCTACAACGGAATCATGACCAATCAGCAGCCAGCCATAGTGTCATGACTCCAGTACAATGCAAATAAGCAACTGCAAAGTGTCTTGCTTCTGTTTTGTTTACTTTAGGCTACACAAAGTAGATCTTCTGTTTCTCAGGCCATTATTTGTAAAATTGCATGCGGGCGAGCGGTTTTTTATTCTATTTTTTATTTCAGTAATTACTTCTTTGCCATCAAAAGTTCATGTTCTTGGTTCTAGTTTTAGGTCTCATAATTTACAGAATAGCATGGGTGGTGGTGTATTTCATCCCTTGAGTGCAAGAAGGCTTTGCAATGCTAAAGCATTGCAAAGCCTTCTTGCACTCAAGGGACAAATTCATAAATTTTTTTAACTTGGGTAAAATATCAGACATAAACCATTTAATTTTTTTTTTTTTTTTTAAGTTTAAATTGGTTATAAAAAGAGAACATGCGGCAGCCAAAAGGACCATGCGGGAGGGCCTGAGAAACAGATTTTTTATTTTTTTAGGCCTTAAACTAACTTTTTCTTGACTATATTTTGATTCTCTGGTGCAAGTTTTCATCTAATGACTTGATGTCAGAAGGTTCAGTGATAATCAATATCAAAACAAAGTGACACAAATTCAAGCTCAGCAAAATAAACAAGAGGTTGGTCAGGCGATAATCTTTGTTGTTTATTTTTTTTAAAAAAGCACATGGCAATCACCCAGTTTCCTGGAAACACTTTAACAATTCCTGGAATTATAGTCTGTTTTAAAAAGCTGGTTTTGATTTCCCTTGATTGTCATGTAAAACAATTCCTGGAGACATTGTTTACAATATGACTGACACCAGCATAATATGTATTTTTTTTTAAAGTTAATTATTGGGTAACATTTCTTCCAATACACATGGTGGTATGTATTATTTCCAGTTTTTCTCTTTGAGGTGATATGCAACAAAACTCTCGTACCAACTATCGGTGCCAAGAAAACACTGTATAAATTACAACATGCCATCAATGTTTGCTGTTTTGACAGGTTGACTTCACATGTGCTTATTCCCAAGTCAATGAAGTATCGGTAACGGCCAATATCTAGAACAGTGGATATCAGTATTGGCAAAACCGATAACACTGGTATCAGCACACCTCTAAATGGATCGTTCAATTTCAGTAAATTGTTTTTTTTGTGTGAGAACTTTATATGGCCTTTAAGATTAGAAGTATTGCCTTGTGATGTTGATAATGTGATATGACTTTGTCACAAAGTTTACATTTGCATTTCTCCTTGTTGATTCATTCAAATTCTGTAACCCACGGACTTTTAGCCTGTCCCGCAATTGTTAAATATCGAAACTATAAAAATGCGCAATGGAGAACGGATTTTACCTGCCACCGAAAATGTCGGTGTTTTCAAATTAATGCGATGCGGTTTTTCGGTGGTGGTCCAAAAACAAAACCGCACCAAAAACACCGACACCAACTCTGCTCTAGCGGACGGTAAACGTCCACCTGACCCCAATTTCTGCGGCCCATTAATTCAGTCGAAAGCGCAATAAAATCTGGTTCTCAAATGGGAATTTTCATGGACTGAAGGAGGTAACAAAGCGCAATTTGTGAAGTTTGTAGTGTGTCATCAATGCAGTCACCCAGAGACAGTAAGTAACTTTCCAAACACGAGTGAGAGGTCTGCCAATTCCAAAGTTGTAATTAGTTATTACATTGTACATCAGACTGTGACAACTCTCGTGTCATGCGTGATTACGGGACGTATCATCCCCAAGCTAGTTCGACCCCTGACGATTCAACACCCAAATCTGATTGATTCACCCCAAGTTATCGGCATCTGGCGGTGAGCACAGTGCACTGGCTTGTACAGTCATCATGTAATGTGTAGATACGGGCTTGATTATTTGGATGCAAGATAACTACAACACTCACTGTTACTCAGTCTGTTAGTGAGTGTCATGGGTAACCTGGTATCTTGTATCCAAATATTCAAGCCTGCATCTATACATTACGTGATGACGTACATCATAATTACACAAACCATGTACCTTAAAATGGTATTAGTTGTCTACCCAGCAGGCTGAAACAAAATGGCCCTCACAAACCATAAATGGCCCTCCTGGGGTCATTTTAGGTGAAACCATAATGGCCCTCCTGGGGTGATTTGAGGCGAACCATAATGGCCCCCCTGCAATTTTCAAAATGACAAGCCTGCATCATCGGGAATCATCCTACCTCGTTACTATGAAATCCCTTCATAAATACGATCTGTAGACTGTGCTCAAGGTTTTTGGGCTTTGGGCCCCTGTAGCCATCACAGTTGACCAATCGCAATCAAAATGGGACGTTCCCATCCAGGCATTATATGGAGTCATCCTACCAAGTTACAATGTAATCCCTCAATAAATACGACCTGTAGATTGTGCTCAAGGTTTTCGGGCTTTGGGCCCCTGTAGCCATCACAGTTGACAAATCACAGCCAAATGGGGAAGTTCTCATCTAGACATCATATGGAGTCATCCTACCAAGTTACAATGAAATCCCTCCATATTAAATATGACCTGTAGATTGTGCTAAAAGTTTTGGGGTTTTGGGCTCGGGCAGCCATCACGGTTGACAGATCATGACCAAAATGGGACGTTCTCATCTAGACATTATACAGAGTCATCCTACCAAGTTACAATGGAATCCCTTCATAAATACGACCTGTAGACTGTGCTTAAGGTTTTGGGGCTTGGGCAGCCAACACAGTTGACCAATCAAAACCAAATTTATTTATTTATTGGTGTTTAAGGTCACATACTTATGCACAATGGCTAATCGTGACCGTGACAGTTTTACGGGTGGAGGAAGCCGGAGTACCCGGAGAGAACTGAGCAACGACGAGCAGCTGTCAGCTCTCCAACATCGTAACTCTGAACTCTGCACCGCAGCACAGGCAGGGTTAGATTGGTTGAAGACATGCGCACCATCGACGTGCAGTACGCCTCAGTACACAGCGTCATCGTGCCCCCCATGTAGGCAATCGGGGTGAAGTGTCTTGCCCAAGGACACAACGCGGTTGCCGCAGGTGGGATTCGAACCGAGGACCTCTCGGCTTGCAGCCTGCACCTCTACCAGCTGAGCCACCGCGCCCCCTGATCACAACCAAAAGGGGACGTTCTCATCTAGACTTGACCTCAAATCTGCATATGAAATTTCGTGACGATTGGACAAGAACTATGGGGTGTAGCCTGTGCTAAAGGAATATGTGAACAGACTAACAGACTCACAGACTAACAGACTTCCACACATTTGATGGCAATAGCTTATCCTGACTTTGTCAAGTTAAGCTAATTAAGTACTCTTCAAGGGAGGTGGTGAAAAATCAAGTACTTTTCAACTATAGAAACAATTTCAAGTACTTTTCAAGGATGGGACCAAAATTTCAGAACTTTTTATTTGAGTGGGAACCCTGTACTATAGTGGACCTCTGTGAATAGCTACTTGGCCAGTAGAAAATATTCAATTAACATAAGAATACAACTAACAGGAAATGAGTCGGATTTCTCTAAGGCTGCTGTGATTAATCAATTACCTGACCAACTGCCAACAAATGCAATTTTCAATTGTTATTTTTATCTGTGGTGTCAGCACCAGAATTTCTTTGACAGTGTACTGTATGTAGCACTAACCTGTGGGTTGAAACGCAGTTAAAGATGTCTGATGAAGAACACAAAAAGGAATGCCAGAGTTGGAATCTTCTGACATCAATAAGCATTAAATAGGCGGTTAGACACAAGACTGTGACTAGTGTTTAGTAATGTCATTTGTCAGTTAGACGATGTGATGATTTGAATCCTTTGAATTTTGGAGAATGATGATAGTCCAGAGTTCAATATGTTTGCCTGTCCACCTGTCGAGGTCAGTCAGACATTGAGTGGCAACAGGTCAAAATAAACATACCTATAGCATGTGACAGATCTCTTAGTAGTCAATGAATGATTTGATTCTGAAAAAATTTATCCTTATCCTTGATTGGAAGTAATGAAACAAGAAGGATGCCAATGCCCTATAGCTCACCAACATTCCTCTTTGATAGTAACTTTGGCAAATACAAGAACTGTATCAAACAGGCTCATAACATGCGACAAAGCTTACCTAAACACAACCTCTTAAAAGTAAAACACAGAAACTGACATCTTAAAAGTAAAACACAGAAACTGACATAAACACTAAGTTAAACATGAAATTCTGAGCTAAACAGAAAACTAAACGCAAATAAAAATGTCAAGAAAAATGTTTAAAATGCAGGGTATGAGGGGTTAATCATGGAACAATGATACTGAGGAACATGTATGATGAATATAAGTGCCATGGGAAGAGAAGGAGCACAGCAGCTGACCTAAACACTTAGTTGAACATGAAATTCTGAGCTAAATAGAAAACTAAACGTAACTAAAAATGTGAAGTAAAATGTTTAAAATGCAGGGTATGAGGGGTTATTCATGGAACAATGATACTGAGGAACATGTATAATGAATATAAGTGCCATGGCAAGAGAAGGAGTACAGCAGCTGACCTAAACACTAAGTTAACAAGAAGGACGCCAACGCCTTATAGCTCACCAACATTCCTCATTGATAGTAACTTTGGCAAACACAAGAACTGTATCAAACAGGCTCATAACATGTGACAAAGCTTACCTAAACACAACCTCTTAAAAGTAAAACACAGAAACTGACATAAACACTAAGTTAAGCATGAAATTCTGAGCTAAACAGAAAACTAAACGCAACTAAAAATGTCAAGAAAAATGTTTAAAATGCAGGGTATGAGGGGTTAATCATGGAACAATGATACTGAGGAACATGTATGATGAATATAAGTGTCATGGGAAGAGAAGGAGCACAGCAGCTGACCTAAACACTAAGTTAAACATGAAATTCCGAGCTAAACAGAAAACTAAACGCAACTAAAAATGCCAAAAAAATGTTTAAAATGCAGGGTATGAGAGGTTAATCATGGAACAATGATACTGAGGAACATGTATGAGGAATAAAGTGCCATGGGAAGAAAAGGAGCACAGCAGCTGACCTAAACACTTAAACATGAAATTCTGAGCTAAACAGAAAACTAAACGCAACTAAAAATGTCAAGTAAAATGTTTAAAATGCAAGGTATGAGGGGTTAATCATGGAACAATGATACTGAGGAACATGTATGATGAATATAAGTGCCGTGGGAAGAAAAGGAGCACAGCAGCTGACATAAACACTTAGTTAAACCTGAAATTCCGAGCTAAACAGAAAACTAAACGCAACTAAAAATGTCAAGAAAAATGTTTAAAATGCAATGTATGAGGGGTTAATCATGGAACAATGATACTGAGGAACATGTATGATGAAAATAATTGCCATGGGAAGAGAAGGAGCACAGCAGCTGACCTAAACACTAAGTTAAACATGAAATTCCGAGCTAAACAGAAAACTAAACGCAACTAAAAATGTCAAGAAAAATGTTTAAAATGCAGGGTATGAGAGGTTAATCATGGAACAATGATACTGAGGAACATGTATGATGAATATAAGTGTCATGGGAAGAGAAGGAGCACAGCAGCTGACCTAAACACTAAGTTAAACATGAAATTCCGAGCTAAACAGAAAACAAAACGCAACTAAAAATGTCAAAAAAATGTTTAAAATGCAGGGTATGAGAGGTTAATCATGGAACAATGATATTGAGGAACATGTATGAGGAATATAAGTGCCATGGGAAGAAAAGGAGCACAGCAGCTGACCTAAACACTTAGTTAAACATGAAATTCCGAGCTAAACAGAAAACTAAACGCAACTAAAAATGTCAAGAAAAATGTTTAAAATGCAGGGTATGAGGGGTTAATCATGGAACAATGATACTGAGGAACATGTATGATGAATATAAGTGACATGGGAAGAGAAGGAGCACAGCAGCTGACCTAAACATCAAGTTAAACATGAAATTCCGAGCTAAACAGAAAACTAAACGCAACTAAAAATTTTTAAAAAAATGTTTAAAATGCAGGGTATGAGGGGTTAATCATGGAACAATGATACTAAGGAACATGTATGATGAATATAAGTGCCATGGGAAGAGAAGAAGCACAGCAGCTGACCTAAACACTAAGTTAAACATGAAATTCCGAGCTAAACAGAAAACTAAACGCAACTAAAAATGTCAAGAAAAATGTTTAAAATGCAGGGTATGAGGGGTTAATCATGGAACAATGATACTGAGGAACATGTATGATGAATATAAGTGCCGTGGGAAGAACAGGAGCATAGCAGCTGACATAAACACTTAGTTAAACATGAAATTCCGAGCTAAACAGAAAACTAAACGCAACTACAAATTTCAAGAAAAATGTTTAAAATGCAATGTATGAGGGGTTAATCATGGAACAATGATACTGAGGAACATGTATGATGAAAATAATTGCCATGGGAAGAGAAGGAGCACAGCAGCTGACCTAAACACTAAGTTAAACATGAAATTCTGAGCTAAACAGAAAACTAAACGCAACTAAAAATGTCAAGAAAAATGTTTAAAATGCAGGGTATGAGGGGTTAATCATGGAACAATGATACTGAGGAACATGTATGATGAATATAAGTGCCATGGGAAGAGAAGGAGCACAGCAGCTGACCTAAACACTAAGTTAAACATGAAATTCCGAGCTAAACAGAAAACTAAACGCAACTAAAAATGTCAAGAAAAATGTTTAAAATGCAGGGTATGAGGGGTTAAGCATGGAACAATGATACTGAGGAACATGTATGATGAATATAAGTGTCATGGGAAGAGAAGGAGCACAGCAGCTGACCTAAACATTTAGTTAAACATGAAATTCTGAGCTAAACAGAAAACTAAACGCAACTAAAAATGTCAAGAAAAATGTTTAAAATGCAGGGTATGAGGGGTTAAATCATGGTATAATGATAATAATCATCATATAGCAGCATTATAAAGGCCATGCTATGGAAATACGGTGAGTAAGTGACCTAAACAGAAGCTTTAACATTATTGGACACGTACGCTGACGCCGACCAATCGAGCCATGCCATAAGCTCACACAACTAAAGTTGGTGAGCTAAAAATGAAATTCCGAGCTAAACAGAAAACTAAACGCAACTAAAAATGTAAAAGAAAAATGATTAAAATGCAGGGTATGAGGGGTTAATCATGGAACAATGATACCGAGGAACATGTATGATGAATATAAGTGCCATGGGAAGATAAGGAGCACCGCAGCTGACCTAAACACTTAGTTAAACATGAAATGCTGAGCTAAACAGAAAACTAAACGCAACTAAAAATGTCAAGAAAAATGTCTAAAATGTAGGGTATGAGGGGTTAAATCATGGTAAAATGACAATAATCATCATATAGCAGCATTATAAAGGCCATGATATGGAAATAGAGCGAGTAAGTGACCTAAACAGAAACTTTAACATTATTGGACACGTATGCCGATGCTGACGCCGACCGATCGAGCAATGCCATAAGCTCACACAACTAAAGTTGGTGAGATAAAAAACTAGGCATCACTATTAATATATCTCTAGGGCTGCAACGGTACACTTACCTCATGGTTCGGTACGTATTGCGGTTTTTCGGTGGCGGTACAATATGTATTGCGGTACATTTTTTCTAACATTTTTCGCCCAAAAACTGAGGGTGAATCATGTTTGCAATACGCTAGAAGCCAAGCATGCTGCTGGACTGCTGTGGCAGCTGTGCCGTGCAAAAATGCACTGCAACAAAAAAAAAAAAATAGAATAATTTATAACCCCCTTCCCCCATGGCTGTGTGGTTTTATTCACTCTGAGCCAAGCTGAGGAATTTACCATGATTCACTATCAATCTCATCTTTGTATGAGGGAAAGCCAAAGTGTTTCCAGACAGAGGATTTAAATTTTGGAGGTGGGCTGACGATACCTTCGTTGTTATTGGCAGTCCATTTATTTCTGTCACTCATGTTGTTATAATTGGATGTACTTCAGATCTGACATGTGTGCACGAAGGCGAAACGGAAATACGCAAATAAACAACGCAAAACTTGATTGGCAAATTGTTGAATAATCAGCCAATAAATAATCGTCTTACTTCTCCTGACACACATTCGGAATTACCCAAAGCTCAAGTGACGTCGAGTCGGTTATTAATAGATGCACAACATGCTGTTATGTTTATGTTTGCAAACCGTTTGCTTGTGTCGACACTTACAAATTTTCATACAGACCCAATCCCCAACAGCCGTCCATTAAAACTAACAGCAGGCTTCTATGCACCGTATATTTGGTAGATTAAAGCTGAAATGTTGCAGCCAGGCAGCCTGTTAAGCTGATGTCGAAATATGCACTCTTGACTTGGCAAAACAGGACAGAAAAAACACATTGTTGACCACGTGCTAAATGTACAACGTCAATATGAAAATAAGTGTTGTTTGTCATGAACCAATAGAAACGTATCCCCAAATCACATGATCAACATGGTTATGAATATTGAATATATTTATCGCTTGTCTGAACTGCACCAACTTCGTGGAAGACCCCACCACATCCGATTGTTTTATGGGCTTGAATTCCACACTTTCTTTTATTGTTAAGTGATTTGAATAAGTTAAATTTTTAAAATAAATGTTTGAAATCGTATGTATAAAGTTTTTTCTATATAAATACTGACCACACCAACTATTACAAATATTATCCACCAAGATTATATGCCCAATTTCCCAATAAATTTTGATGATTCAAGGTCCGTACAATCGGGTGAGTTACTGAGTGTGTGTGTGTGTGTGCGTGATGGTTGGGGGGGGGGGGGGGGGAGATGTTATGGGCAAGCCCCTTCTATTTTTCAGAGAGAGGGAAAGGGAGAACAGTTTGATCCTGCAGGAGAGTTTACTTGAAATTCACATCTGACTTCATGGGCCCCCTTTTGGGGGTGTTGGAATTCTCCTGCTGCGACCACTGTACTGTGAGCGTACCGAAAATTAGGCTGAATGAACCGAGTATTGTACCGTGAAAAAATACCGCAGTGCACAGAGACCGCGGTGAACCGTTGCAGCCCTATATATCTCATACTACCTTCATTCCTGTGTCAACTTGATACACTATCAGGCATATCTAGAAAGCTTACTATTTATTTATTTATTTATTGGTGTTTAAGGTCACATACTTATGCACAATGGCTAATCGTGACCGTGACAGTTTTACGGGTGGAGGAAGCCGGAGTACCCGGAGAGAACCACCGAGCAACGACGAGCAGCTGTCAGCTCTCCAACATCGTAACTCTGAACTCTGCACCGCAGCACAGGCAGGGTTAGATTGGTTGAAGACATGCGCACCATCAACGTGCAGTACGCCTCAGTACACAGCGTCATCGTGCCCCCATGTAGGCAATCGGGGTGAAGTGTCTTGCCCAAGGACACAACGCGGTTGTTGCAGGTGGGATTCGAACCGAGGACCTCTCGGCTTGCAGCCTGCACCTCTACCAACTGAGCCACCGCGCCCCCAGAAAGCTTACTACAAACAATACAGGTCAGCATGTGCAAGTACATTAAGATATTTCTCCCCACTTAGCCAGTGGCACTTGTCACAGTAAGCTGGTTCACAAAATAATAGTTGCATGATCCCCTGTAGTCTCCAGCCTGCAAATAAGCAGATTGTCATCTGCAGAATGTGGTTCACAGAGGGTTAATTTAGTGATGCTACCATGTACTAAATGTACCCTCTTTGAGCCTCAAACTGAATCAAGGTCTCAAGCCTAAACAGAAAGAGGTACCCAGAGGATAAATTGGCCCACTAAATGGGATAGCATAAACGAATTCACCTGTTGTGGACCTCATTCTGCAAATGAGAGATTTCTTATTTCCAGGCTTGCCCAAGACTGACTTTGAAAAACAAAACAATGTTGAAGAGTTTTCTTTGACCAACAATCTACCAAAAACCCAGTGCAATCAGAGCTTGAGTCATAAGTCATAAGCATATCACATGCATACATGTGAGTACTAAACTGCTATGGGTTATGTTTTACCTGGGTTCAATATCAGGTGAGTTGCCAGGGCTAATGTGAGTACAGTCAAGCCTACTTAATTGTATATCTCTTTATAGAATAACCTGGTTAATAGAATATAATTTCCAAACACAAAGCCATTTACCATACCTGCAGTGCAAATATGACCTGTTAATTGCATGCAGGTTATAGAGTAAACTCCAGTTGATTGAATAAAAAATCCTGCAATATGTCTAGAAATTACCCTGACAATCACCAAATGTCAGTACATCCAAACTATACATTTAATCTATTGTATCTTGCTTGAGAGTTCCTTGAGATCTGTCAAATGAGATACAATAGAATAAATGCTCAGATTATCTCAAGAATACAGGAAAGTAACCCTATCTCAGTTGATAGAATACTCCTGCCGTTTAAATTCTCACTGGCAAAGTGGCTATTCAATTAACTGCTGGTTCCACTGTACCTCAATTCCAGAGACTTCAATAGATCTGTGGTGCCTGACATCTTTTGGTGTCACAGGAATTACATATATGACTTTGGTGAAGCTTGACAAGTTTTGGAGATGTAGTGGATTCTCATGCCCCAAAAAGGCCACTTGTCATTATTTATTCATTTATTTATTTAATGACACTTTTGACAGCCAGGGTAACCTCATGTCATACACAGCGCCACCATGCCCCCGTCCACATGGGCAATTGGGATTAAGTGCCTTGCCCAAGCACACAATGCAATTACCACTAGCAGGGATCACACCAGGGACCTTTCGGTTTGAAGTTCAATGCCATAACCAATGAGCCACCACACTCCTTGGCCCCTTCCCAAAATATTTATTTTATTCTTCTCAAAGATACCATACTGCCAACAAGGGGAGCCTTAGTTTAACAAGATTTTGTTCATCAATAATTGTTTTGTTACTGATTATTGGAGAGTGCCTGTGGGGACTCTCCAATAAATTATAACAATACAATTTTGTCTGAACATTTCTTTATCTGCTGCTACACAAATGACAAGCTGATGCACACAGTTTAAAGAAAAAAAAGAGGACTTCAGCACTTTTCATAGAGCAAGGATAGTGGCTTCTAGCACTCTACCTGTTAAGGTCACATATGTCTGCGCAATGGCTAATCATGGTCACAACATGGAGATAAAGTAAAGTTTAGTTAATCGTTTCTACCCATGTTGCACATTTTAGAGGACTTCCACCCCAAGCAATGATGACTGGGCCCTATTTTACCAGTAAAACAGGGCTTGTTTACCCCAAAAATAGGCCGATGAAATCATCAGATGTGTACCCATACGCGCAACTAGTAGAAAGCTGTTTGACGGAGGGCCACCACGGATGCCGACATTATATACACCATACAAGGTATGGGTACATATTGAAATGGATTGGAGGAGTGTCTAATTTGATGGATAAAGGGTTAATATCTCCGGATCAAATTATCAGATTTACATAAAAAAAACTATACAGCACAGCACATCAGTAACCTGAATAAATATATAAAGTAACATGACAATCGGATTGATATTTTTGGAGTTATCTCCAGCCAAAGGGATTGGAGGAATTTTCAATTTGAAGGAAAAAGGGTTAATATCTCTGGATCAAATTATCAGATTAACACCAAAAACTATACAGCTCGGCACATCAGTAACCTGAACACAAACGTAAAGTAACTTGACAATCCAAGCAATATTTTTCAAGTTATCAAATGCCAAAGGGATTGGAGGAATTTTCAATTTGATGGATAAAGGGTTAATATCTCACGATTAAAATAACAGATTCACACCAAAAACTATACAGCTTGGTACATCAGTAACCTGAACACAAATATAAAGTAACTTGACAATCCAAGCAATATTTTTCAAGTTATCGAATGCCAAAGGGATTGGAGGAATTTTCAATTTGAAGGATAAAGGGTTAATATCTCAGGATTAAATTATCAGATTTACACCAAAAACTATACAGCTCAGCACATCAGTAACCTGAACACAAATGTAAAGTAACTTGACAATCCAAGCAATATTTTTCAAGTTATCGAATGCCAAAGGGATTGGAGGAATTTTCAATGTGAAGGATAAAGGGTTAATATCTCAGGATCAAAATAACAGATTTACACCAAAAACTATACAGCTCAGTACATCAGTAACCTGAACACAAATATAAAGTAACTTGACAAGCCAAGTAATATTTTTCAAGTTATCGAATGCCAAAGGGATTGGAGGAATTTTCAATTTGAGGGATAAAGGGTTAATATCTCAGGATCAAATCATCAGATTTACACCAAAAACTATACAGCTCGGCAAATCAGTAACCTGAACACAAATATAAAGTAACTAGACAATCCAAGCAATATTTTTCAAGTTATCAAATGCCAAAGGGATGGGAGGAATTTTCAATTTGAAGGATAAAGGGTTAATAATATCTCAGGATCAAATTATCCGATTTACACCAAAAACTATACAGCTCGGCACATCAGTAACCTGAACACAAATATAAAGTAACCTGACAATCCAAGCAATATTTTTCAAGTTATCGAATGCCAAAGAAATGGATACGGACAGACGGACAGATGGACAGACGGACGGACAGATGGACGGACAAAGGATGGACAAACGACGGATGGTCACCCCAGATGCCAGCATTATGTGTACCATACATAGTATGGATACACATAACAAGAGGCCCCAAGGGGCCTGAGGGCGCTCACCTGACATGGTAGCCAAAATATCAACCCAGAGAATTGATTTCAACAAGTTGCATCTGCTCCTCTTAAGAAAAGCTTATACCAAATATCCAAAGATTCTGAGTGGATCTAAAAAAAAAGAAGATTTTTAAAGAATATTCCTCATATTGAACTAAGGAGCCCATATATGAACCCAGGGACTTGGCTTTAACAAACTTGAATCTCACCCCCCTAAGGATGATGCACACCAAATATCAAAACATTCCGACTGCTGGATCTGAAGAAGAAGATTTTTAAAGAAAATTCCTCATTTTGAACTAAGTTACAATTCAAGCTCCCACACTGAGTCCAAATATGGACCTAGGGCATGGCTTGAACAAACTTGAATCTCACCCCCCTAAGGATGCTGCATATCAAATATCAAAACATTCCAACTGAATCAGATCCACCCCACAATGTTGCATACCAAATATCAAAAGATTCTGCCTGCTGGATCTGGAGAAGAAGATTTTTAAAGAAATTTGCCTGAAATGCATTAAGTTCGAATTCGGGCTTCTATAGTGAGCCCAAATATGAATCCAGGGAGCCGATTTGAACAAACTTGAATCAGATCTACCCCACAATGTTGCATACCAAAAATCAAAAGATTCTGCCTGCTGGATCTGGAGAAGAAGATTTTTGAAGAAATTTGCCTGAAATACACTAAGTTCGAATTCGAGCTTCTATACTGAGCCCAAATATAAACCCAGGGGGCCGATTTGAACAAACTTGAATCAGATCTACTCCACAATGTTGCATACCAAATATCAAAAGATTCTGCCTGCTGGATCTGGAGAAGAAGATTTTTGAAGACATTTGCCTGAAATGCATTAAGTTCGAATTTGGGCTTCTATAGTGAGCCCAAATATGAATCCAGGGGGCCGATTTGAACAAATTTGAATCAGAACCACCCCACAATGTTGCATACCAAATATCAAAATATTCTGCCTGCTAGATCTGGAGAAGAATATTTTTGAAGAAATTTGCCTGAAATGCACTAAGTTCGAATTCGAGCGGCTATACTGAGCCCAAATATAAACCCAGGGGGCCGATTTGAACAAACTTGAATCAGATCCACCCCACAATGTTGCATACCAAATATCAAAAGATTCTGCCTGCTCGATCTGGAGAAGAAGATTTTTGAAGAAATTTGCCTGAAATGCACCAAGTTCGAATTTGGGCTTCTATAGTGAGCCCAAATATGAATTCAGGGAGCCGATTTGAACAAACTTGAATTAGATCCACCCCACAATGTTGCATACCAAATATCAAAAGATTCTGCCTGCTCGATCTGGAGAAGAAGATTTTTTAAGAAATTTGCCTGAAATGCACTAAGTTCGAAATCGGGCTCCTATACTGAGCCCAAATATGAACCCAGGGGGCCGATTTGAACAAACTTGAATCAGATCCACCCTACAATGTTACATACCAAATATCAAAAGATTCTGCCTGCAGGATCTGGAGAAGAAGATTTTTTAAGAAATTTGCCTGAAATGCACTAAGTTCGAAATCGGGCTCCTATACTGAGCCCAAATATGAACCCAGGGGGCCGATTTGAACAAACTTGAATCAGATCCACCCTACAATGTTGCATACCAAATATCAAAAGATTCTGCCTGCTGGATCTGGAGAAGAAGATTTTTTAAGAAATTTGCCTGAAATGCACGAAGTTCGAAATCAGGCTCCTATACTGAGCCCAAATATGAACCCAGGAGGCCGATTTGAACAAACTTGAATCAGATCCACCCTACAATGTTGCATACCAAATATCAAAAGATTCTGCCTGCTGGATCTGGAGAAGATTTTTAATGTTTTTCCCATTGCCTACAGTGTTAAAAAGTGCTGACTCAGCAATTTTTCAAAGTCCTGAAAAAAGTTCCTTGTGATCAAACCGATAGGGATTTTTTTTAAACCATTCTATTCTACTGGATAAAAGTAAGCTTTATACAAAATAAGAATTCTCTGTGCCATGTAGTTTTGGAGATATGGCAGTTTTAAGATTTTCCCTATTTTTAGCTCCCGAGGTTCCCACGGGGCAATGAGAAAAATTTTTTTTGCATCAATCAACTACTTATGACCCATTATTATCCCATATCAAATTTGGTTCAAATCGACCTCACGGTTCAGAAAAAAGAAATTTTAGGCGTGGCCAAAATTTTTGCCCCTCCCATAACGAAGGCAAATAATGCCTGACAAACTTCTCTTGAACAAACTTCATTCTAAACCTCAAAAGGACTCTGTATACCACATATCAAGTCTCTGCTGCTGGTGGTTCATTAGAAGAAGATTTTCAAAAAATTTGGCCATTTTTTCCCCACACCTCTGCTCAATATGAGCCAAAACCTATTTTGGATAAAAATCAAAATGCCCCTATATAACCACTACTTACATGAAATTTAATTAAAATGTGGCCAGTGGTTTAGGAGAAAGAGGCTCAAACACCACCTTCACGCAGGACGACGGACGACGGATGACGGACGAAGAGTGATAAGAAAAGCTCACCCTGACTTTCAGTCAGGTGAGCTAAAAACCAAGCACTGTTTCAATTCACAGGGTTCCCATGGAGGCTTCCCAAAATCTAGGGATTCAACTCTGTAAAGTACTTTCTATTGTACGGTATGGCTGCCACGCACTGGTCACTTTCAACAGGGTGGGCAGTACTTTCACGGACACAATATTCTTAGATTGCAAACACTAATTATAGGCATAATCAAAAATTTTAATTAATGAAGCACCGCGTATGAGCCGGTGCTTCATCAATTAAAATTTTGCTGCTGATGATTTTTAATACCTGGTAAACAAGTGCATGGACATCACTGCCCATGCATGGATTACGTCCAGTCCATGGCGACTGTACTGTACCACACAATAATTAACTTATGGTCTTGCAAATTGCATTACTGTGATGTCAGAGTGGTCCATTAACATGGTTTCATGATCAGAATGTGATTCAATAGCAACACATACCAGTGGTTCATGGTTTCCAAAATAAAATACTGTAAAATGAAGATCACATGAAGAAAAACAAATGAAAACACCATCTCTGATTCAATGTTCTCACATTTCTTTTTTGAAAAGGGAAGTTCTACAGTGTTGTGGGGAGAAAAACAGGGACAATTCTGATCGGAGGATTACAATCCAGTAACAGCACTGATCACAGTACAGTGGAGCCCTCTTAATTGTATATATTTTAATTGAATAACCCTGTTAACTGCATATAACTTACAACACCAAACCATTTATTATATCCCCAATAGAACTTTGACTTGTTAATTGCATAAAGGTTATAGAGTATACTCCTATTAACTAAATGAATAATCTTGTAATCTGTCGACGAATTACTCTCAAAATCAACTGAATTTTCCCACATTTATAGACATTTTTCACCTCAATATAGGCATTTAATCTATTTTATCATGTTTGACAGAGCTCAATGAGCTCTGTCAAACAAGATATAACAGAATAAACGCTGAGTTTATAACCAGAAGATAGAAACAAGACCTAATTCTTGTGAGTTGAATGTGGACTCCAGTTAATTGAATATTTCCAGGACAAAGGAGATATTCAATTAACAGGTTTCCATTGTACTGTACGTATAAATTTACAGATGTTTACGGTCACGTCCCGAGTTCGATCCCCATCCGGGACGACCCGTGTTGTGTCCTTGGGCAAGGCACTTTATCCCGGTTGCCTACATGGGGGCACGTTGACGCCGTGTACTAAGGCGCACTGCACATCGATGGTGCAAATGTCTTCAACCACTGTAACACAGCTTGAGTGGAGCTTGAACTGTTAGAATGTTGAGGAGCTGACAGTTGCTCGTCCATGCTTGGTTGTTCTCTGGGTACTCCGGCTTCCTCCACCTGTAAAACTGTCACGGTCACAATTAGCCATTGTGCATTAGTATGTGACCTTAAAACACCAATGAATAAATAAATAATTAAGGTCACTTTCAGTATCTATGGCAATATCATGACCATAACAGAATTATAAAGTCAAGTTTAGCCAATCCTTTATTGATATGCCAACCACTGGAAGCCAAGAGTCCTATTTCAGGGTTCCCACAGATATCAGAAAATCAAATTTAAGCACTTTTCAAGGACTTTGACCATGGTTTTCAAGGACTGTTATAATCTGGATATGAACTTACAACACCGCTGCAACACCAAGAATTTCAGTCTCAAGGACCTGATCACTGGAAAACCCAACTAGCTAGATATATATCATTCCTGGAGTTCAACAAGAAGCCATCTGCAACGCAAAAACATTGCAGATGATCCCTTGTTGCACTAAAGGGACAATATAGAGATCAAACAAGCAAATTCAGTGAATTCATGTCTCCCGCTGGGCAGCAGTTTCAAGGGGAATTAATGCATCCAGTGGAATATAGTTGAGTTCCAAGTGGAAGTTATTAAGAAGAGAGACAGAACAGACAGTGCTTCAGACAGTGGTTATCAGATTTATTTTCACGGAGGTCACTGTCAAAGCAAGTAAAGTGATGTGGAGTATAACTGTGAGAATCACTAAAAATTAAGACTGTATGATAAGACATATTACATTAAAATGACATGAAAAGTAATCCATATATGAAATTTCATTGAAATTGGTTGACTCTAAAAAAGGAAAGTCTGGAAACCATCAGACAATCAAATTTAAGCAACCTAATTAAATATGTGCGGAAAATGCCCATACTCGAACTTGGACCCACAATTGATGAAAGTGATCAAACCCCAAAACACATATTGTGGTCTCACAATGATAACAACGATACCCAAGAAGTTTAGTGAAGATCGGTTCATAAATACGGCTTTTATTCCAAGGTGCATTCACACACGGGGCAGACGGACAGATTTTCAGTACAAAATTTCCCACATTCGAACTTGACCTAGGTATTGATAAAAGTAATCCATATATGAAATTTCATTGAAATCGGTTGATTTTAAGGAAAGTTAGAGTCTGGAAACCATCAGCCAATCAAATTTCAGCAACATAATTAAATATGCGCAGAAAATGCCCATATTCGAACTTGGACCCACAATTGATGAAAGTGATCTACTACCCAAATTTCATCGAAATCGACTGACTGTAAGGAAAGTTAAGAGTCTGGAAACGAAAAACACGGAAGGTGTGCACTTACTGTGTATTAGTAGGTAGCACTGAATAAATCAACTGAATAAATCAAAATTTCCCTAATTTGCATAATTTTTGCACGAGAACAAAATCCGTATTATATGTGATGTATTGCATGTTACTAAACATTCATACAAAAATTTATTCAAATCCGATCTTTCATATAGAAGTTCTGTACAAAAAACTGATTACACCCAATTTCGGAACAAAATGGCTGCTGACGGCAATCTTGAATTTTGGACCAAACCCCAAAAAACATATTCTGGTCTCACAATGATAACAAAGATACCTAAGAAGTTTTGTGAAGATCGGTTCATAAATACGGCTTTTAGTCCGAGGTGCGTTCACGCACGGGGCAGACTGACAGATTTTCGATACAAAATTTCCCACATTCGAACTTGACCAAGGTATTGATAAAAGTAATCCATATATGAAATTTCAAAGAAATTGGTTGATTTTAAGGAAAGAGTCTGGAAACCGTCAGCCAATCAAATTTCTGCAACCTAATTAAATATGTGCGGAAAATGCCCATATTCGAACTTGGACCCACAATTGATGAAAGTGATCGAAATCCGGTCACTGTAAGGAAAGTTAAGAGTCTGGAAACGAAAAACATGGAAGGATGGAAGGACGGAAGGATGGATGGATGGAAGACGGAAGGACACCCCGAATTTAATATCTCCCATTTTTTTCAAAAAGCGGGAGTCAACAAATGTAATTCCTGACCGATTTTGTAACATTGCATGTATGTGGGGAAGGTTATCCTAAGTTATTTTCTCTGAGGTTATAGGTAAACTGAATTTAAGTACTTTTCAAGGGGAGTGATGGAAAATCAAGTACTTTTCAAGGCTAGAAGCAATTTCAAGCACTTTTCAAGGAAGCTGTCAAAAGTCCAAGACTTTTCATTTGAGTGAGAACCCTGTATTTCATCTACAGAACAGAACTTATCCACTCACCACAGGAAACAAGCACAATCCACTTCCAATAGAAAACGGTTTGTACTTGCGTGTGTGTGTGTGGTGGGGGGGGGGGGGGGCGTGTTCAACCTAACTTTATATTTAACTTTGTCATATTTGAGAGAGAGGATTTTTAATGTCTCCAAACATGTCTATAACTGTAGTCTTGTCAGTGCCTTTGAATGATTAACTAGCAGATTTTACAACTGACTTATGGTGATTATACTGGATATTGTACAGATGATGGCAGTAATAAATCGTTATAAAATACAGATCACTTGTCATTATATTATTTTCTGTTGACTGTTATATTGATCCAGTATTGGAAGACGATTACAGGATTAAAACTTAAAACTCATTTGTTATAACCCGATAAGTATAAGAATGAAAGGCAATGGTATACGATTGTAATATGTTTATTGTATCAATAACATCTGTAAATAATAGATATCATTTAGGGCAAAAAAAAGTTAAAAATCTGTTTCTCAGGCCCTCCTGCATGGTCATTTTGGCTGCCGCATGCTCTCTTTTTATAACCAAAGTTTTGAACAAACTTGCACCTGCCCATTAAGAAAACCATATTCCAAATATCAAAACATTCTGACCGGTGGATCTGAAAAAAAAAAAACATTTTAAAAAATATTCCTCATATTGAACTAAGTTATAATTCGGGCTCCCATCATAGGGAGCCCAACTTTGAACCCAGGGACTTGGCTTGAACAAACTTGAATCTCACCTCCCTGTGGATGCTGTATTCCAAATATCAAAAGATTCTGACTACTGGATCTGAAGAAAAATATTTTTTTTAAATATTCCTCATGTTGAACTAAGTTATAATTCGGGCTCCCACAGGGAGCACAAACATGAACCCAGAGACTTCACTTGAACAAACTTGAATCTCACCTCCTTGAGGATGCTGCATACCAAATATCAAAAGATTCTGATTGGTGGATCTGAAGAAGATTTTTAAAGAATATTTATCATATTGCCAGGCCTGGAAATAAGTCGCGAATGGTTGTTCAGGTTACGATGATTTAAAAAAAACGTAACCTCCAAACCATTCACGATCACATTTTACCGCAAAAGGAACAAAAAGCAAGAGGCCACACAGGGCCTGAAGCGCTCACCTTGAACAGAACACGTTATAAACAAAGTCTAAGAATGAGTCTACATTAAGCAATCCATCTCCATAGGATACAATGTCAATCCCTGAGCCCATCAGGAGTGACAAAAATAGTCCAACCATCATGCCTTTTCTTCATTTGATCATAATGTAAAATATAGAGCTTCCATTTGAAGCCCCTTGATACAACCTATGTGGATTAATCTTAGTTGCACACCTCTGGAGGATACTGAATACAAAATTTCTAATTCATCAGCTACATGGACAATTCTGGTTCCCATAGGGATACCAAATATTAAACAAGGCTCTCAATTTGAACAAAGTTGAATCTGACCTCCCTAGAGATGTTGAACTAAATATGAAAGCATTCTGATGAAAGCATTCTGACTGTTGGATCTGAAGAAGAAAAATTTTAAAGAAAGTTTTTCATATTGCACTAAGTTAAAATTTGGGCTACCATAGCGAGCCCAAATATTAACCTACGGACCCGAATTGAACAAACTTGAATCTGAACCACCCCATAATTCCATAGGAAGCCCAAATATTAACCTAGGGACTTGGTTTGAATAATATTGAATCTGTCCCTCATAACAATGATGTATACCAAACATTAAAAGATTCTGACTTGTGGTTTTGAATAAGATTTTTAAAGAATATTCCCCATACTGCCCTAAGTTAAAAATTTGGGCCCCTGTATTGAGCCCAAATATGTACCAATGGGCTTTATTTTAACAAACTTGTATCTTATCCCTCCCATTACAAAGCCAAATATTGTTTCACAAATTTCGTTTGAACAAACTTGAATTTACACCTCAAAAGGAAGCTCCAAAACAAATATCAAGTCATTGCACCCACAGGTTCAAGAGAAGAAGATTTTAAAAATATTTTGGAGCATTTTCCACCTCCCCCTCCCTATGGGGCTGGGCATGTTGAGTTGAACAAAAATGCAATGCCTCTTTGTCAAGTGAGCTAAAAAAGATCATCACTTCACCGTTGTGTCAAGCACCTCAACTTGAAATGGTGATCAAACACCTTGACAGACTTTTTTCATAAACTTTATGGTCCAGACCAATCACCCGAAAGGGCTTTCTGTGGGAAATGATACTGACAAATGTGAAGAAATCCTTTCAATTAATTATTTGAAATGGCTCTTTTCTCATTTTAATTTTGGGAATGGCAGACTGCTCCATTCGATGGTCTGAAGTCTACGTGTGATAGTTAGCTCCCTTGATATGCCTGAATGTGATGTTTCACCAATGTTGACATTGCCGTAATTTGCGCCATTTTGTACAGCTATAATTTCTCACTTTCAAGATATGCACACTGAATATTTTCTAACCTGTTTTTGGCATTGGGCAATTTTTTTCAATTTTCGATATTTTTGGATATCTAAAGAAAACAAACAAAATTTTGTGTTCAGAAATTTAGATGCAATACGGCCCCTGAGGCACTCAGATACAAGGAAATGGGGGTGTTTGAACCCAGGAATTCAAAATTTTCCTACGGCTGGCCGAACCATGATCGGCCCATCGTACTGACGACAATTGGTCGCCCCATAACTTTAAACAGGTTATGACAATCAATTAGGCATAACCTGTAAACGGGACTCATTCCTTATTTCAAGGCCTGACTGCCCAAATATGAACCCAGGGACTTGTCTTTCATAAAATTGCATCACACCTCCCTAATGATACAGTATACCAAATATCAAAAGTCTGGTGGATGTGAAGAAGATTTTTAAAGAATGTTCCTCATATTGAACTAAGTTACAATTCGGTCTCCCACAGGGAGCCCACATATGGACTCAGAGACTTGGCTTGAACAAACTTTAATTAAACCTCCCTAAGGATGCTGCATACCAAATATCAAAACATTCCGACCGCTGGATCTGAAGAAGAAGACTTTTAAAGAAAAATACCTCATATTGAACTAAGTTATAATTCGGGCTCCCACAGGGAGCCCAAATATGAACCCAGAGACTTGGCTTGAACAACTTGAATCTCATCCCCCTAAGGATGCTGCATACCAAATATCAAAACATTCCGGCTGCTGGATCTGAAGATTTTTCAAGAAAATTTCTCATTTTGAACTAAGTTACAATTCAAGCTCCCACAGTGAGCCCAAATGTGAACCTATGGAATGGCTTGAACAAACTTGAATCTCACCTCCCCCCCCCCCTCACCCCCAAGGATGCTGCATAACAAATATCAAAACATTCCAACTGCCGGATCTGAAGAAGATGATTTTTAAAGAACATTCCTCATGTTGAACTAAGTTATATTGTTTGTTTGTTGGTGGTTAACGTCACATATTTATGCACCATGGCTAATCGTGACACAACATGGAGATGAAGTCAAGTTTAGTCAATCGTTGATCAACATGTTGCCCATTTTAGAGGACTTTCACCCCAAGCATTGGTGACTGGGTCCTATTTTACTAGTAAAGCGGAACTGGTTTACCACAGTAAACAAGTGCTGCTTACTTCCCGGGGTTCCCACGGGGAGAACTAAGTTATAATTCGGGCTCCCACCGTGAGCCCTCATATGAACCCAGGGGCTTGGCTTGAACAAACTTGAATCTCACTCCATAAGCATGCTGCATACCAAATATCAAAAGATTCTGACTGGTAGATCTGAAGATTTTTAAAGAATACTCCTCATACTGCACTAATTTAAACATTTGGGCTCCCATAGAGAGCCCAAATATGGACCCAGGGATTTGATTTCAATAAAGATGTGAAACAATCTTCCAAAGATGTTATATGTGAAATTTGAAAGCTTTTGGAGCAGTGCTTTGGGAGAAAAGTAGTCTTCAATGTTTTTTCCCATCACCCACAGTGTTAAAAAATGCTGACTCCGCACTTTTTCAAAGTCCCAAAAAGTATCCCATGATAAAACTGAGAGCAATTTTTTGGGACCATTCCATTCTGTTGTTCCTAAGGAAGCTTCACACCAAATAAGAATTCTCAATGCCGTGTAGTTTTGGAGATATGGGTGTTTTAATTTTTTTCTATTTTTAGCTCCTGCAGTTCCCATGGGGCAACGGGAAAAATTTTTGGGGCAAAAATTAAGTACTTATGACCCAATAAGCCCTCATATCAAATTTGGTTCAAATCTATCTCGTGGTTTGGAAAATAGAAATTTTGGGCGGGGTGAAAATTCTTGACCCTCCCATAACGAAGGCAAATATAGCTCCTCGGACTTCTCTTGAACAAATCTAAGTCTACACCTCAAAAGGAAGATTCACACCAAATATCAAGTCTCTGCTACTGCAGGTTCATGAGAAGAAGATTTTTTAAGATTTAAGCATACTTTTTGGGGGTGGCCCTACCGAGGGGTGAGGCAACTTGATCTGAACAAAATCAAAATGCAATGTCATAACAAAGTATTATCTCAAATATCAATTAAATTGCTTCAGCGGTTTGGGAGAAGATGCAAATACCATGTTCACGGACGACGGATGGTGAGTGATCACTATAGCTCCCCTGACGGAAAGTCAGACGAGCTAACATTTTGATGGCAAAGAAATTACAAAAACAAAAAATAAAAGTAAAAAAATGCCTGGCCACATGCGATTTTACAACAAGAGGCAGCCAGGAGTTTTTAATTCATTGCACTGGGCGAATGGTGGCACACTTCAAAATTTTACAAATTCACGAAACTTCTGTTTTAACATCATTGGGTACTTTTTCCACTGTACGGACAGAGGACTAGGAGGCACGCATTTCCCAGGTATCCTAATTTTTTTACTGAATGGTTAAAGTTATAATATGCACAACGTTTTAAAACAAGAGGCCCCAGGGGGCCTGCGGGCGCTCACCTGACATGGTAGTCTAAATATCAAACCAGGGACTTGAATAAGCTGCATACGCCCCTCCTAAGAAAAGCATATACCAACTAGATGAAGCGATTGTGCCCACACAATACATAGGATTTTCCTTCTATTTTCAGTTCCTGCACTTTTATGTCCCACAATTGAGATAAACGCATAAAAAACAGATTTTTTTCCCCAAAGAAAATATTTTCAGCCTAATTTTTTTTTTTCTTCTTAAAACACATAAAAAAACAAAAAACTAATTTCCGGATTTTGGTCCAAAATTTTCTAAGTCCCACCCGGACCCCAAATTTTCGGTGTAAAAAAAAAAAAAAAATTTTGTCTTAAAATTGACCGAAACGCATAAAAAACAAAAAAAAAAAATTATGGATTTTTGTCAAAAATTCCTAAGTCCGCAATGGGACCTCAAATTTTCAGCCTAAATATGAACCCAGGGACTTGGCTTGAACAAACTTGAATCTCCCCCCCCCCCCCCCCCCCAAGGATGCTGCATACCAAATATCAAAAGATTCTTATTTGAAGATCTGAAGAAGAAGATTTTTTAAAAATACTCCTCATACTGCGCTAATTTAAACATTTGGGCTCCCATAGAGAGCCCAAATATGGACCCAGGCAATTGATTTCAATAAACATGTGAAACAATCTTCCAAAGATGTTATATGTGAAATTTGAAAGCTTTTGGAGCAGTGCTTTGGGAGAAAAGTAGTCTTATATGTTTTCCCCATTACCCACAGTGTTAAAAAATGCTGACTCAGCACTTTTTCAAAGTCCCCAAAAAGTACCCCATGATAAAACCGATGGCAATTTTTTTTTTACCATTCCATTCTGTTGGTCCTAAGGAAGCTTCACAACAAATAAGAATTCTCAGTGCCATGTTGTTTTGGAGATATGGACGTTTTAATTTTTTTCTATTTTTAGCTCCTGTGGTTCCCATGGGGCCATGGGAAAAATTTGTTTTGCATAAATTAAGTACTTATGACCCAATAAGCCCTCATATCAAATTTGATCAAAATTTGCCTCTCGGTTTGGAAAATAGAAATTTTGGGAGGGGCAAATATTCTTTCCCCTCCCATTATGATGCCAAATATAGCCCCACAAACTTCTCTTGAACAAATCTGAGTCTACACCTCAAAAGGAAGCTGCACACCAAATATCAAGTCTCTGCTACTGCTGGTTCATGAGAAGAAGATTTTTTAAGATTTCAGCACACTTTTTTGGGTGTGGCCCTACCAATGGGCGAGGCAACTTGATTTGAACAAAATCAAATTGCGATGTCATAACAAACTATTATCTCAAATATCAATTAAGTGGGTTCAGCGGTTTGGGAGGAGAAGACGCAAACATCATGTTCACGGATGGCGGACGGTGAGTGATCACTACTTCTCTCCTGACTGAAAATCAGGCGAGCTAAAAACTCAAAATACGAAAAAGAGAACAGCTTTCATGACTTTGACAAGGAAACTTCATCAAGCACCTGTCAAACGAGTCATTAAACGAAAGGGTTATCAACTTACATGTAACAGTCTCTTATCACCTAATTTACTGAGACAATTATGTTTTCAACAGAAAAGCAGACAAGTCGATTTTGAATTGATTACTTCCGTCGACTAGTCGACTTTGAAAAATAGGTAATCGTTTCAACACTACGACACACTTCTGTGTCATGAGAAACAAGTGTTTGACCACCGAGGTGGTATTAGTCCCCTACGGCGCTTTTGTGACATAAGGTGTTTTGGTCACAGAAGACACTAGAGTATATAAGCATCTTGGATTTTGAAAAAAAATATTGAGCGTGGATAATCCCCTCACAACCCTTTATCCATGTACCATATATGAAAGGCGTAGCTTGAACCATGTTGGAGGGAGGGGTGGTAACATAAAATAGAGCAAAAGCTTAAAAAACACAACAAAAATGGCCGCCATTCTGCCATCTTGGAGTTTGAAAAATAAATATTGACTGTGCATCATCCCCTCAGAACCATTTATCCATGTACCAAATATGAAAGGTGTAGCTTGAAGCATGTTAGAGGGAGAGGTGGTAACATAAAAACAGACAGATAGACAGACGGACAGACAGACAGATGTTAGATTTTGAAAAAAAATATTGAGCATGCATAATCCCCGCACAACCCCTTTATCCATGTACCATATATGAAAAGTGCAGCTTGAACCATGTTGGAGGGGGCAGTGGTAATATAAAATAGAGAAAAAGGCTTAAAAAACACAAGAGAAATGGTTGCCATGGCACCATCTTGAATTTTTGAAAAAAAATATTGAACGTGCAACATCCCATTACAACCCTCTATCCATGTGCCAGATATAAAAAGTGTAGCTTGAACCATGTTGGAGTGAGGGGTGGTAACATAAAATAGAGAAAAAAGCTTAAAAAACACAACAAAAATGGCCGCCATGCCGCCATCTTGGATTTTGAAAAAAAAATATTGAACGTGCATCATCCCCTCCCAACCCTCTATCCATGTGCCAAATATGCAAAGTGTAGCTTGAACTATGTTGGTGGGAGGGGTGGTAACATGAAAATAGAGAAAAAAAAGGCTTAAAAAACACAACAAAAATGGCCGCCATTCCGCCATCTTAGATTTTGAAAAAAAAATTTTGAGCGTGCATCATCCCCTCAGAACCATTTATCCATGTACCAATAATGAAAGGTGTAGCTTAAAGCATGTTGGAGGGAGAGGTGGTAACATAAAAAACAGACAGACAAACAGACGGATGGACGGACAGACGGGCGGACAAATTTTTGAAAAAAAATATTGAATGTGCAACATCCCATTACAATCCTCTATCCATGTGCCAGATATAAAAAGTGTAGCTTGAACCATGTTGGAGTGAGGGGTGGTAACATAAAATAGAGAAAAAAGCTTAAAAAACACAACAAAAATGGCCGCCATGCCACCATCTTAGATTTTGAAAAAAAAATATTGAACGTGCATCATCCCCTCCCAACCTTCTATCCATGTGCAAAATATGCAAAGTGTAGCTTGAACCATGTTGGTGGGAGGGGTGGTAACATGAAAATAGAGAAAAAAAGCTTAAAAAACATAACAAAAATGGCCGCCATTCCGCCATCATGGATTTTGAAAAAAAAATTTTGAGCGTGCATCATCCCCTCAGAACCATTTATCCATGTACCAAATATGAAAGGTGTAGCTTAAAGCATGTTGGAGGGAGAGATGGTAACATAAACAAGAGGCCCCAAGGGGCCTGAGGGCGCTCACCTGACATGGTAGCCTAAATTTATATCAACCCAGAGAATTGATTTCAACAAGTTGCATCTGCTCCTCCTAAGAAAAGCTGATACCAAATATCCAAAGATTCTGACCAGTGGATCTAAAAAAAAAAAGATTTTTAAAGAATATTCCTCATATTGAACTAAGTTATAATTCAGGCTCCCACAGGGATCCCATATATGAACCCAGGGACTTGGCTTTAACAAACTTGAATCTCACCCCCCTAAGGATGCTGCACACCAAATATCAAAACATTCTGACTGCTGGATCTGAAGAAGAAGATTTTTAAAGAAAAGTCCTCATTTTGAACTAAGTTACAATTCGAGCTCCCACAGTGAGTCCAAATATGGACCTAGGGACATGGCTGAAGAAGAAGATTTTTAAAGATAAGTCCTCATTTTGAACTAATTTACAATTCGAGCTCCCACAGTGACTCCAAATATGGACCTAGGGACATGGCTTGAACAAACTTGAATCTCACCCCCTTAGGATGCTGCATACCAAATATCAAAACATTCCGACTGCTGGATCTGAAGAAGCTTTTTAAAGAAAATTCCTCATTTTGAACTAAGTTATAATTCGGGCTACCACAGTGAGCCCAAATATGAACCCAGGGACTTGGCTTGAACAAACTTGAATCTCAACCCCCTAAGCATGGTGCATACCCAATATCAGAAGATTCTGCCTGCTGGATCTTGAGAAGAAGATTTTCAAAGAAATTTGCCTGAAATGCACTAAGTTCAAATTTGGGCTCCTATTCTGAGCCCAAATATAAACCCAGGGGGCCGATTTGAACAAATTTGAATCAGATCCACCCCACAATGTTGCATACCAAATATCAAAAGATTCTGCCTGCTGGATCTGGAGAAGAAGATTTTTTAAGAAATATGCCTGAAATGCACTAAGTTAAAATTTGGGCTCCTATACGGAGCCCAAATATAAACTCAGGGAGCCGATTTGAACAAACTTGAATCAGATCCACCCCACAATGTTGCTTACCAAATATGAAAAGATTCTGAAGCTGGATCTGGAGAAGAAGATTTTTTAAGAAATTTGCCTGAAATGCACTAAGTTCGAATTCGAGCTTCTATAGTGAGCCCAAATATGAATCTAGGAAGCCGATTTGAACAAACTTGAATCAGATCCACCCCACAATGTTGCATACCAAATATCAAAAGATTCTGCCTGCTGGATCTGGAGAAGAAGATTTTTTAAGAAATTTGCCCGAAATGCACTAAGTCCGAATTTGGGCTTCTATATTAAGCCCAAATATGAATCCAGGGGGCCGATTTGAACAAACTTGAATCAGATCCACCCCGCAATGTTGCATACCAAATATCAAAAGATTCTGCCTGCTGGATCTGGAGAAGAAGATTTTTGAAGAAATTTGCCCGAAATGCACAAAGTTTGAATTCGAGCTTCTATAGTGAGCCCAAATATGAATCTAGGGAGCCGATTTGAACAAATTTGCATCAGATCCATCCCACAATGTTGCATACCAAATATCAAAAGATTCTGCCTGCTGGATCTGGAGAAGAAAATTTTTTAAGAAATTTGCCTGAAATGCACTAAGTTCGAATTCGAGCTTCTATAGTGAGCCCAAATATGAATCTAGGAAGCCGATTTGAACAAACTTGAATCAGATCCACCCCACAATGTTGCATACCAAATATCAAAAGATTCTGCCTACTGGATCTGGAGAAGAAGATTTTTTAATAAATTTGCTTGAAATGCACTAAGTTCAAATTTGGGCTCCTATACTGAGCCCAAATATAAACCCAGGGGGCCGATTTGAACAAACTTGAATCAGATCCACCCCACAATGTTGCTTACCAAATATGAAAAGATTCTGCCTGCTGGATCTGGAGAAGAAGATTTTTTAAGAAATTTGCATGAAATGCACTAAGTTCAAATTCGAGCTTCTATAAGTGAGCCCAAATATGAATCTAGGAAGCCGATTTGAACAAACTTGAATCAGATCCACCCCACAATGTTGCATACCAAATATCAAAAGATTCTGCCTGCTGGATCTGGAGAAGAAGATTTTTTAAGAAATTTGCCTAAATGCACTAAGTTCGAAATCGGGCTCCTATACTGAGCCCAAATATGAACCCAGGGGGCCAATTTGAACAAACTTGAATCAGATCCACCCCACAATGTTGCATACCAAATATCAAAAGATTCTGCCTGCTGGATCTGGAGAAGAAGATTTTTTAAGAAATTTGCCTGAAATGCACTAAGTTCGAAATCGGTCTCCTATACTGAGCCCAAATATTAACCCAGGGGGCCGATTTGAATAATCTTGAATCAGATCCACCCCACAATGTTGCTTACCAAATATGAAAAGATTCTGCCTGCTGGATCTGGAGAAGAAGATTTTTTAAGAAATTTGCCTGAAATGCACGAAGTTCGAATTCTGGCTTCTATAGTAAGCCCAAATATGAATCCAGGGGGCCGATTTGAACAAACTTGAATCAGATCTACCCCGCAACGTTGCATACCAAATATCAAAATATTCTGCCTGCTGGATCTGGAGAAGAAGATTTTTGAAGAAATTTACCTGAAATGCACTAAATTCGAATTCGAGCTCCTATAGTGAGCCCAAATATGAATCTAGGGAGCTGATTTGAACAAACTTGAATCAGATCCACCCTACAATATTGCATACCAAATATCAAAAGATTCTGCCTGCTGGATCTGGAGAAGATTTTCAAAGAAATTTGCCTGAAATGCACTAAGTTCAAATTTGGGCTCCTATACTGAGCCCAAATATAAACCCAGGGGGCCGATTTGAACAAACTTGAATCAGATCCACCCCACAGTGTTGCATACCAAATATCAAAAGATTCTGCCTGCTGGATCTGGAGAAGAAGATTTTTTAAGAAATTTGCCTGAAATACACTAAGTTCGAAATCGGGCTCCTATACTGAGCCCAAATATGAACCCAGGGGGCCGATTTGAACAAACTTGAATCAGATCCACCCTACAATGTTGCATACCAAATATCAAAAGATTCTGCCTGCTGGATCTGGAGAAGAAGATTTTTTAATGTTTTTCCCATTGCCTACAGTGTTAAAAAGTGCTGACTCAGCACTTTTTCAAAGTCCTGAAACTGTACCCTATGATAAAACCGATGGCAATTTTTTTTTACCAATCCTTTCTGTTGGTCCTAAGGAAGCTGCACACCAAATAAAAATTCTCAGTGCCGTGCAGTTTTGGAGATATGGGCGTTTTAGATTTTTTCTATTTTTAGCTCCTGCAGTTCCCACGGGGCTGTGGGAAAATTTTTTTTTGCATAAATCAAGTACTCATGACCCAGTAAGCCCTCACATAAAATTTGGTTCAAATCAGCCTCTCGGTTTGGAAAATAGAAATTTTGGGCGGGGCAAAAAATTTTGCCCCTCCCATAACGACGCCAAGTATAGCCCCACAAACTTCTCTTGAACAAATCTGAGTCTACGCCTCAAAAGGAAGCTGCTCACCAAATATCAAGTCTCTGCTACCGCTGGTTCATGAGAAGAAGATTTACAAAGATTTTGGTGCCCCTTGGGGGCGTGGCACCACCCAGGAGGAGGGGCAACTTCATTTGAACAAATCTGAATTGGCATTAGGTAATAAACATTTGGCCAACATTTGAATAAAATTGGGCTAGTGGTTTAGGAGAAGTCGATAATGTAAAGTTAACGCCGGACGGACGACGACGGACGCCGGACAGAAAGTGATTAGTAAAGCTCCCCTTGAGCTTCGCTCAGGTGAGCTAAAAACAGACAGACAGACAGACAGACAGACAGACGGACAGACAGACGGATGGACGGAGTGCAAACCTATAGTCCCCTTACGGTTCCCGTAGGGGACTAATAAATGTACCAACTATGAATAAGATCCATCAATCACACCAAGTTATCTGGCTCAGACAACGGCTGTATAAAACTATCCAAGTTTTGCTTAATTAAATCAAATTATATGGACCGGACAAACAAAATGTTGACACCAGATGGACAGGTGACAGATGGACAGACAGACAGATGGATGGACAGACAACTGTCAACTTAGCATCAGAAAAGCTCCACTGACAATCTGTCAGGCGGAGCTAATATTCAGTGGTTAAGAAATTATGGCTTGGACAAACAAATGTCAAAGCTTTTCTAAGTGTCACCTTATCATAGGGCCTGTGACCTTGACCTTGAGAGTCACATATCATATCATAATTTGCGACACACTGTCTTTTGATATTACATATTGTTATGAAGTTTTATTAAACAAGAGCTGGACTGTCGTCCGGCGCATACCCCCACGTGGTGTGGGCAAACCTATGACCAAATATTATAGAAAAAAATGTATATTTTCCAACAGGATTGCATTTTCAGAAAGGATTGCATTTTCCGACATTATTGCATCCAATATCCACGATTTGCATGGTGTCCACGTCCATGGATCATTTGACATTTTGAAATTCACTGTAGTCATGGACGATGTTACAATTTTTATTACATACCAAATTTCGTTTCATTCCATAATGATTTACTCAACTTATGACAACTTATATTCTTGGATGGACACAAGGACTGGGACACTCAAGACGGATGCATGCATGTAATCCAGTATACTCCGAATTTCTTCGAAAGTGGGGGCGTAATTAAATCGGAATACACTGAAGTTCACTCTCATCATGCCAAGTTTCATTTCATCCTGTAATGATTTACTTAAGTTATGAATATTCTCGTACGGACGGACGGAGAGATGCACAGATGGACAGACGCAATCCAGTATACACCCCCCCCCCCCCCCCCCATTTTCTTCGAAAGTTTTCAACAATTTCCAACAATTTCTAAGTCAAAGGGTATGGTAAATTGTTTGGTGTTTGGAAGTTTTAGGCAATGAGGCAGAAGCCTTTGTCATAGGCAAACTGCATGCCATATTTCACTGAAATCTGATAGCCTATACCTGAAACCTGAAATACAGGCTGAACAGACAAATAATGTCTATTTCCTACAATTTCTAAGTCAAAAATCGCGACATCGACGCCGTAGCTGCAACAGGTGGTGCAATCTCACAAAATTCTAAGTTCATCAAGGGCCATAACTCCAAGAAACATATTTGGAACAACACATGCATTGAACAGTGGCTAGACATCAATAAGATACACTTACATGCCAAATATAAAGTCATTCCATCAAGTATTTCAAAAGTTATTGAGTTTTGAAACTCATTGGTCACAGACAGACCGAACGAGAGACCGACCGACAGACAGACAGACCGACATTGCCACTTATAGAGCTGCTAGTCGCAGCTAAAAAAAAAAGGGGAAAACTCTAAAAAAGGAGAATGTGAGAAATATCGTTGAATCCTTTTTTCAAAGCCTATACCATAAGCTGTGTTCACGGCAAATTTTGTTGCAATAGAACATTCGATACCCAAGATACAGGCTGAACAGACAAAATTTGGCTCGGACGGACACAATTTCTAAGTGAACAAGTAATAAAAAAAAAAATGAAAGTGTCAATGACACTGTAGCTCAACTTGTCAAGACAAAGACATGCACATGTATAGTATGTGACACAGCAATGACAAACATCTAGGTAAAGACCTGATAACAAAGGTACATATAAAGTATTGTAATGGTCTGTACATAAATACTGACCGTTGCCTGTAACAAATGTATAGGTAAAGTATTGTAAAGGTGGGTGACAGTCAGATGCTAAACTAGAAAAGAAAACTGTCTGACTGAACCCCAAAATATTTGTTCTCATAGCACAGTGATAACAAAGGCACCCCAAAACACACTCGTTCCTGTCCCAAGGTGAAAACAAAGGTACCCAAGAAGTTTTGTGAAGATCAATTCATAAATACGAGCTGTATAGAACTTGTGACAAAAAACTGATTGGACCTAATTTTGGTACAAAATGGCCACTGGCAGCCATCTTGAATTTTGGACCGTACCCAGAAACACTCATTCTCGTCCCAAGGTGATAACAAAGGTACCCAAGAAGTTTTGTGAAGATCGGTTCATAAATACAGCCTCTACCCTGAGCCGTATTGACATGTGTGCTCACATTGTGCAAGTAGCACTGAATAAGTCAAAGTTCATCTAATTTGCATAATTTCTGCACGAAAAAAAAACCCTTAGAATATGTGATGTATTCCATGTTACTAAACATTCATACAAAAATTTATTCAAATCAGAACTTTCATACAGAAGTTCTGTACAAAAGACTGATTGCACTAATTTTGGTACAAAATGGCTGCTGGTGGCCATCTTGAATTTCGGACCACACCCAAAAACACTCGCTCTCATCCCACGGTGATAACAAAGGTATCCAACAAGGTTCGTAAAGATTGGTTCATAAATATGGCCTCTAGTCTGAGCTGTATAGAAGTTGTGTACAAAAAACTGATTAGACCTAATTTTGGTACAAAATGGCAACTGGCAGCCATCTTGAATTTTAGACCGCACCCAGAAACACTTGTTCTCGTCCCAAGGTGATAACAAAGGCACCCAAGACATTTCGTGAAGATCAGTTCATAAATACAGACTCAAGTCTGAGCGGAATTGACATGTGTACTTAATGTGTGTAAGTCGCACTGAAATATCAAAGTTCATCTAATTTGCATAATTTCTGCACGAGAAAAAAACCCGTATTATATGTGATGTATCCCATGGTACTAAACATTCACACAAAAAAATATTCAAATCCGCGCTTTCATATGGAAGTTCTGTGCAAAAATCTGATTGCACCTAATTTTGTACAAAATGGCTGCCATCGGCCATCTTGAATTTCGGACCGGACCCCAAAACACTCGTTCTCGTCCCACGGTGATACCAAAGGTACCCAAGAAGTTTCGTAAAGATCGGTTCATAAATACGGCCTCTAGCCCGAGCCGTATTGGCATTTGCACTTACAGTGCTGAAATTAACACCAAAAAACATCAAAATTAGTCTAATTTGCACAATTTACGCACGAGAAAAAAACCCGTATTATATGTGATGTACCCCATGGTACTAAACATTCATACAAAAAATTATTCAAATCAGAGCTTTCATATGGAAGTTCTGTACAAAAAACAGATTTCTGCATCATCGGTACAAAATGGCGGCTGGCAGCCATCTTGAATTTTGGACTGCACCCAAAAACACTCGTTCTCGTCCCACGGTCATAACAAAGGTACCCAAGAAGTTTCGTAAAGATCGGTTCATAAATACGACCTCTAGCCCGAGCCATAGCCAATTGTTGACGTACGGACAGATGGACGACAGACGACGGGCCATGACAATAGCTCAAATTTGACTTCGTCAAAGTTGAGCTAAAAACTAGTGTGGGCATACATATGACCAACAAATATTATAGAAAATAATAATTTACTTAAGTTATGAAAGTTACTGGGGAGATGGACTCACACACGGATGGACGCACGGACGCATGTAATCCAGTATACCCCCATTTTCTTCAAAAGTGGGGGTATAAAAATATTCAGCAGTTAAGAAATTATGGTCAGGACAAATAAATGTCTAAGTTTTTCTGTTACCTTATCATAGGGCCTGTGATCTTGATCTTGAGAGGCACCTACCATATTATAGTTCGTGTCACACTGTTTTTTTATATTAATTACATATTGGTACAAAGTTTTCTTCAAATTCATACATTTTTTGTTCTGGTGCATGGACAGTCCACCCTGTGAATGATTGTGTAGAAACACATTGTATATGTGTTGTGCCTGAGCTCTTAATTGAGACATCATTATAGCAATAGCCTATCAGGCCTGGCCATTTGAAAAATGCAGGCGAGCTACTACTGCCCACCTCAAATCACCCCAGGCGGGCGATAATGGTGGCCCTTAATTCACCTCTGGGAGCCATCAATCAAGAACGCCCTATCACTTTAATTTGTCTTTAAAATCAAACTCGCAGTTTACATTTCAAATTCTTTACTTTATTTCGGATTTTCCCAATGTTATCTGTAATCTGAAATTAATAAATAGGATGCAATTTTATAATTTTCCCCGTCGTTTATTCAAAGCTCAAGAGTATGATTTAAAACACGGCGTGATATTGTTCAAAATGTATGGCACATCGAAAAACAAAAGTCCTCGAAAACTGTTCCATATGAAAATAAGTTCCGGTCAATGCGCTGCAGTATGCATGGATTCCCATGTGATAAACTTGAAAGTGGAACTTTTTTCACTGAATCGATATGAGGTTATGAAAGGAGCACCGTTTAGCAATACTGTGCTTCTTGGAGAAAAAAATCACCATCGTAATAAGTTCCGGAAAGCATACTGCATTATTCAGAGAATGACCGAAGTTCAATGACAAGCGGACCTTTTTGTTATGTCAGTGAATGATAACAGGGCACCGTTTTTTGCGGATGTGCTGATATTGTTTGGGAAAGTAATCCGGCCAAAACTGTTGCTTTTTTTAAACAAATTTTATAGTTTTAATCGCCCGCGCAAATTGATGTCAGGTGGGCAAAATATGCCCGCCTTATTCTGAATCCAGGCGAGCGGAGGCGGGCGGGAGCAATCGCCCGCCTCAAATGGCCAGGCCTGCCCTATAAATTGATACGCTCCTTTGCCCAAGAAAAATATTCAGTTAACGGGACAATAAACAGGAATTCGAAATTTAATTCTTTCTTTTTTCGGGAGATAAATTATGCATTTATTTTATTATATCCTGTTTGACAGAGCTCATAACTAACATAATAACACTTGATCGAAAATGTGATACAGTGGAACCCTGTAATTGAATAGCCACTTTGCAAAATTATTCAATTACAGGAGTATTCAATTAACAGGGATTGTGTCACTTTCCTGTATTCTGAAGATAAACTTGAGCTCTGTCAAACAAGATATAATAGATTAAATGTCTGTACTGGATGTACTGAGGCCAAATAGATCTATAAACAAAGGAAAACTGGGGACAGGCAGGGTAATTTCTCGACAGGTCACAAGATTTATTATTCAATTAACAGGAGTTTACTCTATAAGCTATATTCAATTAACAGGTCAAATTTGTACTGGAGGTATGGTAAATGGTTGTGTGTTAGGAAATTATATTAAATTTACAGAGTTATTCAGTTAAGAGATATCCAATTAAGTGGGGCTCCACTGTAGTGTTCTTTTTCAACTGAAATTGGGAGATGGCAAACATGAGCTTACACTGCACCTTGTAAAACAAGTGGCAGACCCCATTCTGCCCCCCCCCCCCCCTCCAAAAATACCAAATGTGCAAAAAATTTTAATAAAGTGTAGTAAAATGAAGAATGTTCAGTAAGATTTGTTTTTGTTATTCTTTTAAACGTATGCTGAACAGTCACAGATAAATAGACAGAACGGCTGAGTGACATAAGCCCAAGGCTTCAAGTTCATTATTATCGCTCCGCCCAAATCGATCGAGTGTGGTCAAAATGGCGGTTCGAATGTGTATGCTGTTCTGTATTTATTGCATGCTTACAGCTTACTAAATGAAAGTGTCAATGACACTGTAGCTTAACTTGTCTGTGTGTTGTGTTTGATGAAAAGGATAATGTTCAATGTTTATGAAAGGATTATGAAATAAGACAAGAATTGTGATAATTGGGAATATGTTCATTTCTGTTCCCTGTCTGCAATGTTTTTGATAAAAATAATATGAGGTGTAGACTGTACTAAAGACTTGAGAGGTGGGTTAATGTGGCCCTCACAGTTAATGAATGTGGCCCTCACAGTTAATGTAAATCAATGAAAGTTACCAAGTTACAGTGAAATTATTCCAAAACGAGTCATCCTATCAAGTTACACTGAAATCCCTTCATAAATATGGCCTGTAGACTGTGATAATGGTTTTCGGGCTTCTGGCCCCTGTAGCCGTCAGTTTCCTAATTGCGTCCAAAGGGGACGTTCTCATCTAGACATTATATGAAGTCAACCTACCAAGTTACAATGAAATCCCTTCATAAATATGACCTGTAGACTGTGCTAAAGGTTTTTGGGCTTTGGGCTCGTACAGCCATCATGGTTGAATGATCACAACCAAGAGGGGACATTCTCATCGGGGCATCATCTGGAGTGATCCTACTAAGTTACGATGAAATCCCTTCATAAATATGACATGTAGACTGTGCTCAAGGTTTTTGGGCTTCGGGCCCCTGAAGCTGTCACAGTTGACCAATCATGACCAAAAGGGGATGTCATCATCTAGGCATTATATGGAGTCAACCTAACAAGTTACAATGAAATCCTTCCATAAATACGACCTATAGACTATGCTAAAGGTTTTGGGGTTTTGGGCTCGGAAGCCATCAAGGCTGAATGATCGCGACCAAAAGGGGATGTTCTCATCTAGACATTATTTGGAGTCATCCTACCAAGGTACAATAAAATCCCTTCATAAAAATCACCTGTAGACTGTGCTAAAGGTTTTCAGGCTTCAGGCCCCTGTAGCCGTCACAGTTGCCTAATGGTGTCCAAAAGGGGTTGTTCTCATCTAGACATTATATGAAGTCAACCTACCAAGTTACAATGAAATCCCTTCATAAATATGAACTGAAGACTGTGCAAAAGATTTTCGGGCTTTGGGCTCGGGCAGCCATCATGGTCGAATGATCGCAACCAAAAGGGGACAATCTCATCTGGGCGTCATCTGGAGTGATTCTACGAAGTTACAATGAAATTCCTTCATAAATATGATCTGTAGACTGTGCTCCAGATTTTTGGGCTTCGGGCACCTGTAGCCATCACAGTTGACCAATCACGACCAAAAGGGGATGTCATCATCTAGGCATTAAATGGAGTCAACCTAACAAGTTACAATGAAATCCTTCCATAAATACGACCTATAGACTATGCTAAGGGTTTTTGGGCTCGGGCAGCCATCAAGGCTGAATGATCGCAACCAAAAGGGGACGCTCACATCCAGACATTATTTGAAGTCATCCTACCAAGCTACAATGAAATCCCTTCATAATTATGACCTGTAGACTGTTCTAAAGGTTTTCAGGCTTCGGGCCCCTGTAGCTGTCACAATTGCCCAATCGTGTCCAAAAGGGGACGTTCTCATCTAGACATTATATGAAGTCAAACCTACTAAGTTACAATGAAATCCCTTCATAAATATGACCTGTAGACTGTGCTAAATGTATTCGGGTTTCGGGCTCGGGCAGCCATAATGGTTGAATGATCGCAACCAAAAGGGGAATTCTCATCTGGGCATCATCTGGAGTGATCCTACGAAATTACAATGAAAGCCCTTCATAAATATGACTTGTAGACTGTGCTCAAGATTTTCGGGCTTCGGGCACCTGTAGCCATCACAGTTGACCAATTACGACCAAAAGGGGATGTCATCATCTAAGCATTATATGAAGTCAACCTAACAAGTTACAATGAAATCCTTCCATAAATACAACCTATAGACTATGCTAAAGGTCTTTGGGCTTGGGCAGCCATAAAGGCTGAATGATCACGACCAAAAGGGGATGTTGACATTATTTGGAGTCATCCTACCAAGTTAAAATGAGATCCCCTCATAAATATGACCTGTAGACTGTGCTAAAGGTTTTCGGGCTTCGGGCACCTTTAGCCGTCACAGTTGCCCAATCATGTCCAAAAGGGGACGTTCTCATCTAGACATTATATGAAGTTAACCTACCAAGTTACAATGAAATCCCTTCATAAATATGACCTGTAGACTGTGCTGAAGGTTTTTCGGGCTTCAGGCTCGGGCAGCCATCATGGCTGAATGATCGCAACCATAGGGGACAATCTCATCTGGGCATCATCTGGAGTGATTCTAAGAAGTTACAATGAAATCCCTTCATAACTATGACCTGTAGACTGTGCTCAAGGTTTTCGGGCTTCAGGCACTTGTAGCCATCACAACTGACCAATCACGACCAAAAGGGGATGTCATCATCTAGGCATTATATGGAGTCAACCTAACAGGTTACAATGAAATCCTTCCATAAATATGACCTTTTGCCTATGCTAAAAGTTTTTGGGCTCAGGCACCCATCAAGGCTGCATGATCGTTATCAAAATTGGACGTTCTCATCTAGACATTATATGGAGTCATCCTACCAAGTTACAATGAAATCCCTTCATAAATATGACCTCTAGACTGTGCTAAAGGTTTTCGGGCTTTGGGCCCCTGTAGCCATCACAGTTGCCCAATCACGTCCAAAAGGGGACTTTCTCATCTAGACATTGTATGAAGTCAACCCACCAAGTTACAATGAAATTCCTCAATAAATATGACCTGTAGACTGTGCTAAAGGTTTTTGGGTTTTCGGCTCGGGCAGTTGTCACGGCTGGCAGATCATGCCCAAATGTGGAAATTCTCATCTAGACATCATATGGAGTCATCCTACCAAGTTACAATGAAATCCCTCCACATTAAACATGACCTGCAGACTGTGCTAAGCGTTTTTGGGTTTCGGGCTTGGGCAGCCATCACAGTTGATAGATCATGCCCAAAAGGGGACGTTCTCATCTAGGCCTTATACAGAGGCATCCTACCAAGATACAATGAAATCCCTTCATAAACACGACCTGTAGACTGTGCTAATGGTTTTCGGGTTTTGGGCTCGGGCAGCCATACCGTTTCTCTGGGGTATATTTATTTATTTATTGGTGTTTAAGGTCACATATTTCTGCACAATGGCTAATCATGACCACAACAGTTTTACGGGTGGAGGAAGCCGGAGTACCCAGAGAGAACCACCAAGCAATGGCGAGCAACTGTCAGCTCCCCAACATACTAACTCCACACAAGCAGGGTCAGCATTGGTTGAAGACAGGTGCACCATCGACGTGCAGTACGCCTTAGTACACAGCGTCACCATGCCCCCACGTGGGCAATGGGGGTGAAGTGTCTTGCCCAAGGACACAACACAGTTGTTCTCTGGGGTAAAGTTTGAAATTTTTGTTGACTCAACTATGTCTGTCCCCACTCCAATCATTGCCCATTCCCCTGCCCTTTCTGGGGTGAAGGGGTTCAAATTGTATGCTTGTGTGCATACATTTCATATTGTTTTTGTGAAATTTTAGTATGCAGAATGGAAATGCAAACAATTTTTAGGTGTAGAAGATTCTCCTTGCTGTTTACAATGGTAGCGTCCATTCATTGACAGGTTAACTTCATTAATAACGATTGACGATAGGTGGCACCAAGGAAAAGGAAATTTTGTGGATCATAACAGCTATAAACGGCGAGGATTCTCGTCGTTTAGAAATAAAATGGAGTTATCTGCTCCTGTCACATGCACAACGACAACTGATGATCAGCATGGTTGCAAAGTTTGAACAATAAAGCAAGTAAAATGTTGAAGGAGTTGGCGACACAATAGTGTAATGTTATAAGTACTAAAAGGGGCATAACTCTGGAAATACAAAATGGAGTTACCTGCTCTTGTCACATGCACGACAATTGGCGATCAACATGTGTGCAAAGTTTGAACAATATAGCATGTAAAATGCTGAAGGAGAAGGCGTCACACTACTGTAATGTTTTAAGTACTAAAAGGGGCATAACTCTGGGAATACAAAATGGAGTTACCTGCTCTTGTCACATGCACAATGGCAAATGGTGATCAACATGTGTGCAAAGTTTGAACAATATAGCATGTAAAATGCTGAAGGAGAAGGCGTCACAGTACTGTAATGTTTTAAGTACTAAAAGGGGCATAACTCTGGAAATACAAAATGGAGTTACCTGCTCTTGTCACATGCACAATGGCAAATGGTGATCAACATGTGTGCAAAGTTTGAACAATATAGCATGTAAAATGTTGAAGGAGTAGGCGACACAATACTGTGATGTTTCAAGTACTAAAAGGAGGCATAACTCTGGGAATACAAAACAGAGTTACCTGCTCTTGTCACATGCACAACAGCAATTACTGATCAACATGTTTGTAAAGTTTGAACAATATAGCATGTAAACCTTTGAAGGAGTAGGCGACACAAAAATTGTTTACGGACAGACAGACAGACAGGCGGACAATGCCATAACATAATACGTCCATCCAAAAATGACGGGCGTATAAAAATCAATGTTAGCAACCACAAGTCTTTGATCCAACAGGTGTCAACTAAACCCATTCCCCATTTCATCCTTGATCTTGATCAGGAAAGCATCGATAATGACAGAATGTTCCTATATTAGAACGTGTGCACAGCTCTATCATGTTGTATGTTAAACACATATAAAGGAAACAGAAACAAGCCAAGACCAATACCGGGTCTGGATCTGCGTCGCTGCATGCAATTGAATCGGCAAACAGGAAGTGGCTTCACGGCAGATCTGAAAATTGCATACCCGATACAACTGATCATTATCAGGCTCCAGATGAAATATAAAATCAATCCCTTGCATAGAAACCGAGAAAAGTTTGACGAAAAATTTCAATGTTCAGTGGGTATAGTAAAATTTCAAAGTATCGGCAAACAGGAAGTGGCTGCACGGCAGATCTGAAAATTGCTTACACGATACAACTCATCATTATGAAGCAGCAGACCAAATATAAAATCATTCCCTTGCACAGAAGCGAAGAAAACCTTGACTGAAAATTTCAATGTTCAGTGGGTACAGTAAAATTTCAAAGTATCGGCAAACAGGAAGTGGCTGCACGACAGATCTGAAAATTGCTTACAGGATACAACTACTCATTATGAAGCAGCAGACCAAATATAAAATCATTCCCTTTCATAGAAGCCAAGAAAACTTTGACGGAAGAAGTGTTTTGGATGGACTGACGGCCGGACTGACAGACGGACGGAGTCGAGCGTTTACTAGACCTGCTCTGCCGCTGGCGACGCAGGTAACTAGAACTATCACTGAAGGTGATTAATACCCCCGCTTTGGGTTTTTAGAGGAATGCACTTCTGATCATGTAGGCGAAGGCCATAAGGAAATGTATACATAAAGATCATTTTTTGTTGTTGAAATTTGTATTTGCATGTGGCCTTCAACAGAACAGCACTGAATACTTAAAGAGCCCACACATATATGGTTTACATTTGAAAAAACACATTTACAATGTGCAACATGTATGCAAAATCGGTTCATTAATGTAGGAGGAGTTGCACACACAAGAATCCCATTTGAAAACCCATAATAAATCCAAGTTAAAGGGAGATAACCTGGTTAAAATTGTCGCAGATCAAAAATTTGGGAATATGCGTATGTTCACTTAGTTGTGATAATGTTTGAAAGGTTTCGTCAAAATTGATTGATAAATGTAGGAGGAGTTGCACGCACAAGAATTTCATGTAGAAACCCATAATAAATCTAGGTTAAAGGGAGATAACCTAGTTAAAATTGCCACAGCTCAAAAATTTTGGAATATGCGCATGTTTACTTAGTAGTGATGATGTCTGTAAACTTTTGTCCAAATTGATTGATAAATGTAGGAGGTGTTGCGCACACAAGAATTTCATGTAGAAACCCATATTAAATCAAAGTTCAAGAGAGATAACCTGGTTAAAATTGTCGCAGATCAAAAAGTTTGGAATATGCACATGTTCACTTAGTAGAGATGATGTTTGAAAGGTTTCATCAAAATCGGTTCATTAATGTAGGAGGAGTTGCGCACACAAGAATTTGTTCGAACGGAAATACATAATAAATCTAAGTCAAAGGGAGATATAATAAATCTAAGTCAAAGGGAGATAACCTGGTTAAAATTGTCGCAGATCAAAAATCTTGGAATATGCGCATGTTCACTTAGTAGTGATGATGTCTGAAAAGTTTTGTCCAAATTGATTGATAAATGTAGGAGGAGTTGCACGCACAAGAATTTCATGTAGAAACCCATAATAAATCTAAGTTAAAGGGAGATAACCTAGTTAAAATTGCCACAGCTCAAAAATTTTGGAATATGCGCATGTTCACTTAGTAGTGATGATGTCTGTAAACTTTCGTCCAAATTGATTGATAAATGTAGGAGGAGTTGCGCACACAAGAATTTCATGCCGAAACCCATATTAAATCAAAGTTCAAGAGAGATAACCTGGTTAAAATTGTCGCAGATCAAAAAGTTTGGAATATGCACATGTTCACTTAGTAGAGATGATGTTTGAAAGGGTTCATCAAAATCGGTTCATTAATGTAGGAGAAGTTGCGCACACAAAAATTTGTTCGAACGGAAAAACATAATAAATCTAAGTCAAAGGGAGATAACCTGGTTAAAAGTGCTACAGATCAAAAATCTTGGAATATGCGCATGTTCAATTAGTAGTGATGATGTCTGAAAAGTTTTGTCCAAATTGATTGATAAATGTAGGAGGAGTTGCGCACACAAGAATTTCATGTAGAAACCCATATTAAATCAAAGTTCAAGAGAGATAACCTGGTTAAAATTGTCGCAGATTAAAAAGTTTGGAATATGCACATGTTCACTTAGTAGAGATGATGTTTGAAAGGTTTCATCAAAATCAGTTCATTAATGTAGGAGGAGTTGCGCACACAAGAATTTGTTCGGATGGAAAGACACAATAAATCTAAGTCAAAGGGAGAAAACCTGGTTAAAATTGTCGCAGATCAAAAATCTTGGAATATGCGCATGTTCACTTAGTAGTGATGATGTCTGAAAAGTTTTGTCCAAATTGATTCATAAATGTAGGAGGAGTTGCGCACACAAGAATTTCATGTCCGGAAAGACGTACGGACGGACGGACAGACGGACGGACGGACGGACAGACGGATGGACGGACGTACGGACGTACAGGGCGATTCCTATATAGCCCCCACTTCTTCGAAGCGGGGGTATAAAAAGGTTATTGTGCCCAAATTATGTGGCATTAGCAACCTTTTCCAAAGTTTTGCAGTGTTTCAGTTATATGTAGTTGGGTCGAGTTTCTCTTATGCAGGCAATATGATTTAGAATCTACTTGCCGAACCAAACAAGGAGTAGTTGAAGGAGTAGAACCAATAATAATGGTCAAAACCTATGACAAAAGTCTATAAACTATGATTCTCTAGTAAAAAACCTGAAAACTAAAACAGATGCCAAGAAGGAAAACACATACCTTTTCTTCCACCAGGCCGCAATACACTATATCAGTATTTATCATTGTATTTACCGCTCTGCCCAAATTAGACTACTCTAGAGGCACGCGAAATCAAACACTGTTCCACTTTGGGGGAGGGGAGTGGAGGGGGCAGAATTATGGGAGACTCCCTTCAGATGAGAGAGTTGGAACATGTGACTGACCAGTTTCAGTCAACATTATGTACTCAGCACTCTGTAATTGACAGCGTTCATCTTGAAGAAAGCCAAATATCTTGTGCAGTTTTTCAAAAAGGCAGCCACTGTTAATCCTTTACCTAACAAATCATCCGCTTAATTTACAAATTGAGCAGCTAAAGAAAAAAACTTGCAACAACGCCTGGTCACGTACAGTACGTGGAGAGTGGATTGTAATGAAATCACCTGGGGAGTGGAGTTATCACCCAAAGTATCACTTTCAAATTCTGTACATTTGGATAAAGAACACAAGCAATGTTTCAACCAAAGGACCTCCGGGTTATACACGGAGGTCCATTGGCTGAAACATTGCTCTAACTTGTTATGCTTTGCAACAAATTTGCAATTATTGCTTGGGTGGAATCTCCACTCTGCGGGTGATTTAGTGATAATACACTCTCCACGTACTGTAACCCCTCATTAGAGTTCCAATAAAGTGTCACATAAGGCTTTGTTGCAATTTTATGAAGAAGTAGAAAAAGTCAATAAAGACAGGGCTTATATTTCAACGAGAATCCGAGAATCGATTCACACAAAGATTCGCGCAAAACCGACGAGAATCCATGTAGATTCTCGCTGCACCTCTGCTAGGATTCACGTGAAAAGAATTGAGTCAATTTAACCCTTTATCTAACACAGTAGCAACAAATTAGCCAATAGAAGGCTAACATGACCTGAAATATCCTGACACTTTGTCAATAAAATTGCACAAATATGGCTGTCATTGGAACCGGCTCATTGAGCCGATTCCAACGACAGCCATATTTGTAAGATTTTATTGGTAAATATTGTTCATTTAATTATTTTATCATTTATTGTTTAAAAATTATCAAATTTAGTTTTAAAAATTAAAAAGGTGTGTTGGGTAAAAGGTTAACATGTGTTATTAGTATACAACAGTGGTTGAACCATGGTGGCGTCATGGGATCCTGGGACACTCATAGTAGGTATGGATTCTCGCAACCATTTTCACGAGAATCCAAATGGATTCTCACAAATTTAGACGAAATATAAGCCCTGAAAGAACAAATTTAGATTAAGTTTGCACTGGGTAAAGGGTTAAGTTAAAACATCCACTAACAATAAAACATGCAATCTATTGATTTATCTTTAGGCATTTTCAGGAACATCTGTGGTGCCAAGCACAATTTTCAGGACTCTATGGATTACCCTTTACCTAACACTCATCAAACTTCGTTATTCTTATTATTTTTTAATAACTTTTTAAAGAAGAGGCCCCAAGGTGCCTTAAAAGATCACCCGACAAAGTGGTTCAAAGAAGTATTTGGAATCACATTCAATTAGACATGGTTCATCAACACAACAAAGGAATGAAGTCATGGAAGGCACATTTTATGGAAAAACACAAAGGAATGGATTTGAACAAACTTGAACCTGACTAGTGTTGAAACGATTACCTATTTTTCAAAGTCGACTAGTCAACAGGAATAATCGATTCAAAATCGACTAGTCGGCTTTTCTGTTGAAAACATAATTGTCTCAGTAAATTAGGTGATAAGAGACTGTTACATGTAAGTTGATAACCCTTTCGTTTAACCCTTTACCTAACATGAAAAGCAGAAGACGACATTTGCAAAAAAAATTCTTGAATAACTAATTTTTTTCATTTTTTGTCTCAAAAACATAGGTTATGACCCCTCATTGGAACGAGCTCGTTCCAACGAGGGGTCATAATCTATGTTTTTGAGACAAAAAATGAAAAAAATAACGAAAATGTCGCTCAGGATCACTGATCCAATGTCGAGTTGTGACTGGCGAGTCCAATATCAATAGGGTTTTTCCTTGCAAGAAGTCAACCCACCTATGGAGCTTCATGAATGTAGGTTAAGACACTATGAATTTATCGTCCACAAACCAATTGTTGCGATTTACTATGTTCAAGGTCACTGTGACCTTGACCTCTGACCTGGCGAGTTCAAGATCAGTAGGGTTCTTCCTCACAGCAAGGCCAATGCAGCTATTAAGTTTCATGACTATAGGCTGAACCACTGTCAAGTTATTGTCTGGAAACCAATTGTTGCAATTTGGTCACTGTGACCTTGACCTTTCACCTGGCGATCCAAGGTCAATAGGGTTCTTCCTCGCACCAAGGCCAACACACCTATGAAGTTTCATGACTCTAGGTTGAACCGCTATCAAGTTCTCATCCGGAAACCAATTGTTGCGATATACTATGTTCAAGGTCACTGTGACCTTGACCTTTGACCTGGTGAGTCCAACATCAATAGGGTTCTTCCTCGCACCAAGGCCAACACGCCTGTAAAGTTTCATGACTCTAGGTTGAACCACTATCAAGTTATCATCCGGAAACCAATTGTTGCGATATACTATGTTCAAGGTCACTGTGGCCTTGACCTTTGACCTGGTGAGTCCAACATCAATAGGGTTCTTCCTCGCACCAAGGCCAACATGCCTGTAAAGTTTCATGACTCTAGGTTGAACCACTATCAAGTTATCATCCGGAAACCAATTGTTGCGATATACTATGTTAAAGGTCACTGTGACCTTGACCTTTGATCTGGTGAGTCCAAGATCAATAGAGTTCTTCCTCGCACCAAGGCCAACTCACCTATGAAGTTTCATGAATGTAGGTTGAACTACTATCAAGTTATCATCCGGAAAGGAATTGTTGCGATTTACTATGTTCAAGGTCACGTTGACCTTGACCTCTGACGTAGCGAGTCCAAAATCAATAGGGTTCTTCCCCTCACCAAGGCCAATCTACCTATGAAGTTTCATGAATGTGAGTTGAACCATTATCAAGTTATCATCCGGAAACCAATTGTTTAAGATTTACTACGTTCAAGGTCACTGTGACCTTGACCTTCCGACGTAGCATGTCCAAAATCAATAGGGTTCTTCCTCCCACCAAGACCAACCTACGTATGAAGTTTAATGAATGTCAGTTGAACCACTATCAAGTTATCATCCGGAAACCAATTGTTTACGCCCGCCGCCCGCCCGCCCGGACGCCCGCCCGCCCGCCATTCACCAAACTATAAGTAGAGTTTGACTTCGTCACAACTCGACTAAAAATTAATTGCCGATTTTTGAGAATAGCGCTGGCCGGTTTTGGCCGTTACGTTGGGTAAAGGGTTAATGACTCGTTTGACAGGTGTTTGATGAAGTTTCCTTGTCAAAGTCATGAACGTAGCTGTTCTCTTTTTCGTATTTTGAGTTTTTTAAAACGTTGTGCATATTATAGCTTTAACCATTCAGTAAAAAAATTAGGATACCTGGGAAGTGCGTGCCTCCTAGTCCACTGTCCATACAGTGGAATAAGTACCCAATAATGTTAAAACAGAAGTTTCGTGAGTTTGTAAAATATTTGAAGTGTGCTGCCATTCGCCCGGTGCAATTAATTAAAAACTCCCGGGTCAAATTTTGTGATGGACAGTTTCCTCACCTTCATATCCGGTCTTCGCCAGCTCGCACCCAAACCAGTACAGTAATATCAAAGAATATGGAGCAGCTTTCTGAGTGTTTCAGGCATGTATTTTATTTTTATATCAATTAAAAAGTGTGGGCGAGTTGGGTGAGGGACAAAACACTTGCATGAATTAACGGCATCTTTGAAGTTGTATATCAAAGTATTTTTCTTCAACGCGTGCCAGTGATTAGGTTAGGTGAAATCAGTGCTTGTAATGCAGCTGAAATCCAAGTTGTAACATTATCGGCATCAACAAACGACAATGATTGCATTGATATCCACTTCTCAATACAATTTAAAATAGGTCCACCACGAAGCAGAAACATTTGATGTTTGTAATCTTTAACCCCCACTATTGGCATTTTACAACTTCATCTTTGAGTTTCTCAAGTAGTCGACTGGCGGATTTCAGAGTCGATTTTTCCAAAAATCGAATTGACTTTGACTAGTCGTTTCAACACTAAACCTAACCTGATCCCCTCCCCCTGCCCCCCACCCCATTGGAGAGCCCAAACATTAAGCCAGGGAATCAAACTGAACAAACTTGAATCTAACCCCTCCCCCTAGAGATGCTGTATAACAAAAATGAAAGGATTCTGACTGGTGGATCAGAAGAAGATTTTTAAAGAAATTTCCTCACATTCCACTGAAGTAAAATTCCGGCTCCAATAGAGATCCGATTTGAACAAACTTGAATCTGACCCCTCTAGAGATGTTGTATACCAAATATGAAAGCATTCTGACAGCAGGGTCTAAAGAAGAAGATTTTTTTTTAAATTCCTCATTTTGCAATAAGTTGATATTTGGGTTCCCACAGGGAGCCCAAATATTTACCCAGGTAACCGATTTGAACAAACCTGAAATTGATCCTCCTCAAGATGTTGTATACCAAATATGAAAGGATTCTAACCAGTGGATTTGAAGAAGATTTTTAAAGAAATTCTCTCATATTGCATTAAGTTCAAATTCAAACAAACTTGAATCAAACTTGAACAAACTTGAATCTGATCCCTCTACAGATGTTGTATACCAAATATGAAAGCATTGTGACAGCAGGGTCTAAAGAAGATTTTTTTTAAAATTCCTCATTTTGTACAAAGTGGATATTTGGGCACCCACAGGGAACCCAAATATTTACCCAGGTAACCGATTTGAGCAAACCTGAAACTGAACCTCATCGAGATGTTGCATACCAAATATGAAAGAATTCTGATGGGTGGATCTGAAGATTTTTAAAGAAATTTCCTCATATTGCCCTAAGTTCAACTTTGGGTTCCAAAAGAGAGCCCAAATATGAACCTATGGACCTGGTTTGAACAAACTTGAATCTGACCCTCCTAGAGATGTTGTATAGCAATATGAAAGGATCTTGGCCGGGGATTTTTAAAGAAATTCCCTCATATTGTACTAAGTCAAAATTCAGGCTCCCGTAGTATGGGAGCCCAAATATAAACCCAGGGACTCGATTTGAACAAACTTGAATCTGACCCCACCTAGATATGTTGTACAACAAATATGAAAGGATTCTGACTGGTGGATCTGAAGAAGATTTTTTAAAGGAATTTCCTCATATTGCACTAAGTTAAAACTCAGGATCCCATAGGGTGCCCAAATATTAACTCAGGGACTAGATTTGCAAAAACTTGAATCTAACCCAGCCTAGAGATGTTATATACCAAATATCAGAAGATTCTAAATAATGGTTCTGGAGAAGATTTTTTTAATTTAGGAAAACAATTTATGGGTGCTGTCAAGAGTAAGTGACAGAAGTGATCACTTAAGCTCCCCTGACTTTAAGTCAGGTGAGCTAAAAATTTCAACAAAACTACATCATGTGATCCCCAATTGGAATGAGCTCATTCCAATGAAAGGTCACAAGATATGGTTGCATTAAAATTTTGAAACATGACACTAACTTCATTTGGTAAAAATGCGGACATATGCAGGCAATTCATTAGTAAACGGTTATTCTGCCACATCAAGGTTGGGTAACATGCAACACTAGTGAAAAGTTGTGTTGTGTGTGTATCTACAATTTAATATAATCAGTACTGAAGATGTCTTGAGCTGATAATGTACATGCCAGAAAAAGAAATGAGACTTTATGGGGAGGGGGGGGGGGGGGGGGGTAGGGGGATAGAATACAACTTATTTCTACCAGTAATGTCTACTTTTATACAGTACGGCCGCAGTGGACTTGTCACTTTCCACAGGTGGGCAATATCTCCACAGACACAATAGTGTTAGATTCCAAACACTAATTATATAGGAATAATCATCAAAAATTTATTTAATGAAGCACCCGGTTGTTCATAAATTAAAATTTTGCTGATGATGATTTTTATTACCAAGTAAACGCCTGCATGGACATCGCTGCCCATGTATGAATTACGACCAGTCCACGACGGCTGCACTGTACATGCAAATGAATGACATACCTCCAGTTCCCAATACTTTAAGAAGCTCAAAATCTTTCATTCCCACCCTACCGGCACCGGTCATGTTAACTGAAAAGAAAATGAGAATAAAAGATTAATATTCATAACCATTTATTTGAATAAGTATTTTGACCCCAATAATTCCAGTTCAAGACAATAATATTAGTTCTGAAACAGTTCAAACAGATATCTGGTTAACAACCAGTTGGAAAAAAATGGTGAACCAGATAACCGTACAGGTAAAATTGAATGCAAAGCTAATATTCAAGCCATTAACATTGTCGGTATTTTGCAATGATAAAGGCTCATATTTCTCTTCTACAGCCCTGCATCTGGACGCAAGGTAGTAAAACATCAAAGACTTGCAAACTTGCAAGGTCTGTTTATCGTCTGCAGAACATGTGTGTGGGCTTTTTCCACCCCTAAAATATCTATAATTTTTCACAAAATGCTATCAAAAGCACACTAAGAACTTGCGAACGTTCATCTCTTGAGCCATCGGGCTGTGTTCTGTAGTCCATGAGTTGAAAGTTTGCAAGTAGTTCTTGTTCTTAGAATTACCAAGTGGAAAATATATCCCACCAAGATTTAGTAGGAATCCAGTGAATCCACCTGCCATGTATTGTGGTTACTCAGTCACAGTGTGTGTGTGTTTTGTTTTTGTTCTTTCATTTTAATTATTATTTTATGTTTTGGTATTATCTGAAAAGATTTTTAGTCCTCTAGTAATAAAATCATGAGCCGATTAACTGATGCCCTGATTAATTAACCCATAATTGCTCGCTGACTGACACAACAATACATTGGAAACTGATCTCAGATGTACCTGAAATAACAGCCCAAGCAGATTACTCCCCAAAGTTACCTCACTTTTGTAAATGGATGGGAAATCCCCTAGCAAGGTCAAGGTTCGTTTGTGGCTTAACCATTTTTAAATATTTTGTTTTACTTTGATCCGGCATCTTTTGTGCCCTCGCACATGAGTACAAGTACATGTACATTATAAACTTGCACATCACTTTCTTTCATTAACCCTTTACCCAACATTACAGCCAAAACCGGCCAGCACTATTCACAAAAATCGCCAATTGATTTTAATTATTTTTTAATTTTTTGTCTCAAAAACATAGGTTATGACTCCTCTTTGGAACGAGCTCGTTGAGCTCGTTCCAATGACAGGTCATAACCTATGTTTTTGAGACAAAAAATAGTTATTCAAGAATTTTTTCTGCAAGTGTCGTCTGCTTTTCATGTTAGGTAAAGGGCTGACAAGGTTAAATTTGTAGATCCATGAGACAAAATATTCTGTCCTGAATAAAAGAGTCATTGACTAAATCAGCCTTCGATTATTTTATTTGGGGTAGAATAGTTTGCGTACATATTTTTGGATTTCCTTTTTCGTGAGGGTTCTGAGAACATTTACTGCATGCAGATACCTGCTAACCCGACAATGTCTCTCTGTGATAAACACCAATGAAGTGTGCAGTTAAAATTAACAGATATCAGGATAATATCTGGTTGGAGCTCACGGTCATCCAGTTGAGAAAAATGGTCAGCTGTTTCAGCACTACATAATATGGTCAAACATTCCCTGTTGGGAAAATACATTTGACAGAGATGTGGGAGAAATTTGAAATATTGTTCTGCGAGGGAGTACTTCAGATCATGTTTCAGGGAAACTCTATAGTGATATATATGCACCAATGCAATACATGCTATACATTTTAGAAATCTTCAACCTTTTGGCTACTGACTTCAAAATTGATAGGTTCTTCCTTTCTTTATATTTGATGCATTTCTGAAAATTTAGTTGAGCTGTGGAGAATAGAACCAATGTCATCATTTGAAAATTGATAAGTGATACCTTGACCTTTAGCCGACTACCCTGTCAATCAATAGAGTTCCTCCTTTCATGAGGGCAATAACCGTGACTTGGGTGGACCAGTTTTTGGACTTGTTATTGCCCAAATACATCTGGCAAAGCTCTATCAACTGGTTGAGTGCTAGAAGCCACTATAGTGGCTTTACACTGTTTGCACTAATTTGTTGTTGGCTCAGCAGTAGAAGAAAATGATTAATACAAAATTGTTTTCTTGCAATTTATTGGAGAGTGCCAACTAACACTCTCCAATAAATTGCAACAAAACAATTATTTATGAGCAATATCTTGCTAAACTTAGGCTCTTTTTGGTGGTGGTGTGATATATTTGAAGAAAAAAAAATGACTCGCATTACAAATGACCATCGAAAAGTAATTCAGCAATCTGCCAGTTAAAAATAACAATCCCATGGCCTTCAACTAAAATTTTGACAACAAAAACAATGGAATTCATCCCTTCCCCTCCTCTCCCATAGGCACACCTTATTGGTAAATCTAGTCACTGTGTGACATATGAAACGAAAATTGTTGAGCATGTTGAGCACGAAATAATCTTTGTCAAAGTTCTATTAAAAGTAAGTCACATGACCTTTGACATTGCAGCTACACACTTCTAAGTCAATTGGGTTCTTCTCTATGTTGCTCGTTTGGTTGGGCTCTGATAAATAGAACTAATTTTATGACATGGAAACCAAAAAACGCCATTTTAGACACAGTGACCTTGACCTTTGGCTGACAAACCTGAAAATTGATAGGGTTCTTCTCCTCATTCTCCTCTTAAGTTTGGTGGACCTGCATTAAATAGAAATCAAGTTATTGCCTGAAAACCTATTGTTTACAACTGTTTGCCTTCATACAATTATTAGGCAAGTTTGACTTCATCACAACTCATCTACAGTATCGGTATGTGGAAAGTGGATTGTAACTAAATCACCTGCAGAGTCAGAATTTAACTGGATTTGCATGGCGATTTTCGAATCAATTTTCAACTGTAGCTAATCAATTTCACATGTCACAAATATAAATAATAGGAAATGCTAATCAAAATTTATCCAAGTTAGTACACTGCTCTTCAATTTTTAAAAATGCCGATAGGATCACCGATCAAATGTCGAGTTGTGACAGCACAAAAGTGGGTTTAATCATTATCAACCAACTGTTTACAATTTACTATGTGAAGGGTCACTGTGACTTTGACCTTTGACCTAGTGATTCTGAAATAAATAGGGCTCTTTCTTGCACTAATGCCAACCTACCTATGAAGTTTCATGAACGTAAGTGGAACCATTGTCAAATTATCATCTGGAAACCGATTGTTTACGATTTATTATGTTCAAGGTCACTGTGATCTTGGCCATTGACCTAGTGAGACCAAAATAAATAGGGGTCTTCCACTCACCGAGGCCAACCTACCTATGAAGTTTCATGAATGTGGGTCAAACCATTATCAAGTTATCATCCGGAAACCAATTGTTTTGATTTACTATGTTCAGGGTCACTGTGACCTTGACCTTTGACCTAGTGAGTCCAAAATAAATAGGGTTCTTCCTCTCATGAAGACCAACCCACATATGAAGTTTCATGAAGGTGGGCTAAACCATAGTCAAGTTATCATCCGGAAACCAATTGTTTACAATTTACTATGTTCAAGGTCAATGTGACCTTGGCCTTTGACCAAGCAAGTACAAAATTAATAGTGTTCTTCCTCTCACCGATACCAACCTACCTATGAAGTTTCATGAACATGAGTTGAACCATTATCAAGTTATCATCCGGAAACCAATTGTTTATGCACCCCGCCCGCCTGCCCGCCCAACCAGCCAACTGCCCGCCATTCATCAAACTAAAAGTCGAGTTTGACTTCGTCACAACTCAACTAAAAATTAAATCAACCCCTGTGCAGAGTAGAGTCATCCCCCAAAGTATCACTTTTAAATTCTGTACATATGGACTTTGCTTGTGCTTGTTATGCTTTGCAACAAATTTGCAATTATTGCTTGGGTGGAATCTCCACTCTATGAGTGATTTAGTGATAATACACTCTCCTCGTACTGTTAAGAATACATATGGGCTACAATGCTAGTGTCCTCCTCACTTTCAGCTTTGCAGCCAAGAATTTCTTCTCAAGTGTCTTTCCATGAGGTGTCTCACTTCTGTGCATTTGCCATCATAAACTAAAAGGACAAGGTAAGAAACCTTGTAACGTGTAACTAAAGATTTTGTCATCTGACCAAAAACCATGGGTTGTAACTCAACTGGGAAAGGAGATAGAATAAAAGTGTCAATGACACTGTAGCTTAACTTGACTGTGTGTTGTGTTTGATGAAAAGGATAATGTTCAATTTTTATGAAAGGATTATGAAATAAGACAAGAATTGTGATAATTGGGAATATGTTAATTTCTGTTCCCTGTATGCTATGTTTTCAATGAAAGTGTCAATGACACTGTAGCTCAACTTGTCAAGACAAAGACATGTACATGTATAGTATGTGACACAGCAATGACAAACATCTAGGTAATGACCTGATAACAAAGGTACATATAAAGTATTTTAACGGTCTGTACATAAATACTGACCGTTGCCTGTAACAAATGTATAGGTAAAGTAGTGTAAAGGTGGGCGACAGTCAGATGCTAAACTAGAAAAAAATCTTTGAGTCCCAGAGTGGGTCTGACTGAACCCCAAAATATTTGTTCTCATAGCACAGTGATAACAAAGGCACCCCAAAACACACTCGTTCCTGTCCCAAGGTGAAAACAAAGGTACCCAAGAGGTTTTGTGAAGATCAGTTCATAAATACGAGCTGTATAGAACTTGTGACAAAAAACTGATTGGACCTAATTTCGGTACAAAATGGCCACTGGCAGCCATCTTGAATTTTGGACCGCACACAGAAACACTCATTCTCGTCCCAAGGTGATAACAAAGGTACCCAAGAAGTTTTGTGAAGATCGGTTCATAAATACAGCCTCTACCCTGAGCCGTATTGACATGTGTGCTCACATTGTGTAAGTAGCACTGAATAAATCAAAGTTCATCTAATTTGCATAATTTCTGCACAAAAAAAAACCCCTTACAATATGTGAAGTATCCCATGTTACTAAACATTCAAACAAAAATTTATTCAAATCAGAACTTTCATACAGAAGTTCTGTACAAAAGACTGATTGCATTAATTTTGGTACAAAATGGCTGCTGGTGGTCATCTTGAATTTTGGACAACACCCCAAAACACTTGCTCTCATCCCACGGTGATAACAAAGGTACCCAAGAAGTTTCGTAAAGATTGGTTCATAAATATGGCCTCTAGACTGAGCCGTATAGAAGTTGTGTACAAAAAACTGATTAGACCTAATTTTGGTACAAAATGGCCACTGGCAGACATCTTGAATTTTAGACCGCACCCAGAAACACTCGTTCTCGTCCCAAGGTGATAACAAAGATACCCAAGACATTTCGTGAAGATCAGTTCATAAATACAGACTCTAGCCCGAGCCGTATTGACATGTGTACTTACTGTGTGTAAGTCGCACTGAAAAAATCAAAGTTCATCTAATTTGCATAATTTCTGTACGAGAAAAAAACCTGTATTATATGTGATGTATCCCATGGTACTAAACATTCACACAAAAAATTATTCAAATCAGCGCTTTCATATGGAAGTTCTGTGCAAAAATCTGATTGCACCTAATTTTGTACAAAATGGCTGCCATCGGCCATCTTGAATTTCGGACCGGACCCCAAAACACTCGTTCTCGTCCCACGGTGATACCAAAGGTACCCAAGAAGTTTCGTAAAGATCGGTTCATAAATACAGCCTCTAGCCCGAGCCGTATTGGCATTTGCACTTACAGTGCTGAAAGTAACACCAAAAGACATCAAAATTAGTCTAATTTGCACAATTTACGCACGAGAAAAAAACCCATATTATATGTGATGTATCCCATGGTACTAAACATTCATATAAAAAATTATTCAAATCAGAGCTTTCATATGGAAGTTCTGTACAAAAAACAGATTTCTGCATCGTCGGTACAAAATGGCGGCTGGCAGCCGTCTTGAATTTCCGATCGCACCCAAAAACACTTGTTCTCGTCCCACGGTCATAACAAAGGTACCCAAGAAGTTTCGTAAAGATCAGTTCATAAATACGACCTCTAGCCCGAGCAGTATCCAATTGTTGACATACGGACAGACGGACGACAGGCCATGGCAAAAGCTCAAATTTGGCTTCGCCAAAGTTGAGCTAATAAAAATATGATGTGTAGACTGTACTAAAGAATTGAGGGGTGGGTTAATGTGGCCCTCACAGTTAATGTGTGTCAACGAAAGTTATCAAGTTACAAAGAAATTATTCCAAAAGTTAAACGAGTCATCCTATCAAGTTACAATGAAATCCCTTCATAAATACGGCCTGTAGACTGTGCTAAAGGTTTATCGGGTTTCTGGCCTGTGTAGCCATTACGGTTGACTGATCACAACCAAAGGGGTCGTCCTCATCTAGACATTATACCGAGTCATCCTACCAAGTTACAATGAAATTCCTTCATAAATACGACCTGCAGTCTGTGCTAAAGTTTTTCAGGTTTCGGCCTCGGGCAGCCGTCAAGGTTGATTAATCGCTACCAAAAGGGGATGTTCTCATCTGGGCATTATCTGGAGTCATCCTACCAAGTTACAATAAAATCCCTTCATAAATATGACCTGTAGACTGTGCTAAAGGTTTTCGGGCTTTGGGCCCCTGTAGCCATCACAGATGACCAATCATGACCAAAGGGGGACGTTATCATCTAGATATTTTATGAAGTCAACCTACCAAGTAACAATGAAATCCCTCCATAAATACGACCTGTAGACTGTGCTAAAGGTTTTCAAGTTTTGGGCTCGGGCAGTCGTCACGGTTGACAGATCACGACCAAATGGGGAAGTTCTCATCTAGACATAATTCGGAGTCATCTTACCAAGTTACAAGGAAATCCCTCCATATTAAATATGACCTGCAAACTGTGCTAAAAGTTTTTGTGTTTCGGGCTTGGGTACTGGGTAGCCATCACGGTTGACAGATCATGACCAAAAGGGGACGTTCTCATCTAGATATTATATAGAGGCATCCTACCAAGTTACAATGAAATCCCTTCAAAAATACGACCTGCAGACTGTGCTAAAGGTTTTCAGGTTTTGGGCTCGGGCAGCCATCACGGTTGACCAATCGCAACCAAAAGGGGACGTTCTCATCCAGACATGACCCCAAACCTGCATGTGAAATTTTGAGACGATCAAACAAGAACTACGGGGTGTAGCCTGTGCAAAAGGAAAATGTGAACAGACTCACAGACTAACAGACTCCCAAACTAACAGACTTCCGTATGCGTGATGACTGATGACAATAGCTTATCTTAACTTTGTCAAGTTAAGCTAAAAATGAAAGTGTCTATGACACTGTAGCTCAACTTGACTGTGTGTTGTGTTTGATGAAAAGGATAATGTTCAACGTTTATGAAAGGATTATGAAATAAGACAAGAATATTTGATAATTGAGAATATGTTAATTTCTGTTCCCTATATGCTATGTTTTCAAAAAGAATAATTTGAGTGTAGACACTACTAAAGAATTAAGACCTGGGTTGATGTGGTCCCAACAGTTAATGTAGTCAACCAAAGTTACCAACTTACGGTAAAATCATTCCAAAAAGAATCATCCTACCAAGTTACAATTAAATCTGTTCATAAATATAACTCGTAGACTTTGCTAAAGGAATCTAGGTCATGTGACGGTTTGGCAGTCACGGTTGACCGATCATGACCGAAATAGGAGTCTCATCTAGATATCATACCAAATTATCCTACCTGGTTACAATGAAATCCCTTCATAAAAACAACCGTAAGCAGTGCTAAAGGAATCTAGATCAAGTGACCAGGATGCAGTAATGGCAGACCGATCATGACCAAAATATGGCAGTCTAATCTAGACATACGAAGTTATCCTTCCAAGTTACAATGAAATTGCTTCATAAATGTGAACTGTAAACTGTGCTAAACAAATCTAGGTCAGGTGGCTGTGTGGCTGTCAGGGTTGACAAATCACAGCCAAAATAGGACTTTTTCATCTAGACATTATACAGAGTCATCCTACAAAGTTACAACAAAAACCTTTCATAAATACGACCTGTAGACTGTGCTCAAGGTTTTTAGGTTTCGGGCTTTTGCAGCAGTCACTGTTGACCGATCATGACCAAAAGGGGACGTTCTCATCTAGACATTACACAGAGTCATCTTACCAAGTTACAATGAAATCCCTTCATAAATACGATCTGTAGTCTGTAATAAAGGTTTTTGGGTTTGGGGTTCTCACAGCCGTCATGGTTGACTGATTTTGACCAAAAGGGGACATTCTCATCTAGGCATGACCTCGAACCTGCATATGAAATTTGTGATGATCGGACAAGAACAACAGGGTGTAGCCTGTGCCAAAGAAAATGTGTACAGACTGACAGACTGACAGACTGACAGACTGATGGCAATAGCTTATCTGACTTTGTCAAGTTAAGCTAAAAATGTTTTTCAAACTTGACCAAGAAGTTATAACAAGAAACTCACAAACCTAAATTTTAATAAATGCTAAACTAGTAAAGGGATAAAAATCATGAAAAACCAGTACTCTTGAGTGCCTAATAATCATACATGTATGATTATTCTTTATCGAACAAAATTCCTGCCTGTATGATCCTTATTTGAGCCTGTTTGATTATTAATTTTCAGCAGTCAAATGTGCAGAGCGGTTGCTTATCTCAAGAAGTTCACCAAAACAAACCAGTAAGGTACATGTACAAGCAAACGCAGGATGCAATGGAAATGTTAATGGGTAGAGAGCTGGAAGCATATATTTGGGCTTTATTCTGAAGTACTGTTACCGTAACTTTAAGACCTAGTACCCAGTGGATGAGCTTCATACCATCACTGAAAGAGAATTAATTAGTCTATAAGGTTTTGCCTTGGTGCAATTTATGGGAGAGTGCCTACAGGCACTCTCCCATAAATTGCAACAAGTCAAATCCATTTGAAATATGATAACCTAAAGTAATTTAGCCCTTCACCACTTCAAGAGTATCAGACGGTTCAGAGCATAGCGGTTGGCTCACATCTTGGAATTTTCCACCCAATACTATTATTCGACCCTGCACTATTATTAATTTTCAGGAAATTTTCCACCCTGTACTATTATTTTGCCCTGCACTATTATTAGGCACTCGAGAGTATACTTTTAAGGCAAAAACTCAGGTAAGAAAACTCTTACATCATTGGTTTACAAATGGAATCAATATATCATTGCAGTTGATTTGCATTACAAAAATAGTTGAAATTCATTGAAGTTTGTCTATGTTATCACGCAAATAAGACTAAAAATCACAATAATTCAACAAACTAAAGGCCATAATCAGCATAGCTTGAAAGATAATTGGACAAGAGTGGTTTTCAAACCTGATTAGAATATTATGGCAACAAACACACAAACGAATATTGGTGGAATCCATTGATGTTTATTTGAGTTACTGCACTAATGGGTCAAAAAGCATGAAAAATCAAAACTCAGGTAATAAAAATCACACAATACTAGTTTTCAAACTCATCAACATATTATACTAGCAAAAATAATCTCACACCCCAAATTGTTGAACTCCATTGACATTTGTTCAAATTATCATTTCAACCGTTTACCCAATGCACACAATAACAAAATTTGGTTTTTTGGGGGGTTTTTCAACAAAAGCATATCAAGTGACCCCTCATTGGAACGATGTCAGTGAGCTTGTTACAATGAGATGTCATCTGAAATTGTTTTGTTGAATTTGGGGGTAAATCTTTTTTTCAACTGCTCAATTTCTAAATTACATGGGTGGGTATGGCCGATTCAGTTGGTTTGTTTTGTTTGTTTTACTGGGTTTCAAGGACACTTTCGACAACCAGAGTCACCTCTTACTGGACAGTTTTATGGGTGGAGGAAACCGAAGTACCTGGAGAGAACCATTGAGCAGTGGCGAGCAACTGTCAGACTGCCCAACATAAACTCTGCAGAAGCAGGATTGGCATTGGTTGAAGACAAGTTCACAATTGACATGCTGTATCCATTAGTACACACTGGCAACATGCCCCCATGATACAACAGGTAAAGAGTTTACTTACTAAATATCACAATAAATAAGGTCTAGTTTCCAAGTGACTTTATTAACCCTTCACCCAATGCACACAAGCTCGTTCCAATGAGGGGTCACATGATATAGTTTTGTTGTAAGTTTCTGAAAATTAATATTTTTTCAACTGCTGAATTTGCATATTATGTGGGCAGATGCTGCCAATTCATTAGGTAAAGGGGTAAATCAGAAATATAGTTGCAAAAAACTAAAACTTAAATGTGAGTCTTCCATGGAAGACGTGTGTCGCCTGCACTATATTTGTGTCGCCTGCCCCACGAAGTGGGGAGCGACATATAGGGATTACTTTTGTCGTCTTGCGTCGTCGTCCGCATCGTCCGCGTCACACTTTCTCTTATCTGCCACTCCTCTTTAACCTATGAATGGATTTTGATGAAACTTTCAGTGACTGCACTATATTTGTGTCGCCTGCCCCACGAAGTGGGGAGCGACATATAGGGATTACTTTTGTCGTCTTGCGTCGTCCGCGTCATCTGCGTCGTCGTCCGCGTCACACTTTCTCTTATCCACCACTCCTCTTTAACCTATGGATGGATTTTGATGAAACTTTCAGTGATTCTTTATCACATAATGACTTCCATGGGAGATGTGTGTCGCCTGCACTATATTTTAATATTTCAGACAGAATTCTAAGTGGGAAAAGGGGCATAACTCTGGAAAAAATACAGCAGATCAAAAAATAAAATAGGAGGTGCACAATGCCATTATGTGATAAAGAATCACTGAAAGTTTCATCAAAATCCATTCATAGGTTAAAGAGGAGTGGCGGATAAGAGAAAGTGTGACGTGGACGACGACGCGGACGATGCAAGACGACAAAAGTAATCCCTATATGTCGCTCCCCACTTCCTGGGGCAGGCGACACAATAAATTTGACCTATCAGCAGGTAGAGAGCTGGAAGCCCATATTTGGGCTTTATTGGTTGTGCAGATACCACAACTTGAAGGCTCATAATCAGTGTATCTTTCAGTGTATCTTTGTATTACCTTTGAAGTGATATTATTTCGTCTGTAAGGGTTTGCCTTGTTACAAATTTAAGCGATATTTCAATTTTTTATGCGATATTTCAATTATTTTGATATTTCAACATTAATATGTAGAGGGTTAACCTTACGAGCCTTGGTGGTATCTTCCATGCCAGTTCAATGGCAGCAGTTGGAAGAATCCATATTCATTATTTGGAGTTAGGCCAATTAATATTTATAATGTGCAGCGCAGATTGTTCTACCCCACTCATTCACTTAGCAGCCATTCTACTTAATACAATTATATGTGTCATGTTCCTGGCCCAGAAAAGTGGCCTGCCAGCTTCAAAGGGTTAATAAAGGTTTGAGTTCTACTGTACGGAGCAGGAAATTTTGGCAACAGTACACAACATGTACAAGAATTAATACTCATTGTAGTCTACAAGGAATCAAGTTGAAAGAATTATCAAGTGTGCTCATAATTTGAGAAAGAAACTTGTACCATTCTACTCTTATATAATTCCACTTGCTCTTATCAGTAACTTTTTCAAAGGGATAGAACACTTTTAAAATGTTAATAAAGTAAATTAAGGATGTTTTCCACAGAATGTCATATCAAGAAAACTGTTTAAAACATTTTACTTCCATGAGACATGCAAGACGTTTATTTTTCATAATTTTTTTCACACATTTTAACCCTAGAGGGGCTGGAGATTTTTTTACTTTTTTGCTCTACTCTGAACGTTTACCTCCTGTGCCTTTGTAGATGTTTCTAGTCAAGTCTTGGCTGCCTACAGAGGCAGCCAAGACATGCCTAGAAACAACTGATATGGTACTTAGAAAACAAGTTTTGAGTTTACCCAATGCATGTTGGGGCACCTGTTCCTTTGCATTAAAAAGTTATTGAAGTCGGAATTAGGCCCCCGAAGGGTTAATGCAGTAGAAGAATGATTAATGCAACAGGTTAATTCAGGGGGAAAATATGTCTGTTTATTGACATTTCCGGACTTGTTTTGCATTTTAAGTCAAAATCATGACTGCAACACATGTATAAAATGAAGTACAGCCAATCATTCATAATTATGTTGCCCACTTTAGAGGACTCTCAGGCCAGATATTAGTTTGTTGGTCTTCTTATATCAGTAAAACGGAGGCTTCCTACTAATGTAAACAAGGACTGCTCCATTGCCTGATGTCTGCATGGGAAATGAAGACAACAAGGCAACTGCTTCAGTGAGATCTAACCTGCTTTGAGCATAACTTCATCGTGGCAAACCACTGGGGTGGGTGTTTGAATTATGTGTTTGCTTTAAAATGTTTAGAAGGATTTTGAGTGATTTTATCCCCCCACCCACCACCAAAAAATCCCCCACCCCAGCACAAGTCAATTCAGTGATATTTTTCCTTTTTTTCTTTTCAATAACTTGACCCTCAAATATCCCACCCCCTTCCCAGTGGGGTACATCTGTTGAAAACATTTCTTTGGCATGAACTCACTCAAAATCCTTCAAAACTAATTTTTTTAAAAATAAATTCATCCTCAACCCCCAACCCAATTCCCCCTCCACCCCCCCCCCCCCCCCCCCATTCCATCTCACTCCATGGTATTCAATACAGTCTAACAGAATGATCATCAGCAGGTAAAATGTTATGGCCGGTTAAAAAGCTTGACCACAAAACTTAGTATCGACTTGAAATTCTATTTTTAGTAAGTGACCTTGACCCTGAAACTAATGACATGATTGTGATTATATCATATCACCTCATATGTTGAATAAACCCATAAAGTTTCATGAAATTATCTTCAAAGGTTAAAAAGTTATAGTCAATTGAAAACCTCGACCCAAAAACATAAACTTGAGAGATATTGTGTTTTTAGTAACAACCTTGACCTTGAATCTAGGGGCATGATTTTGCTTGCAGCATCTCAAATCATAGTGGAGTATATCCCTATAGTTTCCCGGAAATATCATCAACGGTTAAAAATGTTATAGTGATTGAAAAACTCAATCCAAATATAAATGAAATCTATTGAATAAGTGACCTTGACCTTCAACCTAGTGGCATGGTTCTGACTGATATATCAGTTCATGGTGGAATATAACCCTGTCAAAGTTTCACGGAAAAATATCTTTGACGGTTCAAGAGTTATAACTGCTTAATTACGGCCTTCGGCTGTTGGCATTTGGATTTAGTAATACCTTTGTCTCTCCTCTGCTAAAGCAGGTGAGACAATAAAACAGAAATATGGAGACTAAATTACAATGTGAAGAAACTCAATACATATATACAACCTGCATTGCACTGTTCCTGAGAACACTTTCTGAATAAGGTTTTTTACCATGACTTGGATGATGTTTAAGTTGGACATGCCTTTATTGCATTTGGCAGAGCGTTCCATAATTTTGGTGCTGCAACAGAACAAGAGGCCCCATGGAGCTCATCTGACACGGTAGCCTAAATACCAACCCAGGGAATTGATTTGAACAAGTTGCATCTGCCCCTCCTAAGAAAAGCTTATACCAAATATCAAAAGATTCTGACCAGTAGATTTAAAAAAAAACGATTTTTAAAGAATATTCCTCATATTGAACTAAGTTAAAATTCGAGTTCCCACAGGGAGCCCAAATATGAACACAGGGACTTGGCATTAACTTGAATCCCACCTTCCTAAGGATGCTGTATACCAAATATCAAAAAATTCTGACTATTGGATCTGAAGAAAAATATTTTTAATGAATATTCCTAATATTGAATAGAGTTATAATTTGGGTTCCCACAGGGAGCCCAAATATGAACCAAGGGACTTGGTTTGCACAAATTGGCTTGAACAAACTTGAATCTCACCCCCTGAGGATGCTGCATACCAAATATCAAAAGAATATTCTGACAGGTGGGTCAGAAGAAGATTTTTAATGAATATTAATCACATTGCACTAATCTGAACACTTGGGCTCCCATAGAGAGCCCAAATATGAACCAGGATTTTGATTTCAACAAACATGTGAATGAATCTTCCAAAGATGTAAAATGTGAAAGATGAAACCCTTTTGAGCAGTGGTATGGGAGAAGATTCTTTTTATTTCTTAATGTTTTTCCCAATACTCACAGTGTTAAAAAACAAGAGGCCCCAAGGGGCCTGAGAGTGCTCACATGACACTGACAACTATCAACCAAGGTTCCTGATTTGAACAAACTTGCATCTGCCGAATTAAGAAAACCACATACCAAATATCAAAACAATCTGACAGTTGGATCTGAATTTTTTTTTTTTTTAAATACTTCTCATATTGAACTAAGTTATGATTAACTTTGGGCTCCCTATCCCCATAGGGAGCCCAAATATGAACCCAGGGACTTGGCTTGAACAAACTTGAATCTCACTTCCCTGAGGATGCTGAATTCCAAATATCAAAAGATTCTGACTACTGGATCTGAAGAAAAATATGTTTTTTAAATATTCATGTTGAACTAAGTAATAATTCAGGCTCCCATAGGGAGCCCAAATATGAACCCAGGGACTTGGCTTTAACAAATTTGAATCTCACCTCCCTAACGATATAGTATACAAAATATCAAAGATTCCTACTGGTGGATGTGAAGAAGAAGATTTTTAAAGAATGTTCCTCATATTAAAATAAGTTACAATTCAGTCTCCCACAGGGGGCCCAATTATGGACTCAGAGACTTGGCTTGAACAGACTTGAATCACACCTCCCAAAGGATGCTGTATACCAAATATCTGAACAAGAAGATTTTTAAAGAAAATTCCTCATACTGAACTAAGTTATAATTCAGGCTCCCACAGGGAGCCCAAATATGAACCCAGGGACTTGGGTTGAACAAACTTGAATCTCACCCCTCTAAGGATGCTCCCTACTAAATATAAAAAGATTCTGAGTGGTGGATCTGAAGAAGATTTTTAAAGAATATTCCTCATACTGCACTAATTTAAACATTTGGGCTCCCATAGAGAGCCCAAATACGGACCCAGGGATTTGATTTCAATAAACAAGTGAAACAATCTTCCAAAGATGTTAGATGTGAAATATGAAAGCTTTTGGAGCAGTGGTTCGTGAGAAGAAGAGTCTTAAATGTTTTCCCCATTACCCAGTGTCAAAAAATGCTGACTCGGCACTTTTTCAAAGTCCCGAAAAAAGTACCCCATGATAGAACTAATACCATTCCATTCTGTTGGTCCTAACTAGAGAAGCTTCACGCCAAATAAGAATTCTCAGTGCTGTGTGGTCAAGGAGACATGGGGGTTTTAATATCCTATTTTTAGCTCCTGCGGTTCCCATGGGGGTGAAGGGACAATTTGTTTTGGCATAAATTAAGTACTTGTGACCCAATAAACCCTCATATCAAATTTGGTTCAAATCAGACTCTCGGTTTGGAAAATAGAAATTTTGGGCGGGGCAAAAATTCTTGCCCCTATCATAATGATGGCAAATATAACCCAACAAACTTCTATTGAACAAATCTGAGTCTACACCCCAAAAGGAAGCTGCACACCAAATATCAAGTCTCTGCTACAGCTGGTTCATCAGAAGATTTTTTAGGGTTTAGGCACACTTTTTGGGTGTGGCCCTACCGAGGGGCGGAGTAATTTGATTTGAACAAAATCACAATGCGATGTCATAACAAACAATCATCTGAAATTTTACTTAAATCGGTTCAGCGATTTTGGAGTAGAAGGCACAAACACCATGTTCATGGACGACGGATGGTGAGTAATCTCTATATCTCACCCTGACTTTCAATCAGGTGAGCTAACGAGGCAAATATTACATACTAAATAATTTCTCTTTAAAGATAACATGAAGTTCATCCTCTGAATATGATGTCTAAGTTGTGGTACCCATGCTTCAAATTAAAATTCAAATATGGGCTTCCAGCACTCTACCAGTTGAGGGGATAATGCTGCCCAAAGGCTGTGCACTCTGTTTGAAAATGGTATCCTATGAATTTTTCTTTTAGATGTACTTCCATGAAAAGCAACTGTAAAATCCAGTTCAGATGCCTTAGTTTTGATGTGCTGACATAAGAACAACATATTGTACTTGAAAACTGTCACACCACACTACTCAGGAAATGTTTGGTACTCTTCCAACTCACAGGTAAATATCTAACTACATTCCCAATTACTACAAATAGAAATGCACGAAGCTAGAAGCTATACGATATCTGCAATTAAAATTCATGGTCCACTGGTAGGCTTATTGTAAATTTTCTAGTTGCATCCTCAGGGCTGCAAATCCAGTGAAAATAAGTTGTAGGAAAACTGCAATGAAATTTTTTCCATTATTGATAATGCTCTCAGTGAGGACTTTCTAAGAAAGGAAGTCAAACTGGTGTTTGCCTTATTAACCCTTTACCCAACGTAACGGCCAAAACCGGCCAGCGCTATTCTCAAAAATCGGCAATTAATTTTCAAAATATTTTCATTTTTTGTCTCAAAAACATAGGTTATGACCCCTCGTTGGAACGAGCTCGTCGAGCTCGTTCCAACGAGGGGTCCTAACCTATGTTTTTGAGACAAAAAATGAAAAAATTTAGTTATTCAAGAATTTTTTTTGCAAGTGTCGTCTGCTTTTCATGTTAGGTAAAGGGTTAACAGGTTGAGAGTTAGAAGCCCATACATGGTCTCCATTCTGAAGTTCAGGTACTGATGTCCCCTGTGGACATCGACTTTAAAATATCAAAATTTCAAGCTGTAAATTTCTCCCATAATGCAACCAGGAACTTAACAAATTCAATTTTGTTTGACAATTCCTAGTTGCATTATGGAAACCAGTGCACCGCTTGGTTGCATTATGGAAACCAGTGCACCGCCAAGCGGTGGATTAATATACGGCCGCCTATAAAGAAATTGTACTTGTGAAGAAATTTTTAGTTGAACAAAAGGTCAATAATTCCTTCAAAAATAATTGTACATGCCTGGCTTACGACCCATTAAAGTTGAAAATATTGTTTTAAAGTTATTGCATGGAGAATCAAAAGTCACCAAAATTCCCAGATGGTTGCCATGGTGGCCATATTGGACATGCCAGAATGCTGGTATATCGAACGGAACCATCCTCTAGTCATGACTAATCAACCACAAAAAACAGTATCTGTTGAATGTATTGTTTTCAAGTTATTGCGTGAACAAAAAAAAGTTAAAGGATGTACGGACATTGATGCTGGTTATCGAAAGGAACCATCCTCTAGTCATGACTAATCAACCATAAAAAAAACAGTATCTGTTGGACATGTTGTTTTCAAGTTATCGCATGGACAAACAAAAGTTAATGGGATGGACAGACAGATGATGGACAGATGGACAGACAGATGGACATTGCCATACCATAATACGGCCCACTCATATGAGCGGCCGTATAAAAATTGGCTGCTTGAAATTTTGGCATTAGTCTGCAGCGGGTTAAAATTATGGCTTCATGTTCTGTAAATGTGCTGCACATTTGAAAAGAAATGTTTTCAACTTCGTGGAATTGTCTAGGTAAATTTACAGGAAAGTGCATGTAAGTGCTCTCCCATAAACTGTATCAAGACAAAAACACGCAAATACAATTTTGATGATCATATGGGGTCAAAAGATTCCTGAGCTTATTGTACAAGTTACTACACCTAGTACTACAGCAAGTCTTGGTATCAACTGTCGGTGGAAGTTCATCCATCAAGTCAAGTTCTCAATTTTAAGAAACCAGACAAATTGTGTAAGGGATTTGACCCTGTTATGGTCTGGAACCAGTGTAGCCTTTAAAGAGCCCATCGCCTACATTTTGATTCAATCAAGTGGAATACTTCAGTTGGTCGGAAAAGCTAACCAACTGAAATATGCCAGACAAATATTGATGATCACATGGGGTCAAAAGATTCTTGTTCTTGTCGCAGAACTTATTCCAGCTAGTTCTACAACAAGGGTATCAACTGGCAGTGGAAGTTCACCCATCAAGTCAAGCTTTCAATTTTAAGACACCAGTCAAATTCTGTGAGGAATTTGACTGTTATGACCTGGAACCAGTCTAACCCTTAAAGAGGCCACTGCCTTTGTTTAGATTCAATAAAAATAGGCCGATGAAATTGTCAGATGTGTACCCATACGCGCAGCTAGTAGAAAGCTGTATGACGGAGGGCCACCATAGATGTCAACATTATGTACACCATACAAGGTATGGGTACATATAGAAATGGATCGGAGGAGTGGCTAATTTGATGGATAAAGGGTTAATATCTCCGGATCAAATTATCAGATTTACATAAAAAAAATGTACAGCACAGCACATCAGTAACCTGAATAAATATATAAATTAACATGACAATCGGATTGATATTTTTTGAGTTATCTCATGCCAAATGGATTGGAGGAATTTTTAATTTGAAGGATAAAGGGGGTTAATATCTCAGGATCAGAATAACAGATTTACACCAAAAACTATACAGCTCTGTACATCAGTAACCTGAACATAAATATAAAGTAACTTGACAATCCAAGCAATATTTGTCAAGTTATCGAATGCCAAAGGGATTGGAGGAATTTTTCAATTTGAAGGATAAAGGGTTAATATCTCAGGATTAAATTATCAGATTTACACCAAAAACTATACAGCTCGGTACATCAGTAACCTGAACACAAATGTAAAGTAACTTGACAATCCAAGCAATATTTTTCAAGTTATCGAATGCCAAAGGGATTGGAGGAATTTTCAATTTGAAGGATAAAGGGTTAATATCTCAGGATCAAAATAACAGATTTACACCCAAAACTATACAGCTTGGCGCATCAGTAACCTGAACACAAATATAAAGTAACTAGACAATCCAAGCAATATTTTTCAAGTTATCGAATGCCAAAGGGATTGGAGGAATGTTCAATTTGAAGGATAAAGGGTTAATATCTCAGGATCAAATTATCAGATTTACACCAAAAACTATACACCTCGGCACATCAGTAACCTGAACACACATATAAAGTAACTTGACAATCCAAGTAATATTTTTCAAGTTATCGAATGCCAAAGGGATTGGTGGAATTTTCAATTTGAAGGATAAAGGGTTAATATCTCAGGATCAAAATAACAGATTTACACCAAAAACTATACAGCTCGGCACATCAGTCACCTGAACACAAATATAAAGTAACTTGACAATCCAAGTAATATTTTTCAAGTTATCGAATGCCAAAGGGATTAGAGGAACGTTCAATTTGAAGGATAAAGGGTTAATATCTCAGGATCAAATTATCAGATTTACACCAAAAACTATTCAGCTCTGCACATCAGTAACCTGAACACAAATATAAAGTAACTTGACAATCCAAGCAATATTTTTCAAGTTATCGAATGCCAAAGAAATGGATATGGACGCCAGACGGACAGACCGACAGACAGACGGACGGATGTACAGACAGACATATTGATGGACAGACAGACAGATGGATGGACAAAGGATGGACGAACAACAGATGGCCACCCCCGATGCCGGCATTATGTGTACCATACATAGTATTGGTACACACAAAAAGCTGTGCACATGTCCCCCCAAAAAAAGTGTGCAATTCGAGGTACAGTGTATTTGAAAAAAATTGAATTTTTCAAAGTCGGAAAAGGGACATAACTCTGGCAAAGAAAAAAACATGTGCATAGCATTGAATGGGTTCAACATGAAATAAAATCTCTGGAAAACACACTAAAGTCATGAGAGGATTCAACTAAAGATATTCATACAAGAATCAGATAACTTTATTCTCAAGGAACAAGAAAAAACATGTGCACTGCACTGAAAGGATTCAACATAAAACAAAATATTTGGGAAACACTTTTAAGTCTTGAGAGGGTTAAATTAAAGATATTCATACAGGAATCAAATCAATTTTTCCTCTACCACTTGTGGAAGTCTTGAGAAGGTTAAAAGCATTGAACAAAATAATTTCATTTCCTTGTTAAAATAATAATAGATAACATCTGTGTTTGACTGCTAACTGTGTTGATCTTGAAAATGAATGTTTTGATAAGACTAAATTGTTATTCTGGAGTTACAGATATAACTCCAGGACAAATTACTGCAAAAATGCTGACTGGTCATTTTTTCAATACCCTCCAGCAGGCACCCTGATAGAACCGGTGACAATTTTTGTTAACCAATCCATTCTACTGGTCTTAAGGATGCTTCATACCAAATAACAGTTCTCTGTTCCATGTGGTTTGGGAAATATGGGCTTTTGATTTTTTTTCTGTTTTTAGCCCCTGGGGTTGCCACAGGGCTGTGAAAATTGTTTTTTTCCGGGCATCAATCACTTAGGACCCACTTATACAACATGACAAATTTGGTTGAAATTTGCCCACCAGTTCTTGAAATAAAAATTTTGGGTGGAGCCCAAAATGGATATGCCCCCACAGAAAGCCCAAATATTGACCTACCAACTTTGAACTTCCACACCAAAAGATGTTCCACACCAAATATCAAGGCATTCCTTCCCTCTGGTGGTTCGTGAGAAAATTTTTAAAGATTTTTATGCTTTTGGAGGATTAACCAGAGCCTGAATATGGCAGCTGCTTCATTTGAACAAAATAGAAAGGGTATACTCAATAGATGGTCTGTGTAATACATGTTTGAATTTGGCCTAGTGGTTGCGAAGAAGAAGTGAAGTTTGCCTAGTGGTTGTGAAAAAGAAGTGAAGTTTTCAAAAGTTAACGGATGACATTCGCCGGACGCCAAGTGATGGTAATAGCTCCCACTGACTAGCAGTCAGGTGAACTAAAAAATTAATTTTCAAGGTCGACAAAAAGGCATAACCGCACCTTGATTCAAACTTGACCTGTATTTTATGTTGCTACACCTGTATACCATATTTCATTTGATTTAGCCAACAACAACTAAAGTTATCATCGGGAAACCAAAGTGGGACGGACGTACACACGGACGTTCTAACAATTGGTAGTTATGTGGCTATTTTTATGGGACTACAATATGAAAGTGTCAATGACACTGTAGCTTAACTTGTGTGTTGTGTTTGATGAAAAGGATAAGGTTCAATGTTTATGAAAGGATTATGAAATAAGACAAGAATTGTGATAATTGGGAATATGTTCATTTCTGTTCCCTGTATGCTATGTTTATGATAAAAATAATATGAGGTGTACACTGTACTAAAGATCTGAGGGGTGTGTTAATATGACCTAACAGTTAATATATGTGGCCCTCACAGTTAACATATATCAACAAAATTACAATGAAATTATTCCAAAATGAGTCATCCTATCAAGTTACATTAAAATCCCTTCATAAATATGGCCTGTAGACTGTGCTAAAGGTTTTCGGGCTTCGGGCCCCTGTAGCCGTCAGATTCCCAATTGCGTCCAAAGGGGACGTTCTCATCTAGACATTATATGAAGTCAACCTACCAAGTTACAATGAAATCCCTCCATAAATACGACCTGTAGACTGTGCTCAAGGTTTTCGGGCTTCAGGCACCTGCAGACATCACAGTTGACCAACCACGACCAAAAGGGGATATCATCATCTAGGCATTATATGGAGTCAACCTAACAAGTTACAATGAAATCCTTCCATAAATACGACCTACAGACATGCTAAAGGTTTTTGGGCTCGGGCAGCCATCAAGGCTGAATGATCGTGACCAAAAGGGGACGTTCTCATCTGGACACTATTTGGAGTCATCCTACCAAGCTACAATAAAATCCCTTCATAATTATGACCTGTAGACTGTTCTAAAGGTTTTTGGGCTTTGGGCCCCTGAAGCCGTCACAGTTGCCCACTCGTGTCCAAAAGGGGATGTTCTCATCTAGACATTATATGAAATCAACCTACCAAGTTGCAATGAAATCCCTTCATAAATATGACCTTAGACTGTGCTAAAGGTTTTCGGGCTTCGGGCTCGGGCAGCCATCATGGTTGAATGATCGCAACCAAAGGGGACAATCTCATCTGGGCATCATCTGGAGTGATCCTGCGAAGTTACAATGAAATCCCTTCATAAATATGACCTGTAGACTGTGTTCAAGGTTTTCGGGCTTCGGGCACCTGTAGCCATCACAGTTGACCAATCACGACCAAAAGGGGATGTCATCATCTAGGCATTATATGGAGTCAACCTAACAATGTTACTATGAAATCCTTCTATAAATATAAACTTTTGCCTATGCTAAAGGTTTTTGGGCTCGGGCACCCATCAAGGCTGAATGATCATGGCCAAAATGGGACGTTCTCATCTTGACCTTATTTGGAGTCAACCTACCAAGTTACAATGAAATCCCTTCATAAATATGACCTGTAGACAGTGCTAAAGGTTTTTGGGCTTGGAGCACCTTTAGCCGTCAAAGTTGCCCAAACATGTCCAAAAGGGGACGTTCTCATCTAGGCATTATATGAAGTCAACCTACCAAGTTACAATGAAATCCCTTTACAAATATGACTTGTAGACTGTGCTTAAGGTTTTCGGGCTTCGGGTTCGGGCAGCCATCATGGTTGAATAATCGCAACCAAAGGGGACAATCTCATCTGGGCATCATCTGGAATGATCCTATGAAGTTACAATGAAATCCCTTCATAAATATGGCCTGTAGACTGTGCTCAAGGTTTTTGGGCTTCGGGCACTTGTAGCCAACACAGCTGACCAATTACGACCAAAAGGGGATGTCATCATCTAGGCATTATATGGAGTCAACCTAATAGGTTACAATGAAATCCTTCCATAAATATGACCTTTTACCTATGCTAAAGGTTTTTGGGCTCGGGCACCCATCAAGGCTGAATGATCGCGATCAAAAGGGGACGTTCTCATCTAGACATTATTTGGAGTCATCCTACCAAGTTACAATGAAATCCCCTCATACATATGACCTGTAGACTGTGCTAAAGGTTTTCGGGCTTCGGGCACCTTTAGCCGTCACAGTTGCGCAATCATGTCCAAAAGTGATGTTCTCATCTAGACATTATATGAAGTTAACCTACCAAGTTACAATGAAATCCCTTCATAAATATGACCTGTAGACTGTGCTAAAGGTTTTCGGGCTTCGGGCTCGGGCAGCCATCATGGGTGAATGATCGCACGTTCTCATCTAGACATTATATGAAGTTAACCTACCAAGTTACAATGAAATCTCTTCATAAATATGACCTGTAGACTGTGCTAAAGGTTTTCGGGCTTCAGGCTTGGGCAGCCATCATGGGTGAATGATCACAACCATAGGGGACAATCTCATCTGAGCATCATCTGGAGTGATCCTAAGAAGTTACAACGAAATCCCTTCATAAATATGACCTGTAGACTGTGCTCAAGGTTTTTGGGCTTCGGGCACTTGTAGCCATCACAACTGACCAATCACGACCGAAAGGGGATGTCATCATCTAGGCATTATATGGAGTCAACCAAACAGGTTACAATGAAATCCTTCCATAAATATGACCTTTTGCCTATGCTAAAGGTTTTTGGGCTCGGGCACCCATCAAGGCTGCATGATCGCGATCAAAATGGGACGTTCTCATCTAGACATTATTTGGAGTCATCCTGCCAAGTTACAATGAAATCATTTCATAAATATGACCTCTAGACTGTGCTAAAGGTTTTCGGGCTTCGGGCTCCTGTAGCCGTCACAGTTGCCCAATCACGTCCAAAGGGGGATTTTCTCATCTAGACATTGTATGAAGTCAACCCACCAAGTTACAATGAAATTCCTCAATAAATATGACCTGTAGACTGTGCTAAAGGTTTTCGGGTTTTGGGCTCGGGCAGACGTCACGGTTGGCAGATCATGCCCAAATGGGGAAATTCGCATCTAGACATCATAAGGAGTCATCCTACCAAGTTACAATGAAATCCCTCCACATTAAACATGACCTGCAGACTGTGCTAAAAGTTTTTGGGTTTCGGGCTTGGGCAGCCATCACGGTTGATAGATCATGCCCAAAAGGGGACGTTCTCGTCTAGGCACTATACAGAGGCATCCTACCAAGTTACAATGAAATCCCTTCATAAATACGACCTGTAGACTGTGCTAATGGTTTTCGGGTTTTGGGCTCGGGCAGCCATACCGGTTGCCCGATCGCGACCAAAAGGGGACGTTCTCATCTAGACATGACCCCAAACCTGCATATGAAATTTCGTGACGATCAGACAAGAACTGCGGGGTGTAGCCCGTGCTAAAGGAAATGTGAACAGACGTCACAGACTCACAGACTAACAGACTTCCGCACGCGTGATGGCAATAGCTTATCTTGACTATGTCAAGTTAAGCTAAAAATGCATGTCCATTATATTAAAACAAGTGATTTTGGGGAAAATTTTTGGGGTGGTAGCAAACCCTGACCCTACCCTTTACTGACCCTAACCCTACTCCCCACCCCAATTCTAAACCCCACCCTAGATTAATGAAAATTCAATATATTCCTAGTCTATTTTAACTAAAATGCATGTCCATTGTATTAAAATAACTTTTGGGGTGAAAAATGTTTGGGGTGGTAGCAAACCCTACCCTATCCTTTACTGACTCTAACCCCACCCCACCCCAACTATAAACCCCACCCTAGAATAATGACATTTAACGATGTGACTAGTCACATAAATTGCAGTAGTCACCTAACCCCCATTTCTACCAACAAATAGCCACCTAAACCCCACATATCTGCCCGGATGGATGGATGGATGGATGGATGGATGGATGGACGGAAAGACACCAGCTATTTTAATAGTCACCGAAAAAATTTTTGTCCCAGTTAGTCACAAAGCTCCTTCAATAGTGTTAATATCTTGATGTCTGCAAGGCTAATGAATTACTTTTTGAATGAAACATCTACACTGAAAAACAGGAGCACTGAAGAATATGATATACCATGCTCACCTATGTCAATACCTGTGCAAAACCCAAATGTTAAATTTTAGCTTTTAACCCCACTACTGTAGCAGACTGTTGGACTTGTATGCTGGAGGTCGCGAGTTCGATCCCCGTCCGGGATGATCCACATTATACAAATAAATAGGGTTCTTCCTCTCACTGATGCCAACCTACATATGAAGTTTCCTGAACATGGGTCAAACCATTATCAAGTTATCGTCCGGAAACCAACTGTTTACAGATTTACTATGTTGAAGGCCACTGTGACCTTGACCTTTCACCTAGCAAATAGGGTTCTTCCTCTCACTGAAGCCAACCTACCTATGAAGTTTCATCAACATGGGTCAACCATTATCAAGTTATCATCCGGAAACCAAGTGTTTTGATTTACTATGTTCAGAGTCACTGTGACCTTGACCTTTGACCTAGCGAGTCCAAAATAAATAGGGTTCTTCATCACACGAAGGCCAACCTACATATGAAGTTTCATGAATGTGGGTTCAACCGTAGACAAGTTATTATCCAGAAACCAATTGTTTATGATTTGGTATGTTCAAGATCACTGTGACCTTCACCATTTCCCTAGTGAGTCCAAAATATATAGGGTTCTTCCTCTCACTGAGGCCAACCTATCTATGAAGTTTCATGAACATAGGTCGAACCATTATCAAGTTATCATCTGGAAACCAATTGTTTATGCCCGCCCATCGCCCGCCATTCATCAAACTATAAATCGACAAAAAATGAAAAAAATGAAATGAAAGCTTCTACTGCGGTTAAAACATTTTCAATGGGAATTCCATTACAAAAATTTACGCCTTCAGTAGGAACTGCATCCAACTTGACCGTTCACATGACCCAATTGCCAACTTTGATATATTCACACTTCACAATGTTTCATTCAAACATACATAGATTTGCGGTACCATCTACTACATGCCATAAGTTTAAAATACCTACAATTGAATATTTAAAATAAAATTTAAGAATTGTTAGTAATAATTTGATAATTTGAAAAAGCAAGATAAATTCAATCAACTATGATGATGTGTCTAGCAGTCAATCAAGCATTCACACGCAACCGGAAGTACTGCCCACTGGCACCCACACAAACAAAACAAACCCAAGTGTTTGCTCATCTGCTAATCGAAAAAATCATTTTTTCTCCATTTTAAGTGACAGTTGATTATTTATTAAGAGCCTGGTATAAATAATAAATAAGTACTTGGCCAGCAATCAGATTTAAACCACTCGTAGAATAAGGGTTTTAACCACTCGGCTCTCTGCCGAGTGTTTAAAACCCTTATTCTACAAGTGTTTAAATCTGATTACCGGCCCTAATACCTATTTATTCTATATTGAACAATGTTTATATTTGTGAGTAAAAGGATATCACAATAGATCAAAGGTAGTCCACACACAAACTCCATGAAAAGTGTGTAAACAAATGCCCGAACAACATCAAATTCCTAACAGAATTAGACTGGTGAGAGTTTTCTATCAAGTGGCACTGAAACCAATACATCCTGTGTGTGACCGTTTACTATACATTTCTGATTAATGAAACAGAAATACTAAAAATATATTCAACAATGGTTGGGTGTTAATACTGCATATATCAAACCATTTATATGAATTTAAGATTAATACTTATTCCTTGATAGTACATTACAAGTAAAAGATTACGCATTATTAGTGCAGTCGCAAATCTTCTTATCTACTGATTTGGCTTTGACAAAAGCTTTTAAAGCACACTACAAACATCAGGAACTTAAATACATTTACTATTGTACAGTTTTACCTTCTACTCAGCAAGAGCAATAGAAAGTGTGACACCCCTACACCAACCCCTAATTGTGTACACATGTTCCATTAATAACCTCTTCCACTGTATTTTAAAGTGGAAAAAAACACTTAATCTTTTATATCTTGTGTCACAGTGCTCCATGAGCTTTGTTGAACAACATATAGAATAAATGCTCAGTCTATTTCTAGAATACAGAAAAGAAACCAAATCCCAGTTAACTGAATACTCAGGGAGCATGGTGGCTCAGTTAGTAGAGATGCAGGCTACAAGGCAAGAGGTCCTCAGTTCGAATCCCACTTGCGGCAACCACGTTGTGTCCTTGGGCGACAATTAATCCCAATTGCCGACATGGGGACAAGGTGGCATTGTATACTAAGGTGTATATTCCTACCCAGAACAGGAAATCTCATGCAACTAAAACAAGTAAAATCAAAGAACATTCAACCAATTTTTTCCCTGCAAAGTATATCAACATTTTTACAGTGATGACTCAGGCCAACTATTCAGGAATTTTTCATCAAATCGAATCATGGCTGCTTCATAGCAGCCAAAACAAGATTTAATGAAAAACATTTTAAAAATAGTCAGCAGGTTAAGAGTTAGGCCACAGCTTTGTTACTCAAAATATTGTCTCTGTCATTTAACGTCATAAATAGATGAAAATTGTGTTTACAATCTGAACATTGCATGAGCTTATTCTGTGTTAACACATACTTTTGCAATGATTTTGCATCAGTTCCAAAAGTCGCTGAAACTGCACTGTTTGTAGTTAACATGCAGCAAGGCCATTACAACCTATAATGTTACAACTCTGCATAATGTTACACCAATGCATAATGTTACAAAAAATGTTGTAAACAACCGATAATGTTATAAACCCACTGAACGTATTAAAACCAACGCTTAATGTTACAATTTTTTTTAATGCCATTTTCATGCAAATTTATAGAAATAAAATTTCAGCATTTTAGGCATGAATTCGCTGATATCACAAAATTTGGTGAAGTTTCTCAATCCTGTTTATTGTACATGAACAGTACAGCCACTGAGGACTGGTCATAATCCACATGTGGGCAGTGATGTCCACACATGCATTTACCAGGTAATAAAAATCATCAGCAGCAAAATTTTAATTAATTAAGCACCGGGTTGTACCCGGTGCTTCATTAATTTAATTTTTGATGATTATTCCTATAATTAGTGTTTGGAAATAAATATTATTGCATCTGTGGCAATATTTCCAGCCCGTGGAAAGTGACCAGTCCAAGGCAGCCATACTGTATGTTAAAGTACATGTTCTGAAACCTCAAATTTGTCACAGTTGGATATAATCCTGTAACTGATTGAGTGATGAAGTGCCTACTGAATGAAAGTGTCAATGACACTCAGGGCACGAAGTAAGCGGTATTGCATCGCATTTTGCGATGCATTTTCAGCTTCATGTGATGAGATAATGCGATGGCGGTATGGAAAGTGCGATACAAATTTTTGGGGTAAAGTTGAGCAACGAATGTCTAAACTAAAAACCCGACCAAGTTTAAAGTACATGTACCTGTATTCGGAGTCTGGCCTCGTATGTTATAAGGAGAGGCCAGTCACTTACTCAGTCATTCTATGTCATTGGTTTTTCATACCGTAACCCCTCTAGAAACAATTGCTGATCACATAAACACAACAACTGTGCATGTGTACGGCGCAAACTGTGCTTTTGAAGTTTCAGTCAAAAACAAGTGACACCGATTGATTCGAGGGAATAAGTAAATCGAGGTAAGCAAACTTACTGCCTTATAAGTGTGTCAGTGATGCGAACCCATAAAAAGGAATGCATGATGAACTGCACTTCTCATGCCGTAGTTGGTAACCAGGCTTTTTGGCCCAAAGCACACTCGGCGCAACCAGAGTCGATTCGTCCTAACAACAGAAGTCCACTCGTCTCACAACAGAAGTCCACTCATCACAAACAGAGGTCAACTTGTCCCAAGTACAGTACAGCCTCATGGTGGGTAAGAATACATGTGCTTCATTGATATAAATTCTGCTAGAAGTCATAGCGTATCATGGATCATAACCCATCCCAATTGCTCATACATGACTTTGTCAATTAGAGTTAAAAATGACCGTACGGCAAGTAAAAGACTTCTTTTTCTGTTCATATGAAACATATTTAGTTCAAAACAAAATACTTCATTGACATGGATTTATTTTGTTATTATTTCATGAAGAGTGCATATTGATACGCTCAAATAAATATAATAAAGTAATTTCTTTGTGAATAAATTTTGACCTGTGAAAATTAATCTAGCATTCTATCAGTCAACCCTTTACTCAACACACAAAATATCTACACTTTTTATTTTAGTTTTTTTTTCAAATTTTTCCCAAAATACCATATCATGAAGGGAGCTTGACAACCTCGTTCCAATGAGGGGACAAGTGATGATATGGTTTCGTTTGAAATTTGAAAAACCACTCAATTAGTACATTATGCAGGCAGACATGATCAATTCATTAGGTGAAGGATTAAAGGCCAACAGCTGCCAAGTGACATTGTTAAAAAAAGGCATATATGGCAAAGGTTTCCCTATCATAACCACTCCCTCCCCCCTCCAACATTTTCCAGTCTGGACATTTTCGTGCAGATTGGAATCTTATGGGGGTGGGGGTGCGGGGGGGGGGTCGGGGGTGGGGGGGGGGGGGGGGGGGTTATGGTACCCAATTGGGGTACAGCAATGCAATTTGGAGTTTGTCAAATGGGAAGTTGAAAAGCTCATGCATCATGATTACTACATACACATGTATTTATATTCCAATAACATCATGGAAGGTTTTGCAATGATGATGTAGTTGGAATATCTAATCAGTCCGAATCAAGACTTAAATTTGGTACATTTCTAGTTGCATATAATTGACTGCATTAAATTTTGATATTTCAAAATCAGTTTGCAAAGGGGTGGGGGGTGGGGATGGGATGGGATATGAGGTGGGAGCTGGGAGCTTTATTTTTCAAATTTTTCAAATTTTATAATTCATAATTTTTTTTTAAATTTTGCATCCAAAAATAAAACCCCTCATCGTAAAAAAAATCAAAGCTCATTCAAATGAAGGATCATAAGCTTCATGTTTGGAAACAAAAAATTAGTGTTCAGTTATTCCAAAAATGTTTATGCAAGTATCATCTGCTGGGCATGTTTGTAAAGGGTTAAAATGAGTAGGATATTAACCCTCTGCAGACTGACGTCAAAATACTGAAGTTTCAATCAGTAAATTATTCCAATAATTGAGCCCAGTCAGTTAACCCTTTGCCTAACATGAAAAGCAGACGACAATTGCGAACAAAATTGTTGAATAACTAATTTTTGGTCTCAAAAACATAGGTTATGACCCCTCATTGGAACGAGCTTGTTCCAAAGAGGTGTCATAGCCTATGTTTTTCAGACAGAAAATGAAAGTGTCAATGACACTGTAGCTTAACTTTTGTGTTGTGTTTGATGAAAAGGATAATGTTCAATGTTTATGAAAGGATTATGAAATAAGACAAGAATTGTGATAATTGGGAATATGTTCATCTCTGTTACCTGTATGCTATGTTTATGATAAAAATAATGTGAGGTGTACACTGTACTAAAGAGCTGAGGGGTGGGTTAATATGACCTCACAGTTAATGTATGTGGCCCTCACAGTTAACGTATATCAACAAAAGTTACCAAGTTACAGTGAAATTATTCCAAAACGAGTCATCCTATCAAGTTACATTAAAATCCCTTCATACATGTAAATATGGCCTGTAGACTGTGCTAAAGGTTTTCGGGCTTCGGGCCCCTGTAGTCGTCAGTTTCCCAATTGCGTCCAAAGGGGACGATCTCATCTAGATATTATATGAAGTCAACCTACCAAGTTACAATGAAATCCCTTAATAAATATGACCTGTAGACTGTGCTAAAGGTTTTTGGGCTTGGGGCTCTGGCAGCCATCATGGTTGAATGATCGCAACCAAAAGGGGACATTCTCATCTGGGCATCATCTGGAGTCATCCTACAAAGACTGTGCTCAAGGTTTTTGGGCTTCAGGCCCCTGAAGCCATCACAGTTGACCAATCACGACCAAAAGGGGATGTCATCATCTAGGCATTATATGGAGTCAAACCTACAGGTTACAATGAAGTCCTTCCATAAATAGGACCAATAGACTATGCTAAAGGTTTTGGGGTTTTGGGTTCGGGCAGCCATCAAGGCTGAATGATCGCGACCAAAAGGAGACGTTCTCATCTAGACATTATTTAGAGTCATCCTACCAAGGTACAATGAAATCCCTTCATAAATACCACCTGTAGACTGTGCTAAAGATTTTCGGGCTTTGGGCCCCTATAGCCAACACAGTTGCTTAATGGTGTCCAAAAGGGGTTGTTCTCATCTAGACATTACATGAAGTCAACCTACCAAGTTACAATGAAATCCCTTCATAAATGTGATCTGAAGACTGTGCTAAAGGTTTTCGGGCTTTAGTCTTGGGCAGCCATCATGGTTGAATGATCACAACAAAAAGGGGGCATTCTCATCTGGACATCATCTGGAGTGATCCTATGAAGTTACAATGAAATTCCTTCATCAATATGACCTGTAGACTGTGCTCAAGATTTTCGGGCTTCAGGCACCTGTAGCCATCACAGTTGACCAACCACGACCAAAAGGGGATGTCATCATCTAGGCATTATATGGAGTCAACCTAACAAGTTACAATGAAATCCTTCCATAAATACGACCTACAGACATGCTAAACGTTTTTGGGCTCGGGCAGCCATCAAGGCTGAATGCTCGTGACCAAAAGAGGACGTTCTCATCTGGACACTATTTGGAGTCATCCTACCAAGCTACAATGCAATTCCTTCATAATTATGACCTGTAGACTGTTCTAAAGGTTTTCAGACTTTGGGCCCCTGAAGCCGTCACAGTTGCCCAATCGTGTCCAAAACGGGACGTTCACATCCAGACATTATATGAAGTCAACCTACCAAGTTACAATGAAATCCCTTCATAAATATGACCTGTAGACTGTGCTAAAGGTTTTCAGGCTTCGGGCTCGGGCAGCCATCATGGTTGAATGATCGCAACCAAACAAACAATCTCATCTGGGCATCATCTGGAGTGATCCTGCGAAGTTACAATGAAATCCCTTCATAAATATGACCTGTAGACTGTGCTCGAGGTTTTCGGGCTTCGGGCAACTGTAGCCATCAGAGTTGACCAATCACGATCAAAAGGGGATGTCATCATCTAGGCATTATATGGAGTCAACCTAACAGGTTACAATGAAATCCTTAGAACTATAAATATAACCTTTTGCGTATGCTAAAGGTTTTGGGGCTCAGGCACCCAACAAGGCTGAATGATCACGGCCAAAATGGGACGTTCTCATCTAGACATTATTTGGAGTCATCCTACCAAGTTACAATGAAATCCCTTCATAAATATGACCTGTAGACAGTGCTAAAGGTTTTCGGGCTTCGGGCACCTTTAGCCGTCAAAGTTGCCCAATCATGTCCAAAAGGGGACGTTCTCATCTAGACATTATATGAAGTCAACCTACCAAGTTACAATGAAATCCCTTCATATATATGACCTGTAGACTGTGCTTAACCCTTTACCCAATGAATCGCCAGCATCTGCCCGCGTAATAAGCAAATTCTGCAGTTAAAAAAATATTATTTTTCAAAAAATTTCAACAAAACCATATCATGTGACCCCTCGGTGGAACAAGCTCGTCGTGCTCGTTCCAACAAGGGGTCACATGATATGGTTTTGTTGAAATTTTTTGAAAAATTTTAAAAAATTATATTTAAAATAATAAATTTTGATATTGTCTGCGTTGGGTAAAGGGTTAAGGTTTTCGGGCTTCAGGCTCGGGCAGCCATCCTGGTTGAATGATCGCAACCAAAGGGGACATTCTCATCTGGGCCTCATCTGGAGTGATCCTACGATGTTACAATGAAATTCCTTCATAAATATGACCTGTAGACTGTGCTCAAGGTTTTTGGGCTTCGGGCACTTGTAGCCATCACAGCTGACCAATCACGACCAAAAGGGGATGTCATCATCTAGGCATTATATCGAGTCAACCTAATAGGTTACAATGAAATCCTTCCATAAATTTGACCTTTTGCCTATGCTAAAGGTTTTTGGGCTCGGGCACCCATCATGGCCGAATGATCGTGATCAAAATGGGACTTTCTCATCCAGACATTATTTGGAGTCATCCTACCAAGTTACAATGAAATCCCCTCAAACATATGACCTGTAGACTGTGCTAAAGGTTTTCGGGCTTTGGGCACCTTTAGCCGTCACAGTTGCCCAATATGTCCAAAAGGGGACGTTCTCATCTAGACATTATATGATGTTAACCTACCAGGTTACAATGAAATCCCGTCATAAATATGACCTGTAGACTGGGCTAAATGTTTTCGAGCTTCGGGCTCGGGCAGCCATCATGGCTGAATGATCGCAACCATCGGGGACAATCTCATCTGGGCATCATCTGGAGTGATCCTAAGAAGTTACAATGAAATCCCTTCATAAATATGACCTGTCGACTGGGCTAAAGGTTTTCGGGTTTCGGGCTCGGGCAGCCATCATGGCAGAATGATCGCAACCATGGGGACAATCTCATCTGGGCATCATTTGGAGTGATCCTAAGAAGTTACAATGAAATCCCTTCATAAATGTGACCTGTAGACTGTGCTCAAGGTTTTCAAGCTTCGGGCACTTGAGCCATCACAACTGACCAATCACGACCAAAAGGGGATGTCATCATCTAGGCATTACATGGAGTCAACCTAACAGGTTACAATGAAATCCTTCCATAAATATGACCTTTTGCCTATGCTAAAGGTTTTTGGGCTCGGGCACCCATCAAGGCTGCATGATCGCGATCAAAATGGGACGTTCTCATCTAGACATTATTTGGAGTCATCCTTCCAAGTTACAATGAAATCCCTTCATAAATATGACCTCTAGACTGTGCTAAATGTTTTTGGGCTTCGGGCCCCTGTAGCCGTCACAGTTGCCCAATTACGTCCCAAAAGGGGACTTTCTCATCCACACATTGTATGAAGTCAACCCACCAAGTTACAATGAAATTCCTCAATAAATATGACCTGTAGACTGTGCTAAAGGTTTACGGGTTTTGGGCTCGGGCAGTCGTCACGGTTGGCAGATCATGCCCAAATGGGGAATTCTCATCTAGACATCATAAGGAGTCATCCTACCAAGTTACGTTGAAATCCCTTCACATTAAACATGACCTGCAGACTGTGCTAAAAGTTTTTGTGTTTCGGGCTTGGGCAGCCATCACGGTTGATAGATCATGCCCAAAAGGGGACGTTCTCATCTAGGCATTATACAGAGGCATCCTACCAAGTTACAATGAAATCCCTTCATAAATACGACCTGTAGACTGTGCTAATGGTTTTCGGGTTTTGGGCTCAGGCAGCAATACTGGTTGCCTGATCGTGACCAAAAGGGGATGTTCTCATCTAGACATGACCCCAAACTTGCATATGAAATTTTGTGACGATCAGACAAGAACTGCGGGGTGTATCCCGTGCTAAAGGCAAATGTGAACAGACGTCAGACTCAAAGACTCACAGACTAACAGACTTCCGCACGTGGGATGGCAATAGCTTATCGAGACTATGTCAAGTTAAGCTAAAAATAATGAAAATTAATTGGCGATTTTTGTGAATTGTGCTGGCCGGTTTTGGTCATTACGTTGGGTAAAGGGCAAAGATTGCATTGGTTAACCCTTACCCAATACACACAATATCAAAATTTATTATTTTAAATATATAGTTTTTCGTAAAATTTCAACAAAACCCCTAAGCTCGACAAGCTTGTTCCACTGTGGGAATCACGACATGTTTTCATTGAATTTTTTTATTTCAACTGCTCAATCTGTGTATTACATAGGCAGGGTTCCTGCAGGCAAGGACTGATAAAATTTGAGACTGTATTCAAGGCCGTTTCGCAACATATTTCAGCATTTTTCACAGCCAAACAGTTGTCAAATTCAAGGATTTCAAATCCTGCCTTCACCAGTCCTAACTAGGGCACCTCGGTCATTACCTTCTCCAACTTCCCTTGAAGGGAAGTGGGAGGAGGGGTAATGAAATGAGTGTCCTAGATAGGACTAGGCCTTCACGAACTCTTGCATATAAAACAATATTATATCTCACGTGACTTCCTTGCATTCTGATTGGCTGAAAGATGATACCCTATTTCGTGTAGATTGCATCCACAGAACTGACCAGGCACTACATCCAGGCACTACACGTTTTCTATTTTTAGCACACTACTATATCAGTTTTTCTTTTCATACTGGGCGAATAAAACTGATCAGGCTAAATTTAAAAATCGATTCACAGAGGCACAACATCCACAAAACGACCCGGAAAGAAATCTTTGTGGAAAAATGTATCGCTTTTCCATTATTGAAGTCACATTTTTCGAGGTGTTCATTTTATTCCTTGAGAAGATGATCCATATCTCGTTTCGAAGAGAATGATCCATACCTGGGTCCAACTTTCATGAGAACGCGTCCGGATATGAAAAATCGTTTGTTTCGCTGCTCATATTATTTCGCTATTTAATTGTATGTTTTGGGCAGTAAACGAATAAATAATGGAATTCATTTGAATCTTCGGAGTTTTGTATCCCGTACTGACCCAGTACGGTAATGTATATGTGTGACAAATGTGTGGAAATTATCAAACTGCATTGTCAAATTTCAAAAATTTTAGCTTGCATTCACGAGTTGCGCGATTCTAGAATACACAGTTCCGTTTGGAGGAAATGTTTTGTTTACCCTTGCCGACCTTGGTAATAGATTAACAAATTGGACAGATGTTTTTCTTGATGGGTGTTCAATATAATATAAAGATTAGTGCATGTCTTGTCGTTGACTATGCCCATATAGTGCCCAGTGAGGTGGTGTAGTTCCCTCCGCTTTGCGGCGGGAACTACACCACCTCACTGGGCACTATATGGGCATAGTCAACTACAAGCCATGCACTATTCCTTAAATATACATGCAGTTATAATTACATGCTTCATTAGCATTTTTATTTCATGAATATTCAGAGTTTTTCAAGGCCTCCTGGCCAGGAATCAAAATACTTTTATTATATGTGCATAGCAAAATGCTCTACAGTTTTAAAAAATGTATAGCATTCAGTGAAAATTGTGTAGTATTTTTAGGTTTCAACTTTAATATACAATAATGAACGCTTTTGTTCCCGTCAAAGCATTTGACGCTTAGTTACATTTATTTATCAGTAGACCTACTTTAGAAAAAGATACCAAGAATTTTAAATGTACATAGATAATGCTGCCGGTACCTTGCAGTAGGGTCTGTGAATTTCTGTTGTCACACCAGGCCATGACAGATATAGAATTCCTAACGTTTTCATTACTGTAGCTTTCAAGTGGATTGATCAACCCATTGCATACATGTACATGTACCTGCTTTTGGAGAATGTCCATTGGCAGACAAAAGAGGCAAGCAGTTAAAGTGTGCATTCTACTGCCCAATGGCAGCAGACTGTACATTTTAAAGTGCTCATCCTTCATATCTACAAACTCAGATGGTTCATTTATTACCCTGGCTATGTGGAGTTTGAAGCATGACAACTATAGTTTCCATTGTCCGCTGTTAGGAATATGTTAATGTTTATCAACTTTTTCTATTAGAACAACATTACAATGTACCATACAAAAAAGGATCTCATCAGAACCAGGTAATTGAGACTCTTCTGATGATATCCATATTTGCATGGTTTTATTTTTAAATTTCCAATATATTTCAAGTAACATCGGATTTTGCTATGAATATTCGATATTTGCATCACTTTTCTTGAATTTTGCATTGCAAAATGCGATGCGATACCGCTTATTTTGATCCCTGCTCCTGGCACATTTTTCATGATTTCAAGGCCTTGAATGACCTTAATCAAATTCAAGGTAATTCCTTGAATTCAAGCCCCCATGGGAACCCTGGTGGGCAGAAGGTTCAATTCGATAGGAAATGGGTTTACTCTCTAGTTGCATTATGGGAAATATTTACAGCTTGAAAATTTGATATTTCAACATCAGTGTGCCAAGTGTTAATTACAACAAAAAATAGAGTTTCCTCATCTAAGTTACTGTATTAGTTGGTTTACGTTGTTTCCTTAAAAGCTTTAAGAAAGCTTTCAAACAAATATATAGAAATTTCATTTTTCCTACTTATACAAGCTGTGTAATCTTTTGTGGGTATAATGTATACTATTAATAGGGAAGTAATAAGTAATCACATTTTCAATTTGATGACTCCCTGAATAGCTCCTTAAAAACGTGTAATCAATGAAACCATTTATTTTAAGCTAAACTCTTTCAACACGGTATGCATAAATTTTTGCGTAAAGAAAGAATTGGCAGCAGGCGAGCAGATGACATAAAGAACAATAAAATGGAATGGAAGTGAGCTTCAGTGATAATTTAATCCTACAGCTCTAAACCTCCCTATGCATTAACAAGGGATTCACCCTTTTGCTGTGTTGAGTGAGACAATACCAAGCATGGCGCCAGTGTTGGAAGGATTAACCCTTACTCTTAACCCGCTGAGTATTTTCTAGATGTTTTTCATCAAATCTAGTCATGGCTGCTTTAAAGATAGATTTTAAACTAGATTTGATGAAAAATTAATCTAAATATAAGACAAAATCATTGGTGAAAAAATCCATTCCATTCACAAGGAGACAATCTGATTAAATCTGCCCAAATTATACGTATTTTAATGACAAGAGAAACCCTGTCCTGGGCAAGAATGTATGCAAAGAGTTAACACTTTACCTAATATGAAAAGCAGACGACACTTGCAAAATAAATTTTTGAATAACTAATTTTTTTCATTTTTTGTCTCAAAAACATAGGTTATGACCCCTCATTGGAACGAGCTCGACGAGCTCGTTCCAATGAGGGGTCACAACCTATGTTTTTGAGACAAAAAATGAAAAAATAATGAAAATTAATTGGCGATTTTTGAGAATAGCGCTGGCCGGTTTTGGCCGTTACGTTGGGTAAAGGGTTAAACACACTCAAACAGAAGACAACACAGGCAAAGCAATTTCTTCAAAACTTAAAAATTTTCGTATTCAATCTTGAACCTATAGCTTATTAGTAACAAGAGGGGCAACACAAAACATGTGCCAATGCCAAAAATACGAACGAGTGAAAAAGTGCCATAACTCTGGAAATGAAAGTGTCAATAACACTGTAGCTCAACTTGTTAAGACATGTATATGTATAGTATGTGACACAGCAATGACAAACATCCAGGTAATGACCTGATAACAAAGGTACATATAAAGTATTCTAACGGTCTGTACATAAATACTGACCGTAGCCTGTAACAAATGTATAGGTAAAGTATTGTAAAGGTGGGTGACAGTCAGATGCTAAACTAGAAAAGAAATATTTGAGTCCCAGAGTGGGTCTGACTGAACCCCAAAATATTTGTTCTCATAGCACAGTGATATAACAAAGGCACCTAAAAACACTCGTTCCTGTCCCAAGGTGATAACAAAGGTACCCAAGAAGATCGGTTCATAAATACAGCCTCCAGCCCAAGCCGTATTGACATGTGCACTTACTGTGTATAACTAGCACTGAATAAATCAAAGTTCATCTAATTTGCATAATTTCTGCACGAGAAAAAAACCCGTATTATATGTGATGTATTCCATGTTACTAAACATTCATTCAAAAATTTATTCAAATCAGAACCTTCATATAGAAGTTCTGTACCAAAAATTGATTGTACCTAATTTTGGTACAAAATGGCTGCCGGCAGCCATCTTGAATTCCGGACCGCACCCAAAAACACTCGTTCTTGTCCCAAGGTGATAACAAAGGTACCCAAGAAGTTTCGTAAAGATCGGTTCATAAATACGGCCTCTAGCCTAGCCGTATTGGCATTTGCAGTTACAGTGCTGAAAGTAACACTAAATAAATCAAAGTTAGTCTAATTTGCATAATTTACGCACAAGAAAAAAAACAGTATTATATGTGATGTATCCCATGGTACTAAACATTCATACAAAAAATTATTCAAATCAGAGCTTTCATATGGAAGTTCTGCGCAAAAATCTGATTGCACCTAATATTGTACAAATTGGCTGCCAGTGGCCATCTTGAATTTTGGACCGGACCCAAAAACACTCGTTCTCGTCCCACGATGATAACAAATGTACCCAAGAAGTTTCATAAAGATCGGTTCATAAATACGGCCTCTGGCCCGATAGACAAATGGACAGACAAAGTTGAGCGAAAATGTGTGTAGAAACTCACGCTACATGGGTATCGTTCCCCATGATGCTCTATTACAACACCAAATATTCAAATCGGAGTGGCAGTGGCTGAGATACAAGAGAAAATGTTGGATGGGCGTACACACGATACATTGTGTTGAGTTGTCATTGTGGGGTTAATTGAGTACTGTTTAGTGCCCCTCTGTGGGTTCATTTACTTGTATAAACCTACACTGTGGGAGTTCTTTTGTCCAATTACTGAGAAATTTTAGAAGTAACACTGTGGAGTTAAATCCGATGAAAGTGTCAATGACACTGTAGCTTAACTTGTGTGTTGTGTTTGATGAAAAGGATAATGTTCAATGTTTATGAAAGGATTATGAAATAAGACAAGAATTGTGATAATTGGAAATATGTTCATTTCTGTTCCCTGTATGCTATGTTTTTGATAAAAATAATATGAGGAACGAAAGTTACCAAGTTACAGAGAAATTATTCCAAAACGAGTCATCCTATCAAGTTACATTGAAATCCCTTCATAAATATGGCCTGTGGACTGTGCTAAAGGTTTTCGGGCTTCAGGCCCCTGTAGCCGTCACATTATATGAAGTCAACCTACCAAGTTACAATGAAATCCCTTCATAAATATGACCTGTTGACTGTGGTAAAGGTTTTTGGGCTTTGGGCTCGGGCAGCCATCATGGTTGAATGATCGCAACCAAAAGGGGACATTCTCATCTGGGCATCATCTGGAGTGATCCTACGAAGTTACAATGAAATCCCTTCATAAATATGACCTGTAGACTGTGCTCAAGGTTTTCGGGCTTCGGGCCCCTGAAGCCGTCACAGTTGACCAATCACGACCAAAAGGGGATGTCATCATCTAGGCATTATATGGAGTCAACTAACAGGTTACAATGAAATCATTCCATAAATATGACCTATAGACTATGCTAAAGGTTTTGGTGTTTTGGGCTCGGGCAGCCATCAAGGCTGAATGATCATGACCAAAAGGGGATGTTCTCATCTAGACATTATTTGGAGTCATCCTACCAAGGTACAATGAAATCCCTTAATAAATATCACCTGTAGACTGTGCTAAAGGTTTTCGGGCTTCAGGCCCCTGTAGCCGTCACAGTTGCCTATTGGTGTCCAAAAGGAGCTGTTCTCATCTAGACATTATATGAAGTCAACCTACCAAGTTACAATGAAAATCCCTTCAAAAATATGAACTGAAGACTTTGCTAAAGGTTTTCGGGCTTTGGGCTCGGGCAGCCATCATGGTTGAATGATCGCAACCAAAAGGGGATATTCTCATCTGGGCATCATCTGGAGTGATCCTTCGAAGTTACAATGAAATCCCTACATAAATATGACCTGTAGACTATGCTCAAGATTTTCGGGCTTCGGGCTCCTGTAGCCATCACAGTTGACCAATCACGACCAAAAGAGGATGTCATCATCTAGGCATTATATGGAGTCAACCTAACAAGTTACATTGAAATCTTTACATAAATACGACCTTTTGACTATGCTAAATGTTTTTGGGCTCGGGCAGCCATCAAGGCTGAATGATCGCGACCAAAAGGGGGCGTTCTCATCTAGACATTATTTGGAGTCATCCTACCAAGCTACAATGAAATCCCTTCATAATTATGATGTGGGCTTCGGGCCCCTGTAGCTGTCACAGTTGCCCAATCATGTCCAAAAGGGGACGTTCTCATCTAGACATTATATGAAGTCAAACCTACCAAGTTACAATGAAATCCCTTCATAAATATGACCTGTAGACTGTGCTAAAGGTATTTGGGCTTCGGGCTCGGGCAGCCATAATGGTTGAATGATCGCAACCAAAAGGGGACATTCTCATCTGGGCATCATCTGGAGTGATCCTAAGAAGTTACAATGAAATCCCTTCATAAATATGACCTGTAGACTGTGCTCAAGATTTTCGGGCTTCGGGCACCTGTAGCCATCACAGTTGACCAATCACCACCAAAATGGGATGTCATCATCTAGGCATTATATGGAATCAGCCTAACAAGTTACAATGAAATCCTTCCATAAATACGACCTATAGACTATGCTAAAGGTCTTTGGGCTCAGGCAGCCATAAAGGCTGAATGATCGCGACCAAAAGGGGATGTTCTCATCTAGACATTATTTGGAGTCATCCTACCAAGCTACAATGAAATCCCTTCATAAATATGACCTGTAGACGGTTCTAAAGGTTTTCGGGCTTCGGGCTCGGACAGCCATAATGGTTGAATGATCGCAACCAAAGGGGACAATCTTATCTGGGCATCATCTGGAGTGATCCTAAGAAGTTACAATGAAATCCCTTCATAAATATGACCTGTAGACTGTGCTCAAGATTTTCGGGCTTCAGGCACCTGTAGCCATCACAGTTGACCAATCACGACCAAAAGAGGATGTCATCATCTAGGCATTATATGGAGTCAACCTAACAAGTTACAATGAAATCTTTACATAAATACGACCTTTTGACTATGCTAAAGGTTTTTGGGCTCGGGCAGCCATCAAGGCTGAATGATCGCGACCAAAAGGGGACGTTCTCATCTAGACATTACTTGGAGTCATCCTACCAAGCTACAATGAAATCCCTTCATAATAATGATGTGGGCTTCGGGCCCCTGTAGCTGTCACAGTTGCCCAATCATGTCCAAAAGGGGACGTTCTCATCGAGACATTATATGAAGTCAAACCTACCAAGTTACAATGAAATCCCTTCATAAATATGACCTGTAGACTGTGCTAAAGGTATTTGGGCTTCCGGCTCGGGCAGCCATAATGGTTGAATGATCGCTACCAAAAGGGGACATTCTCATCTGGGCATCATCTGGAGTGATCCTAAGAAGTTACAATGAAATCCCTTCATAAATATGACCTGTAGACTGTGCTCAAGATTTTCGGGCTTCGGGCACCTGTAGCCATCACAGTTGACCAATCACGACCAAAAGGGGATGCCATCATCTAGGCATTATATGGAATCAGCCTAACAAGTTACAATGAAATCCTTCCATAAATACGACCTATAGACTATGCTAAAGGTCTTTGGGCTCGGGCAGCCATAAAGGTTGAATGACCGCGACCAAAAGGGGATGTTCTCATCTAGACATTATTTGGAGTCATCCTACCAAGCTACAATGAAATCCCTTCATAAATATTAAAATTTTTTAGTAAATTTTGTTTCTTAACATACCTACCACAATTGTTTACAATTGGCTGTAACATAAGTACTTCGGAACTAACTCAAGCTTTTAGGATCTTTTCCAAACGAGTTGGAAAAGTACTAGAGTGCAAAAGCACGAAAAAGATCGAAAAAAAGGGTCGAGCGAGACCAGCGCTCGAAATTACAGGTACTCTCTCTGCACACCTCTTGCGTTTACCGAGCGCATGCGCAACAACCGTGACGTCAATTCCGTATTTCCGCCAACGAGAAGTTTGTGATTTAGCGGGGAGGCATCGATATCAAAGATATCCCCAAGGAGGGTGGGCCTCCGGTAAACAATTGTGGTAGGTATGTTAAGAAACAAAATTTACTAAAAAATTTTAATTTCTTTTCAACCTACTCACAATTGTTTACAATTGGCTGAATAAACAATAGGAGGAGGTGAATCACATAACCAATACCAACAAGAGTAGCAGAACGAAAGCAAGGATGGCAGAGAACAAAAACAAAACCTGTAATGAAGATAGAGAGAAGGCACCTGAAAAGAACAAGGCTGAGTGAAGCACAACCTCGACAAAAACAATTTTAACGAGGGTGCACAACAGCCTGAGCAGCAACGAGAGGGCCTAAAGAATAAAGGTCCTCAGATTGCTGCTGAAGGTGGCGGAGATAAAAGGAGGAGAAGGTAGAAGCATTCCTCTAGTAAGCCGCATTCATAACATCACGGAGCGAAACAGAATTGGAGAACGCCCAGGATGTAGAAATGGCACGAACCTCGTGAGCATTAAGCCGGTTCGAAACAAGATCCGATGCAGACAAGCGAGAATAAGCCAGCTTGATTGCAAGACAGATCCACCTGGAAATAGAATGGGAAGAGATAGACTGCCTCTTAGGAATGAGACAGAAAGAATCTCTTCCGACCCCTCCCAATGAACTGAGTGCGAGTAATGTAAGTCTTGACCGCACGAACAGGACAAAGAAGAGGCCTCCGTCCATCTACAGCAGGGAGAGCCCGAATGCAGATGGGAGGAGGTACCGAATCGGGGAGCTGATTCTTAGCCAGAAAAGAGCAATCAGTAGTGAATGTGACACTGTTAGCCTCATTTCGGAAGAAGGCAGAATCAACAGATAGCGCATGAAGCTCACTGACTCGACGAGCAGAAGCAAACGCTAGAAGAAAAGCCGTCTTATAGGTGAGAAAACGCATGTCGGTCTCAGATAAAGGCTTGAATGGCACCCCTCCAAACAGTGCAACACCCATGCCAAGTTCCACTTGGGTGTAAGACGCAAAACTCGAGGCCTCTTCAAAGAAAAGTGCTGAATAAGTTTGGAGAGGAAAAGATTACGACCGATACACCGCTTTCCCACATAAGAGAAAGTATCAGACAGCATAGACCGATAGCCCTTAATCGTAATAGGCTGGAGGCCCTTGGAGTCAAAAAGAAAAACCAGAAAATCCGCAATTTGAGCGATTGACGGATCACGGTAATTCACATTGTGATCTGAACACCAGCGGCAGAAAACCTTCCACTTGGCGGCATAAGTCATTCCAGTGGAAGGTCGCCGCGATGCAGAAATGCACTCCACTGATCGTCTCGAAAAACCTCTATGTCGGAGACTGGACCTGATAAAAGACAGGCATGAAGGGACAGGCTCGCCAGGTTGTTGCGATACTTCCTGGGACGACCCTGTGAAAGAAGATCGCGACGTAGAGGTAGACGAATCGGTCGATCGGCCAATAGAGGCCGCAGCAGATTGATCCACACCCTCTGTGGAGACAGGGGTGTGATCAGAATGATCCTGCAACTGCAAGCACGAATCTTCGCTAAAACTTGAGGAAGAATCGGTGCAGGAGGAAAGGCAAAGCCGACCCAACCTGTCCAGTCCAGAGACAGAGCATCTACTGCAAATGCCAGAGGATCTGGACAAGGGGAGACAAAAGTCTCTACCTGATGATTCCAGCGAGTAGCGAAAAGGTCGACCTGAGGACGACCCCACTGCTCGCAAATCGCCTGAAACACCGACCGAAGTAGCATCCATTCGGTTGGAAGGACACTGTCGCGTCGGGACAGGGAGTCTGCTAGGACGTTGAGACGCCCGGGAATGTGTCGAATGGACACCCGAGCGTTCACATCCCGCGCCAACAGAAGAAGATCCCGAGACAGCCGATACATGGGAATCGAATGTGTGCCTCCCTGATTCCGTATGTAGGCCACTACTGTCGAATTGTCCGAAAGAAGTAGGACAACATGGTCCGACAGATGAGGGATCCAAAGCCGAAAACTCAACAGAAGAGCAAGGAGCTCCTTCTGGTTGATATGAAGGCCCACCTGCTCGCTGTCCCACTCTCCGTGAGTAGACAGACCGAGAGGATCCAACGTCGCACCCCAGCCTTGATCGCTAGCATCCGCAGTAAGGATGCGATCGGCCAAAGGAAGATCCAACGGAACACCCTGTGTCAGCCAGGGAATATCTGCCCAAGTGCGGAGGTGACAAAGCAGAGACCGAGGAATAGTGATTTCCAGGTCCAGCGGATCTACATTCGGACGCCAATGATCCAACAGGAAGTGTTGGAGAGGTCGGACAAACAAGCGACCGAGCGGAATGAGATCTGTCACCAAACCGCAAAGGCCCAGCATCCGAAGGAAAGTCCTGGCCGAGACCGAGGAAGATTGAAGCAGGTCCCGAGTCAAGGCGGAAAGAATCGTCGCCCGAGCCTGGGGGACCGACACTACATTGTGAAGAGTGTCGAAATCCATCCCCAAATGACGGAATCGCTGAGAAGGAAGAAGATCCGACTTCTCGTGATTGACTCTGAAACCCAGCGACGCTAGCAGGCAAAGAAACTGCCGGACATCGAACTCCAGAACAGCAGCATCGTGGTGCCGTTGGAGGATGTCGTCTAGGTAGGCTGACGAAGTCACTGCCGACTGAGTGCGATGGAAAGCAAGCACATGTGACATCAGTCGGGTGAAGGCCCAAGGAGCCAGGTTCAAACCAAACGGGAGAGCTCTGAATTGAAAAACTCGACCCCGAAACGAGAACCGAAGGTATTTCCGTGACGCCAGATGAATGGGTACATGGAAGTAGGCATCCTTCAGGTCGATACTGGCCGCAAAATCGCCCTGATGAACTGAACTTCGAACCGACCAGAAAGTCTCCATACTGAAACGAGGAGCAATTATGTACTCGTTCAGGGTACTCACATCGATGACAGGACGATATTGGCCGTTTTTCTTCGGCACCAAGAAAAGTCTCGAGTAAAACCCCGGTGAAAGGGTGTTCCTGACCACCTCGATCGCCCCTTTGGTGAGGAGATTGTCGATCTCCTGCACCAGAAGGTCCCGACGCAGAGAATCTGAAGGGACCTGAGTCGGAAGGGGCACCCGAGATAAACTGGGCTGCCGATGGAAGGACAGTCGCAGACTGGATTGAATGACGTCGAGGACCCAAGAGTCCGACGTTATCTCTGTCCAACGGTCGTAAAACAGCGACAGCCTTCCCCCGACTGGAGGCGAATCGAGGTGAGAACCTTCACTTGCGGCCTCGACGAGGTCCCCACGAGAGGAGAAACCACCTCGGGAAGTGACAGAGTCCTGAGACTTTACAGCCTGAGGCTGCCAGCGGGCCTGGCCACGTCGGCGCTTCTTATGAGCAGAAGGACCAGACGGAGCCGAAGGCGTAGCCGACGTCGCCGACGAGGCAGATGCAGCAGCATGCTTGGCGGGCCTGGAACGACCCCCACCCGCAGCAGCAGGTGGGTCAAGCTGTCTCAGCAAAAGCTGGTCCTTCGAATGACGAAGAACTTCGCCACGAACAGCTTCCACGGAACCATGGAACAACTGAGGTCCCACCAAAGAGGCAGACCTCAGAACAGCACGTTGCTCAGAAGGAAGGGATGGTAAAGAATCCAAAACCGCATCCCGGCGTGCCAGCTCCAAATTGGCCGTGTTACAGGCGTGAGTCAAGTTCATAAGAGCCTGTGACAAAACGCGAAAAGGCACCTGAGCGTCATCAAACTCCCCTGGTGGAAAATATTCAGCCAGAGCAGCGACGACATGGTCCGCGAGAGATAACATACCCAGCATCTCTCGGGACAGGCCCACCATATTTATTTATTTATTTAATGGTGTTTAAGGTCACATACTTATGCACAATGGCTAATCATGACCGTGACAGTTTTACGGGTGGAGGAAGCCGGAGTACCCGGAGAGAACCACCGAGCAACGACGAGCAGCTGTCAGCCAGGCCCACCATAGACTCAACTACCGACATCGGGAGAACTGCCGACTTAGGCTTAGTCAACCCGAGGGAAGAAGAATCCTCATCCACAGTAGTCATCCCTTGGAAGACTGGTGGAGAGACGGAATCGTACACACGAAACCGCGATGGAGGCAGAAAGGCATCAGCTCTAGAAAAGAAGGAACCCTTGAGGGCCTTAGAACGCATTTTGGCGTCTAAGCCCTGGAAGGACTCAACCACCTGAGCCGATTGCAGAGGACGCAATGCCCCGGAGCTAGAAGGCTCAACAGGGTTACGGCGCTCCACAGTGGACCGCGGCCGGACGGTCACAGAAGGCTGGTCGGAAGGTTGAACGTCCAGCAATAAGCCAAAGACGAAATCCAAAGCCTGCCCCAAGACTGACGAGGGGGGCCCATCACCTTCAAGATACTCGTCATCCTCCGTAGCAGAGGAGACGTAGCACAACTCGGGCTGACCAGCAGAAACCTCCTGTGAATACTGTGCAGTATCCAAGGGGCCAGGCGAGACATCTCGGTGACCGACCAAAGGAGGTTGTGCCTCAGGAGGCACAGGGAGGCCAACTTGAGGGTTGCCAGAAAGCAACCGGGTGAGCGCCAAAACGGCCTGGCACAGGTCACCCTGAGAATCCGTCGCAGCAGAATCGCCCGACGGAGTGTCCTCCCAATGGACCCTTCTGGTAGAAGAACCCAAATCCTCAGAAGAGACCGACAGCGAACGTCGATCGGCAGACAGAATAGGAGCACGGTGAGAAGACACCGGAGGATAGTCCCGATTGTGACGCCCAGGGGCCATCACTGACCTCTGCGAAACAGAAGGCCCTGCCTGCAAATCCTCTAAAGAGACCGACGGCGCACGTCGATCGGTAGCTGGACCTAAGACATGGTGAGAAGACACCGGAGAATTGTCCCAAGAATGACAGGAACCTGTCATTGGCCTCTGCGCAGCAGACGGCCCCAACTGCCTATCCTCTGAGACCGACGGCAAGCATCGATCGACACCCAGACTCGGAACACAGTGAGGAATCACCGGAGGAAGGTTCCGAGAGTGACAGCTAACAGGGGCTGTCACTGACCGCTGCCGAACAGCAGGCCCTGGATGCCAATGTCCCAACACCATCCCGCTAGGCGGCACACTAGCAGGCGAAGGTGGAACAATAAACGATTCACTCGAGGGACGAGGAATCGCTGCCGAAGCGACCCGCCGGCTCAACCGACTAGGAGCAAACCTAGCCAGATGAGACGGAGCAGACAGCAAACCTGCACAGCCCCACTGCGAGGCTGGGGGAGGCTGAGAACACACAGACACACCAGCAGATACAGCCTCGGTCCCCCGAGACTGTAGACCATCCCCAGAGGAGATGGAAGAGCCACCATCAGACAGAATAGGATCTGGAGTAGCAACCTCCTCAACAATGGTCGATGGTGTAGGAGGCAGATCGCAGAGGGTTACCGATCTGACCTCGGAAAAGCTCTCAACGAAAACAGACGCCTCAATAGTGACATCAGAAGACAAATTTCAGAGGACTTCCACCCCTGATGATGCTAAAAGTATTCATAACTGGTATATTGTAATACAGTGGAGCCCACTTAACTGTGTATCTCTTAACTGAATAACCCTGTTAATTGAATATAATTTCTCAACACAAAACCATTTACCCTACCTCTAGTACAAATGTGACCTGTTAATTGAATATTTGTTAGAGAGTAAACTCCTATTAATTGAATAAAAACTTGTGAACTGTCGAGAAATTACCCTGACTCTCCCCAGTTTTCCTTTGTTTATCGACCTATTAGGCCTCAGTAAATCCAATACAGGCATTTAATATATTAAATTTTGTTTGACAGAGCTCATGGAGCTCTGTCAAACAAGATATCATAGAATAAATGCTAAGTTTATCTCTAGAATACAGGAAAGTGACACAATTCCTGGCAATTGTGTACTCCTGTTAATTGAATAATTCTCATTGGCAAAGTGGCTATTCAATTAACAGGGTTCCACTATACTGGCCAACATTGTTCAGACTTCAACCTTCAGGTCAAGTGGTCTTTGCATGCTGCTGGCAGTTATACATGTGTATTCTCTTGTGACGAGAATAGAGAAACCCATCTCTGATACTGAAATATGCCCCGTAAACTGATCAATCATTTTGCCAGTGATTTCAGGGGTTCATTTGTTTGAATTTTTCATCAAATTCAGTCAAGGCTGCTTCACAGAAGACATGACTGAATTTTAAGAAAACATTCAAGAAAATACTCAGCAGGTTGGTAAACTCTGCAGGTATTCAAGCCTTTTAACAGAATTCATTGGTGTTTAAAGTCACATACTGCTGCACATTGGCTATTCATGACAACAACATGAATAGGCATGTAAAGTCAAGTGCAGCCAATCGTTTATCAGGTCTTTAAATTCATTTATTTCGGGGGGACACCATTTTGCCCTAATTTCGACATATTAAAACCAGAAATAACAGTTTTATCTTATGTTTTATTGTCCTGCCTTTCTTTGTGTTTCTATGGTCATATCATGATGGAAGTTATTCTAAAATGTAGAATGGGCACAGAGAATTTAAATATTTTTCTTGATGCCTTCACACCTCTAATTTGGGACACTTGTAAAAGGTGTGAAATTGGATTACTCTAAAGGCCTGCGTTTATATCCATGTTGAACTTTTTGAGGATTTCCATCCCAGGCATTGGTAACAGGTTCTATTTTTTCAGTAAAACAGAGTTTGTTTACTACAGTAAACAAGCATTGCTGCACTTCCCGGGGTTCCCACTGGGGAGAAATCGTATTTTCTAGGTGGAAATACAACTCTGTTGGTGTTTTCTAGTACATACACATGTAACTGTCCCTGTCTTTTATCATTGTGAAATAAGGAAGATCCTACCCTTTTTTAAAAAAAAAAACAGAATAACCTGAGGCATGGTCAAATTTATTACCCATTAAGAGATAATTAAAATAATAAGGTGCTTTGTTAACAGTAATAACACTTCAATTTAACACTTTTGACAGATAAGAACAACAAATGTACTTGGTTGTTAGTTCACTGTACCAGGACATTATCAGAAGTTAAAAATAGCTAAAATGACACATCAGATTTAAAAATACAGGTTCATAGTGTACAATGTACAGTATAAAACCAAATATAGTGAATAGTGATCAAGACTCTCAATAAGGTTTTTTTTACATGTCTGTCACTGTAATAGGTACCAATAGTTTTTGTGCCTGTCATTCCTAACTTGATACCCAACACAATGATTAGAACCCAGTGAACACTTACACCCTAACAAAAATAGGTTTTGATTCACTCATTCAAGAATGCTTAACCCTTCACCTAAAGATTTGACTGAATCCACCCACACAATAAACAAATTCATATCATGTGGCCCCGCCCCTTCATTGAAAAATTTTTAAAAATAAAATTCAAAGTAATAAATTTTGATATCAAATGTGCTGGGTAAAGGGTTAGGAAATATTTGTAACTGGTTGAGGGCCACATCTATATTATTTTTGGTGGTCTGAATTTATTCTGAAAAAAATTTGTTTCATTAATAATAGCTGGAGAATGCCCACAGGCACTCTCCAATAATTTGTAATAAAACAAATTTATATACTACTCAAAGTTTGCTAAGCCCCAAATATTTGACACACCATTGTGAAATTTGCTGGTGACATATTTGCGATATTTTTGGTGGATATGATTGAGGAATGTACTGAGATGGTCCCCAGTCTTTACATTAGCTCTCTTGACAGGCAAACTTTTCGTGCAGTCATGGAAAGCATGTACCCCTTGATTTTCATGATGTTTCCGTGTACTGTCTACATGTACATGACATGTGTAGGGTATTCAATCTTCATTTCAACACAAACCCATGTGATTTAATGATTGAATATGGAAAATGCAAATGTAAGAAGACATTTGTCTGAAGCAGAAATGTGGCGGGCTGTAGGGATGGTGGAGCAAGGGGCTACCCATCGTCAGGTTGGAGAAGCCCTTGGTGTGCACCATACGGTGATCACCAGAGCTTGTGCAAGATTTCAGCAGGATGGCACACCAGTAAGACGGCATGGTGATGACTGAGACAGGGCGACATCTGCAGCTGAAGACCGGTTCTTGATCATTCAGGCCCATAGGAACTGCTTTGCCACAGCAACACAGCTTCGAAGTGACCTCCAGAATGCATCCGGGGTAAATGTTTCGATGCAGACTATCCGGGCAAGGTTGCACGAAGGTGGTCTCCGATCGAGAAGACCATGTATTCGCATTCCGCTGTCCCAGAACCACGGCCAGGAACGATATGAATGGGTCATGGACCACGTTGGATGGACCAGAGAAGATTGGCGACCTGTCCTTTTTACAAATGAGTCAAGGTACTAGTACTGCCTAGACCACACAGATAGGCGTTCTAGGGTATGGAGAAGACCAGGAGACCAATTCCAGGTAGCCAACATTGCTTAGCAAGACCGCTATGGTGGAGGGTCAAACATGGTCTGGGGCGGCATCAACTGGGATGGACATACAGTTATCTGTGTCCTTGAACGCGGTACACTGACTGCACAACGGTATATTGATGAGATCCTGGATTCCACGTCAGATCATTGTATGCAGGTGCAGTGGGTGATCGATTCATTCTGATGGACGATAATGCCCGTCCTCATGTTGCCCATGCTGTCAGGGAGTACTGACAGAGGGAGAGGATTGAGCGTATGGACTGGCCAGCAAGATCCCCTGACCTCAATCCAATCGATCATGTCTGGAATGAGTTGCAGCTTGCAATTCAGCCTGTCCAGTCCAGCCAAGAAGTGTCCAGGAGCTTGGTGCCATGCTGGTCCAAGAATGGAACAACATCCCACAAAGGACCACCAGGAATCTGATTGGGAGCATGAGAAGGAGTTGTCAAGCTGTAATTAACAGTAATGGGTCTCAAGCTCGATATTGAACCTATACCAGATCGCTCCGTCAACTTTTTGGCATATTGAAAAATTTCCTCTTTTACCAATAATATCCATTTTCCATGGTTATCGTACTCAAAAACTAAAAAATAATGTCAAACACAAACAAAATCTTAATTTCTGTGCTTAAATCATTAAAGATATAATTAAATAAAAAATGTATACACTTTTCTTAACAATATTTCAGCTAAAACGTAAAACAGGTAGTTGGATATACTTGGTGCTTAGCAAACTTTGAGTAGTATATAAACAAAATATTATTTGTGTTTGACTCAATATGAAATAAAAGGAAAATGTTGGCTTTTGCTCTGGTACCCTCATTTTTATGAAAGCTGTGATAGTGGCTTGTAGCAGTCAACCAGTTCAAGGTGTCTCTGTCACCATGAGAGGCATCAAATAGTTTATGTTTTGTCAAATTTAGCTTATCACTTTCTCTTCTTACATTCCAAGGCTGTATTCTACAACAAAATAAGATGACAATATGCATGTGTATGTTAATTGTACATGTAGATCTGACCATAATCTTTGTTTGTTACCATTTATTGGAAAGCTCTCTGCAAATATGGTGTTTGCAATGTCTGCTAAAATTGGAGAGGTTTTTAAGTTGTGGTGACTTATATTTAGAGCTGAAGCGGTTAACTGATTAATCGATTAATCAATGATCAACATCTTGATCGATCCAAAAAGTAATTGATCGATTAACCATTACCTTTGAACTGCTGAATTGAAAATGCTTGAAATAAAACAAATCGCTAACCCAGAGTCGATGTTTTCTTTGACTGGTACGAAAACTGTGTACGCATTCTGTTGTCTAACCCAGACTAGCCTACCTAAATATTATTTATGCATTTGGTAAGTTTACCCACTGAAAATCTATTTATTAAATCAACCTGGACTCTGGGTTTGACTCGTTTCTCAACTGCAGTCTTGAAATGTGATTCTGGCAGTGTGAGGGAAAAAAGTGCACCATGGAGATTTTTTTTCTGTTTAAATCCCAACAATCTGTAGCCGTTAAAAGGCAGAAACAGAAACAAAAGACATGCGAGTTTAGATGAGTTGGTACCACGGTGCCGTTCCCTCGGCGAACTGTGAGTGTCCCTATTTGCCCCACTGTCTTTCTTTTCGCCATTTTATGGTAGACCCTTCATGTAAATGAGCACTTCCATGTCTAGATCTTAAATAATAATAATAACTCTTTGTCTAAACATAAAATGTCAACTAAAATCAATAGGCCCTATTTAAGGTGGCTCAGAAAAATGATCTAAGGGACGGGACCGTAATATCGGAGACACGTCGACATTTGACAACCTCGGGTAAAACGTTTTCTTGAAACGTCACATTTCACCCCCACCACCCGGTGGAAATACGGCCGAGCTTCTGAGGTCATGCCAGAACTTAATTTCTTGAGAGCTGCCCCCTTGAACATCCCCCCTCCAACCATGTCATTTAATGGTTTTGCCGCACGTTATCACTAACAGTGGTAAGAAGCATCACGGGGTCTGTTCTGTTTTGGCCCAGATGCATTGCAAATCAGTGGAGGGGGGGGGGGGGGGAGGGGGGGCAAGGAAAATCTCATCGGTAGGCCAATTAAAGTTTTGTGCGTAGGCCTACCCCCCCCCCCCCCCCCCCCCACCACCTTCCTTTTTTCGGAAAGTCATTCGGGTCTACACTGCAGGCCAAAAATAAATTTCACCCCGACTAAGATTCTTAATCTGTACCTTGTGCCAAGGGCATCTAACTAGGTTTTCCTCAATCGGGTGCTGCTGGTGGGGGGGGGGGGGGAATTATATTCATTGGCGGAAACCTTACCCTCGCCCTATCGGCGCCATTAATTTGTTCACCAGCCCCACCCTCCATTCTCAACATCGCCATTGTCAATTTTCCGACCACTTTCCGATTTTGACACAAGCACCCCCCCCCTCCACCCAATGAGGGATTTGACAAAAAGCTTGTTGGAACATCAAGCGAATTTTCAGATAACAGGCCATATGGTAGGCTATCTATGAGCCGCCAGGTTGCTGGACACCTCATGATAACAAATAAGTGTACAAGCAAATTCTTTTATATGAGGTGGCCCCATTGTGAATCGCCTCGTAATGGCTGGACGTAATGGGTTATTCCTACCCCTCCAATATTCTACATTGGTCATCACTGTGCAATGCCCCCCCTCCCCCCTGCGGCATATCAATTCTGCGGCAACGGAGGGCTGTAGTCGTCCCGGCCTCATTCCTATGGTTCTTGGGGGGGGGGGGGAAATGACACAACCCCACCCATCATAAACTGGCTACTAGTATATGTATTCCGTGGTTCTGATTAAACGGGTTTTCACAGTTCTGGTATAAGTTCATCTTTCTCTCTTCATCTCAAACGTTTTTGGCTGCCAGAGTCTTATTGTCAAGCGATTCTGTTTTGAAGCAAAATTCGAACTAAACCGTCTATATCAATAGGCTATTAAGAATAACATAAGGTTTATACAATAATCGGTGGCTGTTTGATTAAACTTCTGATCATTAATCCTATTGTGGTGACTGTCTTATTAAAAAGATTATTGCCACTGGTTTTAATTGCTGAACAAACTACTAGAATTATTTATTATAGTTATATGTGCTAACTCTTTAAGGATGTTGAGGTGTGACTTCATTTTTACATAGTCGATTAATTGGGAATAAGTGTCAAAATTATCAGCTGCCAAATATAATGAACTCTTTCTCGAGTTGAAGAAAAAAAAGCCTGATTCTAAATTTCATCTGTCTGTGTTTTCAAAGCAAGGCTGTTATCCATAATTTGCCAATAGTACACACTGAGTGGCTGCGATTAGACGAGGGGTAAGTATTGGTTGATTATGACAAAAACACTCATGTAGTGAAGTTTCCACTCACACAGTGTGCTCAGGTTCTGTAAAAAAAAGCTTACAGCACACTGGGGACATACTTCAGTTTGAACGCCTCAAGAATTCGTTTCAAAGCCTCTAGACCAAAATACCAAGTTATATTACTTTAATTTAACCCGGCGGGGCGAACTGAGCGGACCGAAAAGCATTCAGACGATAATATGGCTGACTTTTCAAACACGTGTTGTTTGGAAGTTGTGAAAAAATAATGCCCTCGTATTTAAAAAACACACTTTCTGGTGTGTTCTTTCATATGATATTGATGAATAAATAGTCAAAATATACGATCACTGTTTTTCTTTCATTCGAATGCGCGTTTCTTTAACCATTTAACACAGAAACGCATGTCCGATCAGAATATCGATTCACCCCAAACAGCCGACTTTGTGGTGAGAGAATCCCCAACCGTAAAATTGGCTTTTGACTTATTTCTGATGTTCTGCTGTTGCGGAAATAAGTTCTGTTTGAAGTAATTTGGATATCACTGATGAAAATGGCTGCCTTTTTATTTGTTTATTTTTTATAATAATTTTACCAATTAACAGTAAAGGGGGGAGGGGGGCAATTCAGATACAATTTTTTTTGCCCAACCCCACTTTTGAAAATGAAAGCAGTTTTCATCATTTAATTATTAGTTAACCCTTGGCTGCATTCACTGGTAGGTTAAACAGATAGATCTGTAAAAAGCCCAAACAAGCCCAACTGAAAAAATCTTCTTTTTTTTTTTTGCATCAACTTAATTATTATTGCTCAGGTCGTGAGCTCTCGTTGGACCGAGCTCGTTCCATTTAAGAGTCTACAGACATGTTTTTCCAGAAATCATTTTTAAAAAATAATTGAATCTGCCTTGGGATCGGGCAATCATTTTCTGAATTAAAAAAAAAAATTAAGCCTATGTATGATTTCATTTTCACTTTTAACCGAAAATCGGGACCCGGGGCAAAGTAGGCCTGTATGGCTCCAAACTGTATTGGAGGACGTTTTGTTGGGAGGGAGAGGGGGGGGGGGGGGGACTTATCCTGCTGAATCCTTCATGACATTCATTGATAGACCTTGGAATACTCTGCTTCTCTTAGCTACCAGGGATTTCTGAGTAAAAGTGCTCGTCAATTTTACTGCCACAAACGCAAGATACCATAGGCTATACTTCCATAAAATAAAAGACGGGTGGAGTTAAGACTGAAGGCTTTAATACTTTTCGTTCTCAGTTTGATGCGCAGAGGATTTACATGCACAGACCAGGTCTATTCTTGTGCAAGTGTTGATCTGTTCACATCCATTTACGTCTCCACACACTTGTTTCAATTTTTTTTACTTTTGTCGATTTGAAAAGGGGGGGGGGGGGGGGGCACGGTGGCTCAGTTGGTAGAGTTGCAGGCTGCAAGCTGAGAGGGCCTCGGTTCGATACCCACCTGCGGCAACCGCTTTGTGTCCTTGGGCAAGACACTTCACCCCGATTGCCTACATGGGGGCACGATGACGCTGTGTACTGAGGCGTACTGCACGTCGATGGTGCGCATGTCTTCAACCAATCTACCCCTGCCTGTGCTGCGGTGCAGAGTTCAGAGTTACGATGTTGGGGAGCTGACAGCTGCTCGTCGTTGCTCGGTGGTTCTCTCCGGGTACTCCAGCTTCCTCCACCCGTAAAACTGTCACGGTCACGATTAGCCAATGTGCATAAGTATGTGACCTTAAACACCAATAAATAAATAAATAAAGGGGGGGGGGGGTGAATTCGGTTCCTTTAAGTACATGTAGCCTACTCTGTGTTTTCTTTGGAATTACGGTTATGGATTTAACCCTTGTTCTTGTGTTTCCATTTTGTCTGTAAAGTTAACTTTAATGTCACCGAACGTTCGATAAATTAATAGAACTTTTCGGATCCACGCAGCGTCAAATGTCAACATTGTGTCAGTCACGATATTTTTTATTTCAATTGCATGTGAGATTGCTGCCTACACTGCCTCAGTCTGAGTATTTTCATTCTGATCACACGTTAGAGGTTGAATAATATTGCTTTTTTAAAATCTTTTAAAGTTTTTTTTAAATGCTGACGAGACTCAACCGGCCCACAAACTCGCTCAAAAGCCGATTTCTGAAACCCACAATATGATCAGAAATCTAGTTTACATGCGTTTCCCACGGCGTTTGCAAATGGGCCACAACGGCGTCTGTCGGTGGAGGGAAGGGTGTCAGAAACAATATTCACGTGTCTTTTAATTTTATGTTTTAATTTTCAAGTTTGTTTTATCTCCGGCGGGTACTTCAAAAGAGTTACGGGAGCACATTGTTTTATTGGTAATCGAGACTTCCAGTGTAAAAAAAAGTCACTAATCTTTTTCACCCTTGAACGCGGTATGGACACGGTGATTTATTCATTCATAATTACACCGTGTGACACGGTGTCTGCCGGTGATTTTTTAAAAAACGACCACCGCGTTGGGTGTTTGAGACGTAATACACTTGGCACGTACTGTATGGCAATTATTCAGCTATCTATTTGGACAAGTGATTAATCAGTTAACCAAGGTTAATCCACATGATTAATCGATCAAGAAAAACCCATAACCATTTCAGCTCTACTTATATTCCATTCAAAGAAATTGTACTGGTCATTATGTCATGCACAAGTGAATTAGTGCCCGTCAAACCAGTAAGTTGTGCCTGTCAAAGACCCTTTTAGGCTGCTTATTTGTTGGAGCCTAGATAATGAAAAGAATTCTTTTTCCTATCCATCGATGAACATTTATAATAACAAAGCCCCAAAACTGTTTCTTGAAAAGCTCTCTAGAACTCAACTCATATACAGGTCTGAAAACAAGCAGTCTGACTTTTGCAGAATGAGGTCCCAGAGGGTGAATTTGATGATGCTATCCCATACAGTGGGCCAATTTATCCTCTGGGTACCTCTTTCTGTTTAGTTTTGAGACCCTGGTTCAGATTGAGGTTCAGAGAGGATAAATTTAGTAATGCGACTCTGCTGTGCTGGGTAGCATCACTAAATTTACCCTCTGGGGACCTCATTTTGTAGATGACAGTCTGTTTATTTTCTGACTTGCTCATATAAAGCAAGATAACTATTCGAGGTCAGAATTTGTCCAACAGTAAGTGCTTTATTATATACATTTGCAGAGTTCCCAGAGGGACATAACAAATTCACACCAATAAAATATCCTTTCCCAGAATTCAATACAAAATCCAGTGGTGTTGGGCAGTATTACAGTGGCGACCACTTATTTGGATATCTATTGTAATTGAATAATCCTGTTACAGTTAACTGAATATAGTTTCCTAACACCAAACCATTTACCATATCTTACAAATTTGACCTGTTAATTGCATATAGGTTATAGATGTACTCCAATCAATAAACTGAAAACCAGAATAATACCAAGGGTTGCTGTGCCACCGTGTGTCGTCATCATGCCCACCCCTAATTAATTCACCAGTCAATCTCACCATCTGTGCCTAAAGGACTTATTAATAATACCCCTGCCTTACCATAACCTTCATGAAGCAAACTAAAATAATAACATTACCCAATAACCCCCCCCCCCCCCCACACCCTCACAACTGTGTGAAAGATTTATTTCTGCATAGAATTACTCAAAATCCCATAAACCTCATTTTACAAAAAAATAAAACTAAAATCCCCAAATGCCCCCCCCCCCCCCCCATTCCAGCACAGCCCTTTCTGGGGTCAATTTGGAGGCTTGGTGGGGGGGGGGGGGGGGGGGGGGGGGGTAAACTGTTCCAAATTCTTCAAAACTCAATTTGAAAGTGTTGAACAAAAAACCCTGATGGACCTGCAACCTCCACCATAACCTTGGGTAAATTGGGCGTTTTTGTTTTGTTTTGGGTTTTTTGGAGGGGGGAGGGGGGGGGGGGGGGGGGTGTTCGTAGAACATCACTTGAAATTCTTCAATATTTATTATAAAGGTGAAAATGTTTTTTTTAAAATGTCTCGATGCATACTAAAGTTATCATCCAGAAACTATAAAATATATTACTGTTCCTTTGGTCAAGAGGCATAACGCTAGAGCATAAAAATGCATTTGTGACAAGGCCAATGCCAGGCGTGGGCTATGTCCCCGACAGCAAGTTATTACATTGGACATATTTCCAGACAATATATTTTCAAAGTTGAACAATGCCACCACCAGGCATGGGTTATGTCCCCTGACAGCAAGTTCTAACATTGGACATATTGAAAACTAAAATAAAAAATTTTCAAAGTCGAAAAAGTTGTATTCATGAGACAAACCTACGTACACAATTCAAACTAAAATTATCGGCAAGACATCCAATTTTCAAAGTCAAAAAAATGGAAAAAGGGCAGTAATTCAGACAAAATTGGTCGGGCTGAACCCAAATTCAAACTTGACCTGCATATTCTAGAGACAACCCTATGTACAAAATTTGGTGTTGATTCTAAAACTGAAGTTATCATCCGGACACCAAATTTTCAAAGCCAAAAAAATGGAAAAAAGGGCCATAAATCAGCCAAAAGTGGTCGGATCAAACCCAAATTCGAACCTGACGTGCATATTCATGCGACAAACCTATGTATAAAATTTAGTTCATTGAATTCAATAGCAGCATTCAATTCGGCTCTCTTCATCCTTTCTGCGGTTTAAATTGTGCTTAAATTAATGTTAATGTCTGCAAACAGTTTCCAATGAATATGATGTTATTGTATGCCAAAAAGATGTAAATGTTTAATGCAATAAAGTAAGAAGGTAAAGCTTCATAACTCAAACTAAAGTTATCAGCAAGACATCCAATTGTCAAAGTCAAAAAATGGAAAAAGGGCCATAACTCAGCCAAAATTGCTCAGGCCGAAACAAATTCAAACTTGTCCTGCGTATTCTTGAGACAAACCTATGTACAAAATTTGGTGTTGATTCAATAACTTAAGCTGAAGTTATCATCCGGACACCAAATTTCCAAAGTTGTTAAATTGGGTAGAAAAGCATCGAAAAACAGTCATAACTCCAACAAAAATTATTGGATCCAGCCAATATTCGAAATTCCCTTAATCACAGGGCTAAGGGATATGTAGCCCAATTTGATTTTATTTATCATTCCCGACAGACAGACACACGGACAGATGGATGCATGCACGGACAGATGCAGCTGATTACAATAGTCCTCCGACAAAATGTCTTTGTTGGGGGACAAATATGGCCAAATGCAAACTAGATCTGTACTTTGTCATTCTATACAATATGTGAAGGTTTAAAAAAAAATTTCTCATTGCATATTCAAGTTACCATCTGGAAACCATAACATATACAGGGATGCAAAATTGGACGAACATCCGTCCTTCTAGCTGTTTTCTAAAAAAAAATTTGGACAACCATTTCTCGATCTTCAAAATTGTAAACACGTTCTGAGTTAGCTCCTCAAAAAAATTCACCATGTAACTTCACAATTTCAATGAATGAGCTGACAAAGCGCATGCAATGCAACAGTGTAGATAGCAAAACAGAGCGAGTCACTATAATCCATTTCTACTAATGCGCAAGCAGTACTATAGGCATTAGCTAAATGACGTCATGCACTGAAATAAATAGACTCTGTGGAATACCCAACAATTTTGTAGATGCCACGACAAACAAAGCACATGCAATGCAACAGTGTAGATAGCAAAACAAAGCGAGTCACTATAATCTGTTTCTACTAATGTGCAATCAGTACTATAGGCATTAGCTAAATGACATTATGCGCTGAAATGACTCTAGGGAATACTCAACAATTTTGTAGATGCCATGATGGTGTGATGATGGTCACAGCAGGATGGCGCGATCTGTGATAACTCGCAGTAAGCCTGGGTAACTGTCAAGTGTTGTAAGCAACATGAATCTTGTGATTTTTTTTATCCTTTCAGACAAAGCAATGCACATGTTTTCCGAAACACACAGACAGGTTGATAACGTCATAGGTTTCATAACTCTGAAGTTGATAGACAAAACAGTATTCCATGATGTAGGGCAGGTACAAAGCTAATGTTTAATGACATTGTGTCTACAGTGCATCAGTTTTCTGTGAGTACTGTCAACGAAATATACCCCCTATGTATGCTGGTATTGAGATAAATTTCTTAGTCGTTCAACGCGGATTGTTCCCGACTTCAATAGTAATCAATACCTCATATTATCGAATGCAATGTTTTGTCAATCAAGACAATATGTTAAGTTTCAACAAAATATCTGAATGCACATTCGAGTTATTATCCAGAAACCATCAAATGTATTACTTTTCACCAAGTCATGGGGAATAAAACATGAGAGCTGAGAATGCGAAAATGGCCAAAATGCAAACTTAACTTGTATATTGTCATTCAATAAATACAGAATGTGAGAGTTTCAAAAAAACATTTGATTCAATGCTCAGGAAACCTTAAAATGTACTACTTTGTACAAAGTCAAGGTGAAAAACTCAGGCAAGGCACTTAATAATCCAGACTGGTAACACGGGGGCAAGGTGGTGCTGTGTACTAAGGCGTACTGCATGGACAAAGAATTTTAAATGGTTCACAAATGAGTTGCAATCCCGTCGAAATTACCTGTCCGCTTTCATCCCCACAACATTGTTCACTTTTCATCCCCACAACATTGTACATTCTCACCTCTGGAAAAACTAGAGGTGTGACTGTTCCAGATTGGCCTGTCCATACCACACCCCCACCCCCTGCTACCATGATTATTCTAAGATGACGAGTGGCACAACTCTGGTAAAAAGAGTCCCATCGAAACTATAGTCTCAGGCGCACAGGTTCCCATGGTACTGAACATCCTTACCAAGTTTCAAAGGAATCATCCCAAAAACATCTGAGAAAATCTCCGGACAAAATTCAGGCATTTGAAGATGAAAAGGGGCATAACTCTGGAAAGAAAAGTTAAATCAAAACTGAAATCACAGGTGCACAGGTTCCCATGGTAGTGAACACCCATACCACGTTTCAACAAAATCGACCCATAAACATTTGATAAAATCTCTGGACAAAATTCAGGCATTCTAAGATGAAAGAGGGCATAAGTCCGGGAAAAACAGTCCAATCAAAACTATAATCACAGGTGCACAGGTTCCCACGGTAGTAAATACCTTACCAAGTTTCAAAGGAATTGACACATAAACATCTGAGAAAATCTCCGGACAAAATTTAGGCATTCGGTGGTGAAAAGGGGCATAACTCTGGGAAGAACAGTCCCATTGAAACAATAATCACAGGTGCACAGGTTTCTATGGTAGTGAACATCCGTACCAAGTTTCAAAGAAATCAACGCACAAAAATTAAATTTCCAGAAACTGACTCATATTCATCTGAGAAAAGCTCCGAACAAAATTCAGGCATTCTAAGACGAAAAGAGGCATAACTCTGGAAAAAAAGACTGATCACAACTATAATCGCAGGTGCATAGGATCCAATGGTAGTAAACATTCATACCACATTGCAAAGGAATCGACCCATAAACGTCCGAGAAAATCTCTGGACAAAATTCTTGGCCACCTTTTTCAAGTTGAAAAAGGGCATAATTCTGGCAAAAAATAGTCCGACCGCAACTATAATTGCAGGTGCACAGGTTTCCACAGTGGTGAACATTCACACCAAATTCCGAGCAATTTGATCCATAAATGTCTGAGAAAATGTCCAGACAAAATTATGTCTTTGGATGGATGGACAGATGGATGGAGAGACCAGGGATTTTTCTACCCTTTTTGGGAAAGGGTCCAGGGGCCTTTCTAATTGGGAAAATTAGCGTCGCAGAGGCCAAAATTGGGAATTTATCTGAGCGATTATCAACAAGAAATATATAAACTTACTAGCATATCCTTGTGAGAAATCAGTCTATTAATCAATGAAAACCTGTTGTATAATTGTATTTACCCACTGGCTGCTTAGAATTATTAAATTGTACTGGTGATTAATCAATCCTAGTGATGAAAAAGGATTGGTTAATGATCACGCATATACATAAGTCCCCACCTAAGCAAGCCAAGTTCAGTCAGCAGGAGTACTTGGCCTGGTGGACGGTTTGGGTAAAATAATTGTGGACGGTTCGTTCTGGAGACGAAAGTCGATTTAGGTTTCATGGCATCAGTCAACAGGAGTATCAGACCTGGGGAACGGTTTGAATAAAATACAGGTTACCAGACAGGATTTCAGACGCGAGATGAACCTAAAAAGAGGTACCGTGCTTTAAGAAGCACGGAACTCGCCTGTAACAAAATTTAGGTACATTCGTGAGCCATTATAGTTGACAGCGATGCACTTTGTCACTTTGACTCACGCACTGCGAGTCGCGTCATTCAGTTGTGATTCTATGCACATCAAGGGAGCTAATTTAGAGTGGCGATTCTAGGAACACACTGTCAAGGACGCTCGTTGACACTGTCAAATGGTTTCAAAACAACACAAGTGAATACCCTAAGGGGTCAGCCTGGCAGCTGATTTTAGGGAGAAGTGACTTCTCCCTTCAGAGACTTTAGGGAGAAGTCAGGACCCAGGAGGGAGAAGTCAGTGGACATGAAGGAGAAATCAGAAAAAAAACCATAAAACGTATATGACATCGTGACAAAATAAATGAACATAGAGGACACAATTGTGGAGAAAAAAATAAATAAAAGTTATCCAAACATACAAACACACACAAAACTAAGTCAGATGGTTACATAACAGAATGTAGGTTAAAATCCCCCACCCCACCCCACCTCACAAAAAACTGTGTCGTTCATGGTTTCTGAATACCCCCTAACTCTTTGCCTAACAGTGATGACTAAGGTTACCGTGCAGTTGATTTTGTATTTGCCTCAACGATGTGGATTTGAAATTTAGTATGACCCATGGTGAGAGTGTTCTTCTCTGTAACAGAAGGTATATTCTTTTTAAAAAAATATTTAAAGTGTTTAAAATAAATTTCAAGTTCATATAAGAAGCTGGGTCATTCATGGTTTCTGAATACCCTAACTGAGTTGAAAAGCGTAGTTAAAAAAGTTTTCGATATCCTTCGTAAATTAAGCGTTATTAACGGGTCTCCCTATTTAGCGAAAAGAAGCGTCAAGAAGCGTCAAGAAGCGACAAGAAGCGTCAAGAAGCGACAAGAAGTGCCAAAATTCCTATATAGCGTCAAGAAATTAAAAATAATAATTTATAAAGTACTTTTTATCCCTTTCCTAATTGTTTTTAATTTGTTTTTAATTTTTACAAATTGTGTATGTTGTCGCCCTTGTTGCTAATGTTATGATTTTTAACTACTTTAATTATTCGCTCTCTCTCTCTCTCTCTCTCATATACACTCTCTCTATCTCATTTTTCTTTGGATCCAGCTATAACTTTGTAGTTTGCATATAAATTATTTGATGACCGCGGTTATTGTGATTGGGCTTGGATAAGTGTCTGATCACAGCGGCTGTTAGAATTGTTTAACCTTAATGTTTTCACAACACTTCTCTAGTTAACTGTGTGATGACTGTGTCATCAAATGACAGATGATCAATGGAATTACATGGCTCTAATCCAGCATAATAGATCAGAAAAATCACACTCAATTTGTTTATTCAGTTATAACCCACACTCGAGTATAAATTCAGCATCGACTTTGTGTTCTTCGGATTCTTCCAAAAGTACTCAATTTGTACGGTTGTCGGAATCTCTCTAACAGTGTAATTCACACGCTGTATTATTACTCTGTAGTAAATCTTGATATCTTGATTGAGAATAAAAACCCTTAGGAACAGGGTCATTTTCCCCTTAGGCAAGGGAAAATTCTGTTGCAATTTTTATTGAAAGTCGGCGTTCGTTGAAAATGGCTTATCCTTGTGGAAATTGTGAAAAGAATTGCACAAGAATGTGCGTGTTCTGTGAAAAATGTGAAATGTGGTTTCACAACAAATGTCAAAATTTGACAAAACAACAGTTCGCTCTATTATCACAAAGTAAAAACTGTGATTATGTCTGTATGAAATGTTGTCGAACTGAAGATAACAAATTTGACTATAGTCTCTCTCTGAGAAGACTGGAGTCATATGCTGGACAAAACTTATTGTCTGAGGCTGTTGATGTAGAAAAGATATTATTAAGAAAAGAGTCCTTGACAAAAATAATTAGTGAGACAGATCACTTGTACACTGCACAGGAGTGTTTAGTGGAGGACAGAGTGTCCAGACAAATTTTGGATAAATACAATATGTCTATTACAAATAGGAGCCCTATTCAGGTTTCTACTGATGGCAATTGTTTGTTTAATGCATTGTCTGTAGATATAACTGGAAACGAGCTTCTTGCTACAAGACTTAGAGTTTTGACTTGTATAGAAATGGTCAGCAACAAACAGTGCTACGATACGACTGAACATAATAGTCTCAGCTTTGTCTCTAATTCTTTTGATGATGCGTGTAAAAGCGCCGCTACTAATAAAGCTTTTTCGTCGGCGTGGACAATTCTTGCCGCGGCAACGGTGTTGGGTTGCCCAATTAAGTCTGTTTATCCACCCCGAAATGGTTTCATGGACCAAACAATAGGTATTTTAAATACCACATTTCAACCCGCTCATGGCAAGTCGAAAGAACCCATCGTACTTTTATGGACGAGTACGTCTTTTGGGTTCAATAAAACATGGACGCCCAACCATTTTGTGCCACTTGTTCAAGTCAACATTGGCAAACCAATATCTATTATCGATGTTGATGACATGGATGAATTTCCACCTTTAAATAGTACAAGAAATGAGTCAAATTTAGCCTGCCCAACTATATTTGACACAACAAATATGTCAGAGCGACGTGAGTCTTTTAAAAGTATTGTTAATGATCTACTTGATGTAGATCAATGTAGAAATGACAAGACTCGAGACATGTCAAAAAATGAGATACTTTGTGACGATTCTTTAGATCAAATTGATATAGAAAGTGATATCTCTATGAACGATCCCCTACATGAGGATCACAGTCAAGAGACGCAAGACACTGAAAAATCTAGTTTTACTGAACAAGACCGTTTAGATGGGAAATTTCTATCTACAGAAAGGCTTATAGATATTTTGGTTAATACAAAACCAACCTGTACAAAAGTTCCAGAACAAATTAAAGAAAATATATATTTTGTATTAAATCATGAGTCCAATCTTAATAGAAAGAAAAATTCGAAGAAAATGGAATTCTGGGATGATTGTGGAACATGGGATTCCAAACAAATAGTATCAGACTTGTTTGGTGAGAGTGGTTTAATAGAGGCAGATACTACTGTAGATTTCACTTCCAAATCGTCTGATATCGAACGAAAATACGAGGAGCTTGTAGGTCCATATCTCACTGAAAAGGTCATTCCTACAATAAGGGAACATGTGTATAAGGCTCGCAGGGCCAACCCGAGAATTCCTTTGCATTGGAAGAATAACAACTGTGAGTCGATAAATCACATTTTGAAACTTAATCAGGAGTGGAAACCTGAAAAGCTACCAGAGCTGTTGAATAAAATATATAAAGAAATAAAATTACAGGAAAGTTTAATATATGGTGCTTTATACGGTCATGGGGATTTTGAATTAAACCCGTCCGTTGTCCACTTGCAGTGCTCAAAGGCTCTTTGGCAGGGTAAATCTGAGAAAGAAAAGCAAGCAACTCTGCATAAATTTCTAACTCATGGCGCTAAAAATCCCAAGCAGCCAGAATCTACTACATCAATGGATGGCGCACTCACTATTCCCAAAACGAGTGCTTTTGCACGAAAACCCGGGCAAAGAAAAAGGGTCAGGAGTGAAAAAACGATGTCAACAAAACGACTAAAAACCAAATAAACCTGCCAACTCCTACCACATTGTACACTCTGTATATACTGTATATACGTTGCAAAAAAAAAAAAAAAAAAATGTGGATCCCGGTGTAGAACTACGTCCTCGTCGTGGGATCTGGAAACACGCCGAGATAGGCGTGGCTAAGAGTTCTATCAACAACGAATATAATATTTCATTTATAAATATATAAATTATAAATATGTAATCAATATTATTTTTAATTTCTTGACGCTATATAGGAATTTTGGCACTTCTTGACGCTTCTTGTCGCTTCTTGACGCTTCTTGTCGCTTCTTGACGCTTCTTGTCGCTAATTAGGGAGACCGTTATTAACAATTTGAGTTAATTAATTTCTTTGGTAAATGACAAAACATTTCAGTTGTCTCCCTTCCCGGCTGCGCTGGGTAATAATACACTGTTCAGAAAACAGACAATTTCTGCCAACCATCTTTCACTGACACGTGCGATTGGTGCTTTGAAGGTCTGCCATTCTTATCCATCCAAATACCTGTGATTTCTATTGTAGCCTTATTACATTTAACCCCTTCCAACAAACTTCACAAGTTTTCAAAGAAAAACATTCAATGCAAATTGCGGGGCGAATTTCAATGCAGCCAATTTTTCAGTGGAACAGAGCGTAACCGCAAGCAATTTCGATATGGACGAACTGTCTCCAATACATTTTTTTTGTTTTGAAACGGTGGTTAACTTTAATAAATTCTAATTAACTCGATGCCTGTCTTGTGTGATTCGTTGTTTTGTCTGATACTTTGTTTTTAAATATCCATTTCGTGCTGGTTGCTATCAGTTGGGGCGAATTGTTCGAATGACTGCGCCATTGCAATTCTTTTCAGAAATATAAAATTGGGCTAGTTTAGGCTATTTTCATAGCCGTGTGACGGACTTTAACAGCAACCGTGTTTACTGTTTTTTGCGGAAGCATGTGTTTTTAAAAAATAAAACATAAGAAAATAGAGTAAACTGCCATGTATTACCCTTCGTACTGGAACAATTCACACTGCGAAGTCCACTGGCAAATATTATTCGGTGCTGGTCACTTAAAAATAATCGACTGGTCACACAGAAATGAATTCTCAACTGCCGTGAATTGGGAATTTTTGGGAGCAAATTGGGAAAAAAAGTCACTATTATCGATTGGGAATGGGGCCGATATTCGGCCCCTCTCGTCGGTCAAAAAAAACCCTGGAGACGGACAAGGTGATTCCAGTATAAAAATTGCAGTAACCTTGAATCTCAAATGCCACCTCTTTGGTTCTATTTATTTATTTATTTATTTATTTACATGTATTTATTTATTTATTGGTGTTTAAAATCACTTTCTGTATGTCTGGCTACCTCATAAATGCAAGTTATGCAACATACATGTAGGTAAGAAGTCAAGTTTAACCAATCATTAATACCCCAGGTGTTGGTTCTGGGTCCTATTTTGCCAGTCAAGTAGAACTTGTTTACCACAGTAAACAAGGACTGGTCAACTTCAGATTGTTTCTGATACTTGCAGGAATTTTAAACCCTGGAAGTGCATCATGAGAGAATGGATCAAGAAAAGGGCCAGTTAAAGATCTCAGTACTGTAAACCTGTCCTACAGCTGATGTCAACTGTTATTGTATATACATGTATGTTTAAGGAAATAGATTTACAATTACTTGAAGCTGATACACATCTACTTACTTTGGTAGTGCAAAACATATAATTAAATACTGCAGCAACATGTGAATTTCCTTCAACTTTTCAGTACTGAAAACTGCCATTTCCAATGTGATCAAACAGATTTATTACAAAACAAAATCATCGTATCACACTTCTAAAAACAGCATTGTTATTTACCTACTTTTTCCCAGGTCTATTTATAACTTGTGAGTAAACAGAGTTCTGTGTGGGTTATGAATATTTATATCTAGGTTTTGGACTAACAAAAACATCAGGATGGCGTAAGATTTTGACAACATTGCAACATGATTGGGTAAACACAGTTATTTGTACTTATTTATTGAATAGTTTTTTTTTTTGTGAACATCTGTTTGTTTGTTTGGTTGGTTGTTTATTCATTTGGATTTTAGGTCACATTCTGCATCTGTGGCTGTATTGTGACAAAAGGACAAGGAGAGAAGAACAGTTTTGTCAATTGTTTACTTACATGTACCTGTATGCTTAGTACTTAACTCGTAGAGTGCAGGAAGCCCATATTTAGACTGTAGTCTGAAGTGAAGCCTACGCAATTTCAAGGCTTTGTATTCTGTGGATGTATTTCATATTATCTATGAAGAAATTTTTTTTAGGCTGTTTGGAGTTGCCTTGTTATAATTTATGGGAGAGTGGGACTCTCCCATAAATTGTAACAAGGCAAAGACATGTGAACAAGTTTTCACCATCAAAGATAATTCAGCACTCTACCAATTAAGAGGAACAGCATTCTACATGTGGGTGTTGATTAATTACCTGGACCTACTGCAGGCCTTTAAATTCATTTATTTTGGGCACACACACTATATAATTGTTGAGAATTATTTAACCCTAGCAACCCATTTTCTGTGAAAAGAATCAAATTGTTGATTGTTGAAATATTGAAACAGTTTTATTTTTATGTGTAAATAAAAGGATCGTTGTTACTTTAAATCATTCTTTCCATTATACAGCCTGAAGTGATTAGGAATCACACCTAACGGAAATCGAACCTAATTCAGGCCAATTTGGCAGAGAAGGAATCACGGCGTCGGTCTAACTCAGCTCCCAGCGCCGAGTTCGCGACACTTGGATTCCGACCCTCCACGTTGGTCTAATTTTCCAGCAATTTCATCAGCGGGACTAAATAACCCCACGTCAGCCCAGGCCTTACGGGGCCTCAGGTGTCCTGACAGACCGTGTGTTAGTGTTGGGTCGGTGTTTTCACCGCGGTGATGGTGATTCAGAAATCACTGTCACCGCATCAAACTTAAGACGAATCACCGAAGTAATCGGTGATCGCCAAGTTCACTTCCTGTGACCCGCTCGCCATTCGTTCCCATGCCCAATTCCGAGAATTTTAGAAAACTGTCAAAAGATGGAGTCTAAAAGCACTTGGCAACGTCATTACAAAAGACTAGATTGATCAAAATGCACGTGTTTAATATGTAAAAAACACATTTCCGTGCCTTACCGAAACACAACAAATTGGAAGTTGCATTTGAGAACTAAACACAAGACAGAATACGAGAATATCCAGACAGAAATTGAAGAGAAAATGAAAGTGAAAGTAAATTTCTTCCATTAAATTTACGCAGGTAAATCTTGCAATATGACAATATGACACGCAGTCGTCAGTAAGTCGTAGATAAAAATGTAAGCAAAAATAAATGTCACCGTAACATATAACAGAAATAAAATTTTGTTATTGCCGATCAACATGCGCATAGATGCAATGTATGGAATAGCCGACGGCAGATTTCAAATGTATGGATCGGTTATATTCTAAAATTGGCCCGCAATGAGCGACCACTGTCTAAAGCGACCATTGATAGCATTTTTAGTACAAAAATGGTATTTTTTACCTGCAATGAGCTATCATATCATGGTCGAAGAATTTGAACAGTGCTGACAGATAATATTTGTGATTGGGGTGAGGAGGGGGGAGGGAGAGGGGGGGGCAAATTTTAAAAAAATAAGGACCATTTTAACCAGTGGCATAGCCACTGCTGTATTTTGAGGGGGGGAGGGGGGGAGGGAGGGGGAGCTGCCACCCCCTTCATCTCAATTATCTGGTGCCAATCTTGTAGGACAATTTATATCCAAATCCAAGATGGCCACTGACAAAATTCAAAAAAAATTACAAGCTCCTATCTTGACATTGCCCCAAAGCCACATATGAAATTTGGAACTGATTGGGGGAGAGCTGCGGACTGTAGGGTGTGCTAAAGGAATTATTGATTGACTTTCGTTTGTACGGATGTACAGATGGATGACGGATCGCAACCCATCCCAATAGCTCCTACTTAACATTATCAAATTGAATTAAAAAATGTTAACAGCCATACAGTATGTGGAGAGTGGATTGTGACTAAATCACCCTCGGAGTGGAGTTATCACCCAAAGTATCACTTTCAAATTCCGTATATATGGACAAAAAACACAAGCAATGTTTCAGCCAATGGACCTCCGGGTTTAACCTGGAGGCCCATTGGCTGGAACTTTGCTTGTGCTTGTTATGAATTACAATAAATTTGCAATTATTGCTTGGGTGGATTACAAGACACTACAGGAATATGTATACTCAACAAGACTATGCTTGCACAGGGTTAGTCGCAATATAGAGATTACCTTATTTATAACCAGAAAGAAAGAATGACTGGCCCTGTGCATTTCCGAGTTAGTTGGTAAGCGAACATCCACTGGCTGACCGTAGGCATTGCACAGGATAAGTTAATAGGCTGTCATATCACTCACTACATGAAAATATACACTGAATAAGACTGTAAAAATGTTACAAAAGGTGCAGGAACTGAAGAACTATGGAAATACTTGTACTGGATTGTAAAAAAAACTTTTAATGTGAATTCCAAAAATGAAAATATATTCAATTAATAAAAAAAAGGTTTAGCCAATTGTTTATACTTATGCTTAGTACTTTAGAGGAACTGCATTCCAGGCATTGATTAATTACCAGTTTCCTATTACATGTATACTAATGAAAATGTTTATAAGAGTATACATGCACTGCTGCAGTGAACATCTGTTGTGTTTCTTCAATATAACAGAGTTTGGGGTTTGGTGACAGTTTTTTAGGGGGATGGAACACACCTCTTAAAATCCTTTTCCTTGATGTGCAATAGCTGGGTAGTGTTATTACTTGATAGTTTGCTGCCCAAGAGGCAAGCTTACAATGTATCTGATGGACACAAAGCTTCTTTTTTTGTAAGTTTGCTGAATGAAGCTGAAATTTGGGCAGATTATCATATTGAATCCAAGTTTGCTTATAGATATTTATTTATTTATTTATTGGTGTTTAAGGTCACATACTTATGTACAATGGCTAATCGTGACCGTGACAGTTTTACGGGTGGAGGAAGCTGGAGTATCCGGAGAGAACCATCGAGCAACGACGAGCAGCTGTCAGCTCTCCAACATCGTAACTCTGAACTCTGCACCGCAGCACAGGCAGGGTTAGATTGGCTGAAGACATGCGCACCATCGACGTGCAGTACGCCTCAGTACACAGCGTCATCATGCCCCCATGTAGGCAATCGGGGTGAAGTGTCTTGCCCAAGGACACAATGCGGTTGCCGCAGATGGGATTCGAACCGAGGACCTCTCGGCTTGCAGCCTGCACCTCTACCAACTGAGCCACCGCGCCCCCTTGCTTATAGATTGTTTGTTTGTTTGTTGGTGGTTAACGTCACATATTTATGCACCATGGCTAATCGTGACACAACATGGAGATGAAGTCAAGTTTAGTCAATCGTTGATCAACATGTTACCCATTTTAGAGGACTTTCACCCCAAGCATTGGTGACTGGGTCCTATTTTACTAGTAAAGCGGAACTGGTTTACCACAGTAAACAAGTGCTGCTTACTTCCCGGGGTTCCCACGGGGAATTGCTTATAGATGTCCACAGTCACAAAACTCAGTGTTAACTGGTAGAGTGCTGGATTTATTTATTATATTTCTTTATTAGGGTTTAATAACACTTTAACAGCCAAGGTCACATCATGTCATTGACAGTTTTATGGGTGGTGGAAGCCAGAGTACCCGGAGAGAACCACCAAGCAACAACGAGCAGCTGCCAGCTCCCCAACATCTTAACTCTGCACTGCAGCACAGGCAGGTTAGATTGGTTGAAGACATGCGCACCATTGACTTGCAGTACGCCTTAATACACGGCGTCATCATGCCCCCATGTGCACAATCAGGGCGAAGTGCCTTGCCCAAGAACACAACATGGGAGGAAGAGTGCTGGAAGCCCATATTTGGGCTCTATTCTAAAGTGCAGGTACCCCTACTTAAAGACTTCAAATTCAGTGGCTATGCTTCAGATTATCTTTGAAGTGATATTTAGTCTGTTAGAATTTGCCTTGTTACAATTTATGGTAGAGATGGGCAGTTAACCAGAAATTTGGTTCGGTTTCGGTTTTGTTATCAAAACCGAAACCGGAACCGGAACTGAAACAATTACAGAAAACCTGTTGTCGCGGTTTTCAACTTCAATGTTGGAAAACTCGAATAGTCTTCACTTCTCAAAATAAAGAGAGAAACAACCTAAAATTAACCTTGTTTTCACACTTCGGAGTCGCGATACCCCTTTTTTCAGAACAGCTGCCCTAATTGGTATTGCATTCGACCATGGCATTTACCACGAAAATAGGTGACAAAATTACTTCTTACGCATTGTGTTTTAAATGTTCATCTGTTTATCAAATGCAATTTCCTTTGCAGAACTGGAACTTGTCACTTGTTCCACATTTATAATGACAAATATATTTATTTCTACACGTAATTTTGAAAGCTTGAACTCCAAAGACAGCCCCAAAATCACAGATGAAGTTGGATGGAAATTTAGGGTTACAATAATCTATTTGAGCAACTTTTACTCACTGAAATTTTCATGGTTGGCATAATGTTTTCGGGTGTGTCAGGTTACCCTAAACACAGGTATTTGGGGGGGGGCTAATTTTGCAACAGACTCAAGGCAAAAATCATTTTTCTCAAACTTGAAACCTGAGATAATTTATGCAAATACATTGTGCTCGGGAAATCAGAGTACCGGTATATTATACAGGTACGTTGCCCTGGAAAGGGAGTCCCCGTGACACTGACTGGTGCTAAATACATCTTCTTATATGCAAGTGCAATATATTGTTATGTTTGTACAATGAAAACCGCAACTGAAACCGAAAACCCGACTCTTTGAATGAAACTTGAAAACCGCCCACAGGCACTCTCCCATGAATTGTAACAAGGCAACGACAATTGAACAAATTTTTATGGTCAAAAATAATTTAGCACTCCACCAGTTAACAAACCCAATGTGAGAACAAATGATTGTTTTCATAGCTATTAGAAAGCTGCTCAGCTTATCCTTAGGGCATTGCAAAGATGAACGACTATAGGGGAAAGGGTTATCGCAACTTTAAGGATGCAAGTCCTGACTGATGATGCCATCGATGCCTTGATGATGCACTTGAATGTTAGTCAGTTAGGATTTTAGTTAAAAAAAACTCAAAGAATCTTGGAAATTTATTTGTGGATAAATAGAATAAATATGTTGTAGTCATGATGCAACTTTTTATTTACATGTAACGCATACCATACTGGTACTCCAAATGGGTCAATAGACCTCAAAGTTGTTTGAGCAACTGTGTGTGGGGACCAAAATTTATTTAGTGGTGTTTAATAACATTCTCGACAGCCATTGTCACTTCGCGTCGGACAGTTTTATGGGCAAAGGAAGCCAAAGTCTCCAGTGAGACCATCGAACAGTGGTTAGTAATTGTCACACTCCTCAAAGTACTAGCTCTGCACAAGCAAGGTTAGCATTAGTTGAAGACAAGTGCACCATCGACGTGCAGTAGTGATGTAGGTTTACGGAAATTTCGGTTCGGTTTTTGGTTTTTACAAAAAAACGAACCGAAAAAAATGTGCACTGTACGGTTTTCGTTTTTTATATAAAATGCCCCCGCCATTGTAATATAGTCTATGACAGAGTTAAATTTGACAGTTCAGTGTTGATCGCAGATCGCCAACATGGCAGAGAAAACAAAACTAATGTGTTCTGTCATTGACATCTTCCAAAGACTTAATAAAAGGGTTTGTGTGTGCAGTATCTGTAAAAAAAAGAAGTTGTTGCTGAACATGGCAATACCTCAAATCTATGAAGGCACTTGTCTGTGCACCACAAGCAGAAATTTGTGGAAATATAAGAGCAAGAAGAGACATTGAATCGGAAGCATGTAAAACAGAAAGTAAGTTTATTACCTGTAACCTTGACAACCAATCTGCTCGCTAAATAAATCCATCGATTAATAACAGAATGCGGGAATAAATCCTGACTAGTTTTGTTCATCACACAACATGAACTCCCCACTTCCAAAAGATATTCCCATTTTCTAAGTTTAGTTTTAGTAAACTATAAGTTTAAATTGCACAATTACTTTTCCAAGAATTCTCCATGACACTTGACCCACATGCCCGCCTGACATATGAAACTAAAGTGAAAGCAGGAACTTGCCTTAAAGTCTATTTATAAAATTGGGAAACCCGCAAATTGCACAAAATGTTTCAGATTAAATTGCAAATGCCAAATACATTGTTGCAGCCCATTACGGACTACTGAGCGTATGCGCATTTAATTAATTAAAAATATTTTGAATTATTCATTTATTTATTCACTGTGCTGCCAAACCATCCAAGTTGAATGTCATCAACTCGATTTATTTATTCACTGTGCTGCCAAACCATCCAAGTTGAATGTCATCAACTCGGTGACGACTCGGCTACTTACTGACCAGTCTCACTTACACTAGTTACAGATGCAATCACGCAAGACTGAAGACTGACATCTACTGAAAGTGTAAGATATGAAGGTAGAAGTTAGGTAGTGTTATAGTACATATATTTACCATGAAATATACAAATAGTAAATATCCAAATCAATTTACCAAACAACAGTCAAAGTATGTCCAATTGTCCATCAGTGTCCGTCGCTTGAATCTCTGAAGTCAAACTGTCCTTTGCGCCAATTCCAGTATCGTTAGGATCCAAAATGTGCACAATTTACGCGGAAGACTGAGTACGTGGGGGAAAAACCGAAACTAAACCGAAACTGAACCGAAACCGAGGTTTTCCTCAACGAAAAAAATGAAACCGAACTGGATTTTGAAAAACCTGCAGCTCTAAAGTGCAGTACACCTTAGTACACCACACCATAGTGTCCCTGTGTGGGCAATCGAGATTACGTGCCTTGCCCAAGGACACAACACAGTTACCCCAGTTACCGGACCATGCACCTTTCAGTTTGAAGTCCAAATCCATTACCACTAAGTCACCACACTCCCAAGTCAAAGTATAAAATCAATTTTGGTACAGGGATCGTTTTGGGTGTCTACAGGGACTGAATATGGGACTCTTTTCCAATGGCATTTTGACATGATTTTTCCCAATTCAAACCAAAAATTTCGCAATCTCTCAAATAAATGAAAGTGTCAATGACACAGTAGCTCAACTTGTCAAGACAAAGACATGTACATGTATAGTATGTGACACAGCAATGACAAACATCTAGGTAATGACCTGATAACAAAGGTACATATAAAGTATTGTAACGGTCTGTACATAAATACTGGCCACTCTGGGACTTTTCTAGTTTTGCATCTGACTGACACCCACCTGTAACAAACTAGAAAAAAATCTTTTGAGTCCCAGAGTGGGTCTGACTGAACCCCAAAATATTTGTTCTCATAGCACAGTGATAACAAAGGCACCCCAAAACACACTCGTTCCTGTCCCAAGGTGAAAACAAAGGTACCCAAGAAGTTTTGTGAAGATCAGTTCATAAATACGAGCTGTATAGAACTTGTGACAAAAAACTGATTGTACCTAATTTCGGTACAAAATGGCCACTGGCAGACATCTTGAATTTTGGACCATACCCAGAAACACTCATTCTCATCCCAAGGTGATAACAAAGGTACCCAAGAAGTTTTGTGAAGATCGGTTCATAAATACAGCCTCTACCCTGAGCCGTATTGACATGTGTGCTTACATTGTGTAAGTAGCACTGAATAAATCAAAGTTTATCTAATTTGCATAATTTCTGCACGAAAAAAAACTCCTTACAATATGTGATGTATTCCATGTTACTAAACATTCATACAAAAATTTATTCAAATCAGAACTTTCATACAGAAGTTCTGTACAAAAGACAAATTGCACTAATTTTGGTACAAAATGGCTGCTGGTGGCCAACTTGAATTTCGAACCACACTTAAAAACACTCGTTCTCATCCCACGGTGATAATAAAGGTACCCAAGAAGTTTCGTAAAGATTGGTTGATAAATATGGCCTCTAGTCTGAGCTGTATAGAAGTTGTGTACAAAAAACTGATTAGACCTAATTTCGGTACAAAATGGCCACTGGCAGCCATCTTGAATTTTAGACCGGACCCAGAAACACTCGTTCTCGTCCCACGGTGATACCAAAGGTATCCAAGAAGTCTCGTAAAGATCGGTTCATAGCCCGAGCCGTATTGGCATTTGCACTTACAGTGCTGGAAGTAACACCAAAAAACATCAAAATTAGTCTAATTTGCACAATTTACGCACGAGAAAAAAACCTGTATTATATGTGATGTATCCCATGGTACTAAACATTCATACAAAAAATTATTCAAATCAGAGCTTTCATATGGAAGTTCTGTACAAAAAACAGATTTCGTCGGTACAAAATGGCGGCTGGCAGCCATCTTGAATTTTGGACCGCACCCAAAAACACTTGTTCTCGTCCCACGGTCATAACAAAGGTACCCAAGAAGTTTCGTAAAGATTGGTTCATAAATACGGCCTCTAGCCCGAGCCGTATCCAATTGTTGACGTACGGACAGACGGATGACAGGCCATGACAAAAGCTCAAATTTGGCTTCGCCAAAGTTGAGCTAAAAATTTAATTCTTCTTTTAACTCTTGAAGGCCTTATTTTAACTTGAATCACTTTTTACTGCAACAAAACAGGTGCCTCAATAGGCAGCTTTTAGATGCATTTGCAAGTTACATCCCAAGAACCTACATAGGCAGTCAAGTCTTGCCAAGACACAACTACTAAGCCACAGAATGTAGACTGTCCAAGTGTTGCAAATACAACAAGAGGCCCCAGGGGGCCTGAGGGCGCTCACCTGACATGGTAGCCTAAATATCAACCCAGAGAATTGATTTCCACAAGTTGCATCTGCTCCTCCTAATAAAAGCTGAAACCAAATATCCAAATATTTTGACCAGTGGATCTAAAAAAAGATTTTTAAAGAATATTCCTCATATTGAACTAAGTCATAATTCGGGCTCCCACAGGGAGCCCATATATGAACCCAGGGACTTGGCTTTAACAAACCTGAAACTCACACCCCTAAGGATTCTGCACACCAATTATCAAAACATTCCGACTGCTGGATCTGAAGAAGAAGATTTTTAAAGAAAATTCCTCATTTTGAACCAAGTTACAATTCGAGCTCCCACAATCAGCCCAAATATGGACCTAGGGACATGGCTTGAACAAACTTGAATCTTACCCCCCTAAGTATGCTACATAAAAAATATCAAAAGCATTCATCTGCTGGATCTGAAGATTTTTAAAGAAAATTCCTCATTTTGAACTAAGCTGTCATTCAGGCTCCCATAGTGAGCCCAAATATGAACCAAGGGACTTGGCTTGAACAAACTTGAATCTCAGCCCCCTAAGGTTGCTCCATGCCAAATATCAAAACATTCCAACTGCTGAATCTGAAGAAGAAGATTTTTAAAGAAAAATTCCTCATATTGACTACGTTATAATTTGGGCTCCCATAGGGAGCCCAAATATAGTGCCATGGACTTGGCTTTAACACACTTGAATCCCCCCCCCCCCCCCCCACCCCCCAAGGATGCTACTCACCACATATCAAACCATTCCGACTGCTGGATCTGAAGAAGAAGATTTTTTAAGAAAATTCCTCATTTCGAACAGAGTTACAATTCAAGCTCCCACAGTGAGCCCAAATATGGACCTAGGGACATGGCTTGAACAAACTTGCATCTCACCCCCCTAAGGATGCTGCATATCAAATATCACAAGATTCTGCCTGCTGGATCTTGAGAAGAAGATTTGCCTGAAATGCACTAAGTTCAAATTTGGGCTCCTATACTGAGCCCAAATATAAACCCAGGGGGCCAATTTGAACAAACTTGAATCAGATCCACCCCACAATGTAGCATACCAAATATCAAAAGATTCTGCCTGCTGGATCTGGAGAAGATTTTTGAAGAAATTTGCCTGAAATGCACTAAGTTTGAATTTGGCCTTCTATAGTGAGCCCAAATATGAATCCAGGTGGCCGATACCAAATATCAAAAGATTCTGTCTGCAGGATCTGGAGAAGAAGATTTTTGAAGAAATTTGCCTGAAATGCACTAAGTTCGAATTCGAGCTTCTATAATGAGCCCAAATATAAATCTAGGGAGCCGATTTGAACAAAATAGAATCAGATCCACCCCACAATGTTGCATACCAAATATCAAAAGATTCTGCCTGCTGGATCTGGAGAAGAAGATTTTTTAAGAAATTTGCCTGAAAAGCACTAAGTTCAAATTTGGGCTCCTATACTGAGCCCAAATATAAACCCAGGGAGCCGATTTGAACAAACTTGAATCAGATCCACCCCACAATGTTGCATACCCAATATCAAAAGATTCGGCCTGCTGGATCTTGAGAAGAAGATTTTCAAAGAAATTTGCCTGAAATGCACTAAGTTCAAATTTGAGCTCCTATACTGAGCCCAAATATAAACCCAAGGGGCCGATTTGAACAAACTTGAATCAGATCCACCCCACAATGTTGTATACCAAATATCAAAAGATTCTGCCTGCTGGATGTGGAGAAGAAGATTTTCAAAGAAATTTGCCTGAAATGCAGTAAGTTCAAATTTGGGCTCCTATACTGAGCCCAAATATAAACCCAGGGGGCCGATTCGAACAAACTTGAACAGATCCACCCCACAATGTTGCATGCCAAATATCAAAAGATTCTGCCTGCTGGATCTGGAGAAGAAGATTTTTTAAGAAATTTGTCTGAAATGCACGAAGTTCGAAATCGGGCTCCTATACTGAGCCCAAATATGAACCCAGGGGGCCGATTTGAACAAACTTGAATCAGATCCACCCTACAATGTTGCATACCAAATATCAAAAGATTCTGCCTGCTGGATCTGGAGAAGAAGATTTTTTAATGTTTTTCCCATTGCCTAGTGTTAAAAAGTGCTGACTCAGCACTTTTTCAAAGTCCCGAAACGGTACCCTATGATAAAACCGATGGCAATTTTTTTTTACCAATTCTTTCTGTTGGTCCTAAGGAAGCTTCACACCAAATAAAAATTCTCGGTGCCGTGCAGTTTTGGAGATATGGGCGTTTTAATTTTTTCTATTTTTAGCTCCTGCGGTTCCCATGGGGCTATGGAAAAAAAAAATCAGCATAAATTAGGTACTTATGACCCAATAAGCCCTCACATAAAATTTGGTTCAAATCAGCCTCTCAGTTTGGAAAATAGAAATTTTGGGCGGGGCAAAAAATTTTGCCCCTCCCATAACGACGCCAAGTATAGCCCCACAAACTTCTCTTGAACAAATCTAAGTCTACACCTCAAAAGGAAGCTGCACACCAAATATCAGTCTCTGCTACTGCTGGTTCATGAGAAGAAGATTTTCAAAGATTTTGGTGCCCCTTGAGGGCGTGGCCCTACCCAGGAGGAAGGGCAACTTCATTTGAACAAATCTGAATTGGCATTAGGTAATAAATATTTAGCCAACATTTGAATAAAATTGGGCTAGTGATTTAGGAGGAGAAGTCGATAATGTAAAGTTAACGCCGGACGGACGACGGACGTATCACGAGCAGTAAAGCTCCCGCTGAGCTTCGCTCAGGTGAGCTAACAATCAATAATAGAGATTACAAAGACTAATCATTAGGCCTAAAAAAAATAAAACTCTGTTTCTCAGGCCCTCCCACATGACCTTTTGGCTGCCGCATGCTCTCTTTTTATAACCATTGTAAACTTTAAAAAAATAAAAATTAAATGGTTTATATCTGATATTTTACCAAAGTTAAAAATTTTGATAAATTTGTCCCTTGAGTGCAAGAAGGCTTTGCAATGCTTCAGCATTGCAAAGCCTTCTTGCTCTCGAGGGACAAAATACACCACCACCCATGCTATTCTGTAGATTATGAGGCCTAAAACATAAATCAAGAACATGAACTTTTGATGGCAAAGAAATAATTACAGATATAAAAAATAAAATAAACAAGAGGCCCCACGGGGCCTGAGGGCGCTCACCTGATACTGGCCGAACCATATCACCAAAATAGCAAGGGATTCTGCCTTGTGGTTATTATCAGTTTTTCAACATAAAAGTATTTTCTCTACTTAGTAACCCAGAGTGTTCATATGTTAGATCCCCATATTGGGTACTCAATAATTTATCTATTTATTTATTGGAATTTAAGGTCACTTTCTAAGGCTACATCATTACAGAGGCATAATTATAATATCAGGTTTGGTCAATCGTTTATGCCTATTACTGCCCACTTTACAGGGCTTTCAACGCAGGAATTGGTTACTGGGCCCAATTTTATCAATAAACCAGAACTTGAACAAATTTCAATTTGCCGCTTCTAAGAAAACTAAAAATCAAATATCAAAAGATTCTGAGAGGAGTATCAGAAAAAAAAGATTTTTTAAGAATATTTCTCATACTGAATTAAGTTATACATTGGGCTCCCATAGGGAACCCAAAAACAAAAGCTTCTGAAGCAGTGGTTTGGGAGAAGAAGATTATTCAACGTTATTCCCATTACCTACAGTGTTAAAAAATGATGACTCGGCACTTTTAGTCCTGGAAAAGTACTTATGATAAAACCAATGGCATTTTTTTCACCATTCCTTTCTCCCGGCCCTAAGGAAGCTTCACATTGTATAAAAATTCTCAGTGCCATGTAGTTCTGGAAATATGGGCATTCAAAAAAAAAAAATTTTTTCAGCTCCTGTAGTTGCCGTGGGGGACAGGAAAACAATTTATGGCATAAATTAGGTATTTGTGACCCAATAAGCCCTCATATCAAATTTGGTTCAAATCGACCTCTTGGTTTGGAAAATAAAAATTTTGGTATAATTTGGGCTTCTACAGTGAGCCCAAATATGAACCAAGGGACTTGGCTTTAACAAACTTCACTCTCAGCCCCCCCCCCCCCCCCCCCCCCCCCCCCCCCCCCTACGAATGCTGTACATCAAATATCAAAAGATTTTGACTGGTGGATCTGAAAAAAAATTTTTTTTTAAAGAATATTGCTCATATTGAACTAAGTTATAATTTGTGCTCCCACAGGGAGACCAAATATGAGCCGAAGGACTTGACTTGAACAAACTTGAATCTCACCTCCCTAAGCATACTGTATACCAAATATCAAAAGATTCTGACCGGTGGATGCGAAGAAGAAGATTTTAAAAGAATATACCTCGTATTGCACTAAGTTACAATTTGGGTTCCCAAAGGGAGTCCAAATATGAACTCAGGGACTTGGCTTGAACAAACATCAATCTCACCCCCCTAAGGATGATGCATAGCAAATATCAAAAGATTCTGATTTGTGGATCCGAAGAAGAAGATTTTTAAAATATATCCCTCATATTGCACTAATTTGAACATTTGGGTTCCCATAGGGAACCCAAATATGGACCGAGGAATTTGATTTCTACAAATATGTGAATCAATGTTCCAAAGATGTTATATGTAAAATATGAAAGCTTTTAGAGCAGTGGTTTGGAAGAAAACAATTCTTTATTTTTTTCCCATTGCCTACTGTGTTAAAAAATACTGACTCAGCACTTTTTCAGAGTCCCGAAAAAGTACCCTATGATAAAACCGATAGCAATTTTTTTTTACCAATCCTTTCTGTTGGTCCCAAGAAAGCTTCACACCAAATAAAAATTCTCACTGCCGTGCAGTTTTTGAGATATAGGCGTTTTAATTTTTTTCTATTTTTAGCTCCTGTGGTTCCCACGGGGCTACAGGAAAAAAAATTTCTGCATAAATTAGGTACTTATGACCCAATAAGCCCTCACATAAAATTTGGTTCAAATTGGCCTCTCGGTTTAAAAAATAGAAATTTGGGGTGGGGCCAAAATTTTTGCTCCTCCCATAACATCGCCAAGTATAGACCTACAAACTTCTCTTGAACAAACTTGAGTCTACACCTCAAAAGGAAGCTGCATACCAAATATCAAGTCTCTGCTATTGCTGGTTCTTGAGAAGAAGATTTTTTAAGAATTGGAGCATTTTTGCCCCACCCCTCTGCTCAATATGAGCCGAAACCTAATTTGCCCAAAAATCAAAATGCCGCTATATAACCCCTACTCACATGAAATTTCATTAACATGCGGCCAGTGGTTTGGAAGAAAAAGACCCAAACACCACCTTCACGCCGGACGACGGACGACGGACGAAAAGTGATCAGAAAAGCTCACCCTGACTTTCAGTCAGGTGAGCTAAAAACCAATCGCCCACATGCAATTTTACAAATAATGGCCTGAGAAACAGAAGATCAACTTTGTGTGGCCTTATTTCATGTGCCTGTTTGTTATAAAACTTACTACATGTACTATACATGTGCATGTAGTAGCTTCTGTATTACATGTAATGTTCTCAGCTCAGAATGAAGGTAACATTTCTTATTCTTTGTATGTTTCTTCTTCCAAACAAATTCCCAACTGGGGCCTTCATGACAGGAATTTTCCCAATTGCATGGACCCAGGACCCTTTCCCAAAGAGGGTAGAAGAACCCCTGTGGTAAAAAGGTACATAATTACTATCAAAAGAGAATCATTCAATATCTAAGACTCTATGTCTCGAATGGAAAATTATGGGGAAGTTTCACTCCCTCCCAAACTGGAAAAATCTTCAAATTCAATTTGATTGTCCGATTTGATTCTATTCAATTTTTTAATACCTGACCGCCGAATACTGAAATTGAATATCGTGATGATGATAACGAAAAGTGATGTCCTTTCTTTTCGCGTATATCATTATATGCGGTCATTATTTCTCACTAATTTAAATTATGTTAATGTCAAGCATATTACGGTTAAATGGTCGGAGCTGTCGGGTGTTATAGCCGGGCACAAAAAAAATCATTGGGGTAACCAAGCATGCATCATGTGAGAATGCATGCACTTGTATCAGTTGTACAGATGCCTCATCAATGCATCAACTTAAAATGGCAGGAACGTGAGTGACGTGGCAATTGTGATCTATGCAGGACTTTCTGAAAGATGCTGGATAGAGGGAGATTTGTTTTTTAGACTTGCTCAAATGAACAGTTCTGCATTTATCTGACTGTTCTGACATGTGTGGAGTGTGGCAGTTACTTTGGCTTACATGTATTTGCTACTTTGTGAAATTATATCAAAATTCCTTAAAGTTGTTCCCACAAGCGAACTTTTGTTGTACAAACGTGGACTGTACTGGACACAATTTTGTTCCAGTGATCTATTCCATATTATTATACAACTACCAAGCACTTCCTGTTCTGACATGATCCATAGGAACTTACTATGTGATCTGTGTAAAAAAAACTCAACTATCCCCCCATATGAACAATAATTTCGAATCATTAAGGTAGCATCAGAAAATCTCTGACCACATATACCGACTGAATGTCTGATTTGATTTGAATTCAGTTTAGTATTTCAGCGACTGATTCACACTCCCGCATTGTGTCCTTCGGCAAAGCACTTAACCCTGATTGCCTGTATGGGGGCACGATGACGCTGTGTACTAAGGCTTACTGCACGTCGATGGTGTGCATGTCTTCAACCAATCTAACTCTGCCTCTGCCGTGGTGCAGAGTTCCAAGTTACGATGTTGGAGAGCTGACAGCTGCTCATCATTGCTCTCCAGGTACTCCGGCTTCCTCCACCTGTAAAACTTTCACCGACATGATATGACCCTGGCTGTTAAAATGTTGTTAAACCCTAATAAATAAATTCCATTTAAAATCGAACATTAAACACACACTTCGATTTGTAGTTGATATCTATTCGATTCGAATGGAAAAAGTGTAATTATCAGGGCCCTACACTAAACCTCCCTAAGCGATGTCCCGACATATCCTGCATTATTTAAAACAGCATGGAATCCTTGCTTGTTTAACTGGTTGAGTGCTGGAAGCCACTATCAGGGCTTCATAAAAATGAGGGTACCGGAGCAAAATCCAACATTTTCACGACTCACGTTTCATATTTAGTCAAACCCGAATAATATTTTGTTAATATATATTTGTTTTATTACCATTTATTGGAGAGTGCCTCTGTTCACTCCCAGTAATTTGTAATACAACAAATTCGGACCACCAAAAATAATTTAGCCCTCAACCAGTTAAAAATCTATGTATAGACATGTATATATATGTAACTGACATAGGTGGTTGTTAGTTTGGTGCTATGTGAGTAGGATCAGTCCCCGGAATTAGCCATAGCAATCTTTGGCTATATCATGATAACAGCACAAGTATGAAGTAGTCAAGGTTACTGCAACTTGGTAAAAAAAAATCTGAGTCTGTTTGATTTTTTGCTGTTCCTTGTTCCCTATAATTCTCTACCTCTGATGCAAGCCTTACAAGTGTCTTTGATGAGAGCCTTACGAGTACCTTTTGGGTAGGGAAAAGTCAGCATGGGAAATAGGGCTGTTGATGGGATCCCATGTCTGCATAGCTCAAACCCTGGTACAATGTACATGTACATCCATGCCCAAACAAGCCATTTCAAATCCTCACACATTTGTTACTTATATTTTCCACAGCGATCTCAAGGTTATGCCCATAAATTTTAGACTGTCCGAAAGTAGGTTCTTTAAGACCTCCTTTAATAGACACTATGGAGCTAGGCTAAAAATTTCACTTTGGGAAGATCTAGTAGTGGTTAAAAGAGCTTTTCTTTACCCAAGGTGGTATTCGAATAAAAAAAAGTTCAGGACACACTGATCACCACTCCCAGTCGGCAAACCCTCACAAGTTGAATGCATCTAGGCTCCCCGGTACTCAACCCTCAATGTTTACTGTCCTAATGCTAGTACAGCCACTCAATATGAATTCAAACTAGATGTATACCTTGCATATTCCAAATGCATCTCAATTTACTACAAGAACCAACTAGAGGCTCTTGAGAGCCTGAAATCGCTCAACTGGAACTACATATAAAAATGTGATTTCCCATAGGCTTTCCATGGTAACTACGAGCTGCAATTGTGGCCATGTTTGCAACATTACATCAACATTACATGAGGATTATTGGTAGAAGGTGCCCCAGTCCTCAATCATGTGAAGTTTCAAAATATTTTGACTTTGTAGTTTCAGAGGGGAAGATTTTTGCAAAATCCATCAGTCAGAATCAGAGAATGTCTCCGGTGACCATATTTTCCAACCAATGGGAACAAAAAGAGGATCGTTTGTAGAGGGCCTCCTATAGACCATTCCTGCAAAGTTTGGTTCACGTCGGCTCAGTAGTTCCAGAGAAGATGAAAATGTGATTTCCCATAGAGTTTCTATAGTAACTATCAGCCACAATTGTGGCCATGGTTGCAACACGATCAACATTAAATGAGGATCATTGGTAGAGGGTGTCCCAGTCATCAACCATGCAAAGTTTCAAAACATTTGGCCCTGTGGTTTCAGAGAAGATTTTTCAAAATCCACCAATCGGAATCAAAAACACTTCTAGCAGCCATGTTTTTAAAAGCACGGTAACAAAAATGAGGAGTATTTGTAGAAGACCTCCCATAGACTATCCCTGCCAGGTTTGGTTCACTTCGGCTCAAAAGTACCAGAGAAGAAAATGAAAATGTGATTTCCCATAGGGTTTCTATAGTAACTATAAGCCACAATTGTGACCATGTGTACAACCCAATCAACATTAAATGAGGATCATTGGTAGAGGGGGTCCCAGTCATCAACCATGCAAAGTTTCAAAACAATTGGCCCTGTGGTTTCAGAGAAAATTTTGCAAAATCCACCAATCAGAATCAAAGAATGCCTCTGGCGGCCATGTTTTCAAACCCATAGGAACAAAATGAGGATCGTTTGTAGAGGACCTCCCATAGACTATCCCTGCCAGGTTTGTTTTCACGTCGCCTCAGTAGTTCCAGAGAAGAAGATGAAAATGTGATTTCCCATAGGGTTTCTATAGTAACTATAAGCTGCAATTGTGGCCATGTTTGTAACCCGATCAACATTAAATCAGGAGCGTTGGTAGAGGGGGTCCCAGTCATCATTTATATGAAGTTTCAAAACATTTGGCCTGGCAGTTTCTTCGGAGAAGATTTTTGAAAATCCACCAACCAGAATCAAAGAATGCCTCTGGAAACCATGTTTTACATCCAACAGAAATAAAATGAGGATCGTTTGTAGAGGACCTCCCATAGACCATTCCTGCCAAGTTTGGTTCACATCAGCCCAGCGGTTACAGAGAAGATGAAAATGTGAACAGTTTACGGATGCCAGACGACGGATGACGACGGACGCCAAGTGATAAGAAAAGCTCACATGACCTTTTAGGTCAGGCGAGCTAAAAAATTGGATCCACTGGGACATCTGATTTTCAAGTTTTTGCAGAGACAAGCAAAAACCACAAAGAATCCAAGAGGCTGGAGGAGAGGAGTGGAGTACAAGAGTTTTTTTATTTTCATTCATTTTTCTTCACCAAAAACAAATCTTATTTCCACTCCCACTTGCCGAAAATGGTATTCCACTCCTAGCATTGTATTTCACTCTCAGCGATGACAGACTATTTTATTTTATTTTTTTATTGTTTACAAATCAGTTGAGTTGAATCAATTATAAAGGGTTGTTTTGGGAAAACAAATGAAGAAAAAATAAAATAAATACAAAAGTTCACTGCTCAGATTAGAGTACATGTATGAGTTTATCCTCTCGCACAGATTATTGTAATTATAATAATCCTCTGCATGCCCCACTTGAAAAAGATTGTATTCAAATCCAAGCAGTGAACTATTGTCTATATTTTCCTGAAACTGAAATTTATACCGCTACTCACACAGGTATCTCAAGAGGAGAAGGGGTGGGTGACCATGTTTTGAAATGGGTGCATTCCATTAAAGACTCTCAGCTCATTGGCATAACCCAAATATGGGTGTGGAGTGGATTACAACTAAAACACTTACATGGTGGATTTCCACTTAAACGTATAGATCAAAGTTGATGTACATGTAACTAGAGGTACTGTGAGCAAGCTCACTAAGTGATACCCCCTCGCCAGTCAGAACGGAATTATATTGCTTCATGCACATCTTCATATGGAGTTCTTCCATTGTGTAAAGTTTCATGAAAATTCTTCAAACAGTCTAGGAGGAGTTACGCTTATAAGGATGGACAGACGGACAGATGGATGGACGGATGGACGGACGGATGGACGGACGGACGGACGGACGGACGGACGGACAGGGTGATTCCTATATACCCCCCCCCCCTCCCCAAACTTTGTTTGTGGGGGGGAATAAAAATGCTTATATAATGGGGTGGTCGTGGCGATGGGAACAAATGTCTCCTGAGAATTTTTGTTGTTCCTTCATCCTTGTCATAAATGCTTTCGTTCAACCACCTTGGATGAAGACCTCAGCCGAACTTTTCACCATTTCACTTCTGGATTTAGGATCAACATGTAGAGATGAGCGGCATACCGTAAATACCGACCAGTATCGGTATCGAACCAGTACTGATTTACCGTATCAATGCTATCTCAAAATACCAAAATTTTGAAAAATATTTTCAACACAAGTTAACTGGTTGAGTACTAGAAGCCACTATCAGGGCTCTACTGAAAAGTGCTGACTGTACACTGTATTCATTACCTCGTTTGCTCAGCAGCTGAAACACAAAAATGTTTAACAATTTTGTTTTATTACAATTTATTGGAGAGGGTCATGAGGCACTCTCCAATAAATTGTAACAAAACAACTGTTTATGAACAGAATCTTACTAAACTGGGGCTCCTTATACTTGGGAGCTTGATAACCTTGAAAAAAAATACCCGAGTTACAAATCGCCTTTAAAAAATAATTTAACACTCTACCAGTTAAAAACTGAAAGGTCAACAACAGAAAATGAAGCATAATTCATGACAAGAAGAGCCCAGGCTTGGCAATTTCAGGAGAGCGATTTTTTAGCTCTCCTTACTGCCCTCCTGAAAGAATTAAGGAGAGCGAAAAATTGCCCTCCTAAATATTTTGGTCTGGGATGATTGAGATTACATGTATTATGCTTACATTAAATTTTTGTTGTAAAGCAAAAATGTAATTTAACTTCGAAGTCACATAACATCACGTAATTTCATTTTGAAAGTGGTTTAGTGGTAAAAGGTAATGGCTGCAACCATACCCAAACACAGTTGCAATCATTTGAAGCAAAATGGGTTACAGCAATATTTTTTTTCTGTCAGTTTCAAGTTCAACAACTGACATCACAGTTTGAGGGGTAATTATTCAAGGAATATTGACACTATAATATACTACCATTACTACTATCCTGTCACTTGAAGCACTTGCACCAGGATGTGACTGTAGATTCAAGCAGACCTGTTGTCCAAGAAAGTCATACGCCTACCACTATCACCTTCAACCCCCTTGGGGGGTTGAAGGTGGCAGTGGTAGGCGTATGACTTTCTTGGACAACAGGTCTGGGTACACACACAGGTCTTGTCAAGTGTGTGTTCGGTTGTTGAGTGAGACATTTAGATGTCTAAGAGATTTCGCTTTACCTTAGTAAAGTTAATAAAATCACTGATGTAATAGTCTGTTGGTTTCAGTTTCAATGAGTTCGTTCAATTGGTTACTTAAAATGCTGTGTAAAGCTAATTGCTCTCCTAAGCTGATTGAGGAGAGCGATTTTTTGCCCTCCTGCATTTTTCAGAATGCCAGGCCTGAGAGCCCATGGACTGTGTATGTCTACAGGCAGTCATCACAGTTCATTTTATGTAACAAAGATGCTGAGAGAAGATGGTAAATGAACAAATGTACATGTGTTCTCATATCACATGTAATTTTTTTTCTTTGCAGAACAGGGTAAAAGAGTATTTTTTCTGTTTGCACTGGTTCACAGCAGTTCTTGTTATCGACATGAAAATGTAGCAAATAAATAATATTAATAGCTAACTTCCATGTGTCAGTAAAACAGTAGTAGGTGTGATCTAAAGCTTTTCACAACTGTCCTGTCAATATGCCCAGCTCTAGTTTTATGTTGATGTGAAAAAAAGGCTGTATTCAGGGCAGGGAGCAGTCAACGTTTCAAACGTTAACAACTTAACATGTTAAATTATTTTAAAAAAGTCAAAAAATTTCAACTAAGTTATTAACATTTAACTTTGAAGATTCTTTGGGTGCAACAGGAATGATTTTGTACTCATCTAAAGTATATGTATCGGTCATCTTCATCTCACTCATTAAATTGAAACTGTGTCACACTGTCAACCCTTTCATAGGCATGTCGTGCGTAACTTCATATATGATAGCTTCAGCTTCAACAGTAAACAGTGCTGCACCCAATATCAATTACCTGAGCAAGACAACATGAGCGATGCTGAAACTATAACAACGTCAATAAGCATATATGCAGGCAAAGTAGCATTGCGTTGTTATCTTGTGTTTATCCAAGCCAGATCGTGCGTGCCGCACTGCCCATGACGTCAATTTTTTTTTTTTGCGCCATTTACATGTACTGTGTGTAAGTGTGTGGTGACAATTTATGCTATCAATTGTGAAAGTAAATAGTGTGTGTTCGTGTGACATGTACTCACTTCTCAAATCATTTTCGACCATTTTCGCTATTTTTACAAGCTTTGCAGAGTCATGCCACCAACATCATGGATTTAGAAACATTTAACGAAGCTTGATGATGAGAAGGTTCAATGTATTTATTGGCACAAGAAATTGTCTATTAAAGGCAGAACAAATGCACTCAGATACAACCTGGAGAAAACTCATAGTATTAACCATTTACCTAACACGAAAAGCAGACGACACTTGCAAATAAAATTCTTGAAGCACTAATTTTTTTGATTTTTTGAGTCAAAAGCATAGCTTATGACCCCTCATTGGAATGAGCTCGTTGAGCTCATTCCAATGAGGGGTTATAAGCTATATTTTTGGGACAAAAAATGAAAACGTAATAAAAATTGAATGGAGAATTTTGTGAATAACGCTGGCCGGTTTTGGCCATAATGTTGGGTAAAGGGTTAGCGTCCCTATTGAAGACCGACCAAAATTGATACTGAAACCTCCCCCAAAAACATGCACATTCACAATCGTCCAATGAAGAGGACCCTCACACTGATGTTGATCCACTACCACATGTCAGTACCACGGAGACTGCTGTCGAAATAGATACCTCATTCAGAAATGCTTCTGGAAGAATGTTGAGCGCTAGTAGCGTCAAACAGAAAGGAGTTATGTCAATAGCTGCTCAGGGACAAAGTGTTCTGTCTGAATGGGTTTCTCTGTCAACCAAACGACAATGTACAGTAGCTCGTGTAGCAGACGTGTAGCCAAGTTGACAAAAATGGCATTCAACTTTGTCGTGGAAGACCTACATCCCCTTTCTTTCTGTGAGGCAGGGACCAGCCGTGAGGGCGACTAGGGCGATTATGTCGCCCTTCTAAGCCCAAAGTCGCCTAGAAAAATAGTCGGGCGATTACAAGTCGCCCTCTAAAAATTGGCCAAAATGAGGAAAGGCTGAACTGAGTGATGCGAGGTTTGCATGAAAACGAATGTTTTCAAAAATCAAATGTGCTCGAGTGTGATAAATGGGCATTTTAATTCGTCAAATAAACGTCCATTTATTTGAAATCACACGACAATCAATTGACCATTGTCGCTTTTGGTTTCTTTAATTTCTATTTTGTTGCGTTTCAGTCGGAGCTTCAAATGTCAAAACGAAAATAGGTGACTTACGCGACTCAACAAAATAACCCAGTTTGAAAGTAGGTTACGTCGCTTAGGATGCCGAAAATGTATACACAACGGTCGTATTTTATAACACAGTATTTTTATTTCGTTTTGCTGACGACTTTTAACTGTTGGGCCGTCTATTCCCAGAAAAACATGAATGGAATTGAAACACACGAAAAAAGCTTTAGTGATGACAAGAACAGCTTTGTACAGGACACAAGCGTGCATGTGGACAATCTTGAAAAAGGGTCCTCCTAAACAACGGAATGACACGAAATGACACCAGAATGCCATGAAAATGATGTGGAATGACATTTCTTTTACAAAATACTCGACCCAGAATGTATTTTTTTTATTAACTAACAAAGTACCTCCCAAGTAACCTTCTTACATCTGGTCCTGTTCACACTTTCAGACTTAGGAAATTACTAGCTTAGTAGACTTTGGTGAAAGTCAACCACAGGAGGGTGCAGGGGGATTAGCATGTAGAAGAGGGGGGGGGGGGGGGGGGGGGGGTCATGAAGGAGAGGGTAGCAGTGGGGGATTTTCAGTCAATAATTACTTTGTGATTTTTTAACCTGGCATAGATGCATCATAGACGACTGGACCTGGATTATTTGGACGTTAATGGAGGACCACAAATTGAAAATATGAAGGGGCAGCGGGGTTTGTACATGAATATTCTTAATTTTCCCCACTTGCCTATGAAGTCTCCCTACATGACTCTGCAGTCTCCCTATTTTTTCTGGAGGGAGACATGGAGTCTCCCTAAAATTCCCCTCTAGGCTGGTCCCTGCTGTGAGGATAAAGGGATGCGTGCTTGGTTACTATTCATAGAACTCAATTACCAACCCCCGACTCAGAGAACTATGTGAGACCATTTGATGAAACTGTACAGTGTTAGAAAAAGTGACCTAATGTCAAAACTGAAAGGTACCGAAATGAGCAGCACAGCTGATGGTTGGACGAATTCCCTGATGGTAGGCTTTTTCAGTGATGGGCCCCTGTATTATGAAATATTACAATCTGGACAGTCGTACTACATGTACTGATGGCCGGCATACTGGTGAGAACCTGTCAAAAGCTATAGACTCTATTTTTCAAGAATGGGAGACTGACTGTTTCACTTGCGACCACGATACAGCTTCCAATATGAATAAAAGCCTGCGTTTAGCCAAGAATGAGTTGTATGATTTTGGGTGCTTCGCACACATTCTGCAATTAGCAATCAATGATGCATTCGGCAACAGTAACAGCGGCAAAGTGGCAAATTTGATCGGAAAAGTCCGTGAGGTGATAACGGAAAATCTGAAAATTTCGTGACCAATTATTGCCTAATGTGAAAAGCATGAGCTTCGGATGGATTGTGACACACGTTGGAATTCTACCAATTTGATGTTAGAAAGTATCCCGAAACTCCATAAGCTGTGAATCTGGCAGTGAAAAATGTTTGCAAGACCGAAAACAAGCAGAAATTTTATTTCTCACCAGATGAGATTGCTTTGCTAACGGATATAGTCGGTCTCCTTCAAAACCTCAAGAAAACAACCGACCAATGACAGGGTCAGAAGTTTGTCACTGTATCTGTCATATATCCTATCATCTTTGCCGTGAATGACTCTATGAAATAATTCAGAAAACTGTGTCCTGACGGTAAAGCCCTCAAAAAGGATCCGATTGTCAATGTTGTGGAACGACATTCCATGGACGATGAGTTTCTCAGAAGTATGTGCATACCAATGGTCACTTCTTATTTGGACGCTGGTTTCAAAAAACTCTCGTTTGTGAAAAAGGTTGTCGTCCAGTCTATTAAGCAAGCTGTTAGAGAAGAAATGAACAAACTTTCGCCAAGCACGGATGCTACAGACTGTAAGGATGACACACAATCACCATCTAAATGTAAACAAGCAAAAAAATCATTTCTCAAAGAACTCTTGGGTCGCCAAGACCAAGAGTCCACAGTTTTTGATGAAATTGAAGAAAACGAAAAATTTAGATGTCCGTCAATTATAGACCACAAAGCCCTACTACCAATGTTGGCAAAGTTGGCCTGCTGATATTTGGAATACCAGCAAATTCTGCTTCATCAGAACTCCTCCTTTCCATATACAGACTGGTATTCAAGCAATGGCGAGTGTGTTTTTCTAAGGATACGACCGCAGTGATTGTATTCTTTCATGAAAGCGTTGCTGAACGTTAGACTTTACGATACCCTGAGAGAACTATATTAACTACTGTACGCAAGTTCAATCCTATTCAAGTCCAAATCAATAAAGTGGACGGAATTGGTTTGTTATACTACAATTTTGTTCATTTGAACATTTAACGTCATTTAACACAGAATTATTTAACACATTAACGTGTTAAGGAAAATTTTACCTCCTCCCAGCCCTGGTTGTACACATGTATTTCTCTAATGATGCAATTACAAAGACACATAATTAGGCGGTGTGAAAATTTATATCGCTGATACAGGGGAGCCCACTTAACTGGATATCTCTTAACTGAATAACCCTGTTAATTGAATATAATTTCCCAATACAAAACTATTTACAATACCTCCAGCACAAATTTGACCTGTTAACTGAAAATTGGTTAAAGAGTAAACTCCTGTTAATTGAATAAAAAATCTTGCAACATGCAGTGAAGTTATCCTGACTCTCCCCAATTTTCCTTTGTTTCCAGACCTATTTGGCCTTAGTACATCCAATAGAGGCATTTAATCTATTATATCTTGTTTGACAGAGCTCATGGAACTCTTGTCAAACAAGATATGATAGACTAAATGCTAAGTTTATCTCTAGAATACTGGAAAGTTACACAACCCCTGTTAATTGAATATCTCCTGTTAATTGAATAATTTTCATTTGCAAAGTGCCTATTCAATTAAAAGGGTTCTACTGTTTTGAAAGATTAATGATAAAGACTGATTGAAAAGACCTGATTGAAAAACCAGTTCAAGATAAAACAAGTGGCCGCAGGGGCATGGTGAGCTCCATATCATTCTATTATTTTTCCAGATCATTTCTAATCATTCCTCTCTTAAACATTTCTTTTTGTCAGGTGCTTTTACGATGTTATGACCTCAAACTATCCAAACTAACGAAATGATCTTGCTTACCCCAGGCCTGGCATTCTTTAGGAGTGCTACATGCCTACTGCACGCCTAGAAAAAATTGAGGAGGGCAATTTTTTGCACCCCCTTGATTTTTCGGAATGCCAGACCTGTTTGGGACTGCCTTTAAAATCTATTATCATTTTGTCCCCCGAGTTCCAATGTGTTCTCTGTGTCAACTGGCACAGAGAACACATTGGAACTCAGGGGGCGATTTGTCAATGTTGCATTGATTCGCAACAATTCATGACCCATTCTGTGACGCATTTTAAAACATTTTGAGTGTAGAAGACAGTCACATAAGAATTGAATGCAACATTTTGAATAATGAGAAGATGTGTGTGCCAATTTTTTCACTATGTAGTTGAATGTTGTACAATTTTTCAGTCACAATATTAATACCTTGAAGTGAATATAACTAAAATAGCTTACAGGTTTTTGCTTTGAAAATTTCAGGTGCAATTGCACTCCCAAGCAATCTGAGGAGTGCAATTGTTTTGCACTCCTTGATTTTCTAGATTGCCTGGCCTGTAACCCCCAATTGTTTACAACATGCACTAAGGTTTCCCTGTCTTAACTACTGATTGGGCGTCCAATAATAGGGTGAGAGTTGTGGGAATGTTTCCCCCGCATGCAATTATTATTCTGCTGGGAACAATGACATTCTGTCGCCGGGCAGCGATCCTACCAAAGTGACCTACTGGACGGTCGAGCTGGCAAGTCTCCTCCACTTATCCTACAGGGTCAAGCTCATAGTCTTGTGTTTCAAGCTGTGGAGGAATGGAGACGTCTATACTTCCAACCTGTCGGAATTTAATGTTCGCCTCAAAACCTTTTATCCATCCGGAATTTTTTATGTTATGGAAACACTACGTTTCAACGAAACATTGGGCAGTCTATTCACTGATGACAGCAATCACCTATCCCATTTGGGTACATTTTAGCTCAATGCCTGTCAATGCTTGCTCTTATAGCAGTTTGGGTCCTGCTTGGTGATGTGTACAGCTGGGGACCCATCAGGCTTTCCTCACTGTTTTTGCGGATTTTGTGCCTGCATACATTTTTCATTCATAGCTGGCTCGTGTATTTCCTAATCATTATAGTAATGGTTTACCATACTCACGACATCAAAATCATATAACAAAACTACAACAAGAGGCCCCAAGGGGCCTTAATCGCTCACCTGCCAAAGTGTTTCAACGGAGTATTTGGGGTCACATTCAGTCAGACATGGTTCATCAACACTACAAAGGAATGAAGTCATGAAAGGGAAATTTTATGGAAAAACACCAAGGAATGGATTTAGACAAACCTTAACCTAACATGCTCCCCCTGCCACCCCCCCACCCCACCCCACCCATAGAGAGCCCAAATTGACTCAAATTGAACAAACTTACTTGAATCTGATCCCCTTGAGATGTTATATACCAAATATGAAAGAATTCTGACTGGTGGATCTGAAGAAGGTTTTAAAGAAATGTCCTCACACTGCACTAAGCTAAACTTTGGACTTAAATAAGGAGCCAAAATATTAACCCAGGGACCCGATTTGAACAAACTTGATTCTGACCCACCTAGAGATGTTGTATACAAATATGAAAGAATTCTGATTGGTGGATCTTAAGAAGATTTTTAAAGAAAATTTCTCATATTGCACTAAGTTAAAATTCGGGCTCCCATAGGAAGCCCAAATATCAACACAGGGACTAGGTTTGAACAACAAACTTGAATCTGACCCTCCTAGAGATGTTGCATACCAAATATGAAAGCATTCTGACTACAGGGTCTAAAGAAGAAGATTTTTAAAAACATTCCTCATATTGCACTAAGCTGATATTCGGGCTCCCATAGGGAGTCCAAATATTTACCCAGGTAACCGATTTGATCAAACCTGAAACTGACCCACCTCGAGATGTTGTATATCAAAAATGAAAGGATTCTGACTGGTGAATTTGAAGAAGACAATTTTAAAGAAATTCCCTCATATTGCAGAACTATGTTAAAATTCAAGCTCCAATAGGGAGCCCAAATATAAATTCAGGGACTCGACTGGAACAAACTGGAATCTGACCCCCCCCTCCCCCCCCCCCCCTCCAAACATGAAGGGATTCTGACTAGTGGATCTGAAGAAGATTTTTAAAGAGATTTCCTAAAATTGTACCAAGTTAAACTTTGGGCTCCAATAGAGAGCCCAAATACTAACTCAGGGACCCGATTTGAACCAACTAGAGATGTTGTATACCAAATATGAAAGGATTCTGACTGGTGGATCTGAAGAAGACGATTTTTAAAGACATTTCCTCAATTCAGGCTCCTACAGGAAGCCCAATTATTAACCCAGGGACTCAATTTGATCAACTTGAATCTGACCACCCTAGAGATGTTTCATACCAAATATCAAAAGATTCTAACTGATGGTTCTGGAGAAGATTTTTTTAAATTTTTTTTTTAATTTATGGGTGCTATCAGAGTTATGCCCCTTGTGGTGCCCACTGTGGGCACACCAAGTTTATCTGAACAAACTTGAATTGAAGTATAATAAGGAACATGCACACCACATTTGGTTCAATTTGGTCCAGTGGTTTTTGAGGAGAAGTCGATAATGTTAAGTTCACATCACAATGGACGACGACGGACAGCAAGTGATAAGTTAAGCTCCCTTCGGTAAGCTAAAAAAAAAAAAAAAAAACATCTCACACAATGATGTCCATTCTCATGCTCTTTGTGTCATCTGTTTCCACATGTCTTTTGTGTTGTCGACACACGATTCTCCCGGGGAGTTCTTGGCTGTGCCACATTTGGATTACAGCAACAGAGCATCAGTCCCACTGTTTCAACAGTTTGTGCGTCTATGAATATTAGAAGTATATTCCCAATCCTGCTCCATCAATACCTGAACTGGCGGACATTTCCACAGGCTCCATCTAGGATACGGTCAGGTGTGAGTACTCCGTGCTTGCATCTTCCCACCAGTAGCAGGTACAGGAATCACAGTAGATTGGTTTTAGCACAGTCCTCACTTTCACAATATCTTCAGAAAGTTTTGTCCCCTGCAGCATCCTTCATAACTTTCATCTGCTCGACACGCTCCACCTCCTGACTGTCCGCCACAGTCAGACTATTACCTCTGTTACTTTGAACATGTCCCATTAACACTGTTGTTTCAGTTATTGTGCTCTGAGTTCTAATAGAACTCTCTGTCCTCACCACCTCAGTCCCAATGAAAGTGTCAATGACACTGTAGCTTAACTTGTGTGTTGTGTCTGATGAAAAGAATAATGTTCAATGTTTATGAAAGGATTATGAAATAAGACAAGAATTGTGACAATTGGGAATATGTTCATTTCTGTGCCCTGTATGCTATGTTTTTGATAAAAATAATATGAGGTGTACACTGTACTAAAGAGCTGAGGGGTGGGTTAATGTGACTTCACAGTTAATGTATGTGGCCCTCAAAGTTAACGTATATCAACGAAAGTTACCAAGTTACAGTGAAATTATTCCAAAACAAGTCATCCCATCAAGTTACATTGAAATCCCTTCATAAATATGGCCTGTAGACTGTGCTAAAGGTTTTTGGGCTTCGGGCCCCCTGTAGCCGTCAGTTTCCCAATTGCGTCCAAAGGGGACATTCTCATCCAGACATTATATGAAGTCAACCTACCAAGCTACAATGAAATCCCTTCATAAATATGACCTGTAGACTGTGCTAAAGGTTTTTGGGCTCGGGCAGCCATCATGGTTGAATGATCGCAATCAAAAGGGGACATTCTCATCTGGGCCTCATCTGGAGTGATCCTACAAAGTTACATTGAAATCCCTTCATAAATATGACACTTAGACTGTGCTCAAGGTTTTCGAGCTTCAGGCCCCTGAAGCTGTCACAGTTGACCAATCACAACCAAAAGGGGATGTCATCATCTAGGCATTATATGGAGTCAAACTAACAGGTTACAATGAAATCCTTAGATAAATATGACCTATAGACTATGCTAAAGGTTCTGGGCTCAGGCAGACATCAAGGCTGAATGATCATGACCAAAAGGGGACGTACTCATCTAGACATTATTTGGAGTCTTCCTACCAAGGTAAAATGAAATCCCTTCATAAATATCACCTGTAGACTGTGCTAAAGGTTTTCAGGCTTCAGGCCCGTGTAGCCGTCACAGTTGCCTAATGGTGTCCAAAAGGGGCTGTTCTCATCTAGACAATATATGAAGTCAACCTACCAAGTTACAATGAAATCCGTTCATAAATATAAACTGAAGACTGTGCTCAAGGTTTTCGGGCTTTGGACTCGGGCAGCCATCATGGTTGAATGATCGCAACCAAAAAGGGACATTCTCATCTGGGCATCATCTGGAGTGATCCTACAAAGTTACAGTGAAATCCCTTCATAAATATGACCTGTTGACTGTGCTCAAGATTTTCAGGCATTGGGCAGCCTGTAGCCATCACAGTTGACCAATCACGAACAAAAAGGGATGTCATCATCTAGGCATTATATGGAGTCAACCTAACAAGTTACAATGAAATTCTTCCATAAATACAACCTATAGCCTATGCTAAAGGTTTTTGGGCTCGGGCAGCCATCAAGGCTGAATGATCGCGACCAAAAGGGGACGTTCACATCTAGACATTATTTGGAGTCATCCTACCAAGCTACAATGAAATCCCTTCATAATTTTGACCTGTTGACTGTTCTAAAGGTTTTCGGGCTTTGGGCCCCTGTAGCTGTCACAGTTGCCCAATCGTGTCCAAAAGGGGACGTTCTCATCTAGACATTATATGAAGTCAACCTACCAAGTTACAATGAAATCCCTTCATAAATATGAACTGAAGACTGTGCTCAAAGTTTTCAGGCTTTGGGCTCGGGCAGCCATCATGGTTGAATGATCTCAACCAAAAAGGGACATTCTTATCTGGGCATCATCTGGAGTGATCCTACGAAGTTACAATGAAATCCCTTCATAATTATGACCTGTAGATTGTTCTATAGGTTTGCGGGCTTCGGCCCCTGTAGCTGTCACAGTTGCCCAATCGTGTCCAAAAGGGGACATTCTCATCTAGACATTGTATGAAGTCAACCTACCAAGTTACAATGAAATCCCTTCATAAATATGACCTGTAGACTGTGCTCAAGATTTTCGGGCTTTGGGCACCTGTAGCCATCACAGTTGACCAATCACGACCAAAAGGGGATGTCATCATCTAGGCATTATATGGAGTCAACCTAACAGGTTACAATGAAATCCTTCCATAAATATGACCTTTTGCCTATGCTAAAGGTTTTTGGTCTTCGGGCACCTGTAGCCATCACAGTTGCCCAATCACGTCCAAAAGGGGACATTCTCATCTAGACATTATATGAAGTCAACCCACCAAGTTACAATGAAATTCCTCAATAAATATGACCTGTAGACTGTGCTAAAGGTTTTCGGGTTTTGGGCTCGGGAAGTCGTCACGGTTGGCAGATCACGCCCAAATGGGGAAATTCTTATCTAGACATCATAAGGAGTCATCCTACCAAGTTACAATGAAATCCCTCCATATTAAACATGACCGCCAGACTGTGCTAAAAGTTTTTGGGTTTCGGGCTTGGGCAGCCATTACGGTTGACAGATCATGCCCAAAAGGGAAGGCGACGTTCTCATCTAGGCATTATACAGAGGCATCCTACCATGTTACAATGAAATCCCTTCTTAAATACGACTTGTAGACTGTGCTAATGGTTTTCGGGTTTTGTGCTAATGGTTTTCAGGTTTTGGGCTCGGGCAGCCATACCGGTTGACCGATCACGACCAAAAGGGGACGTTCTCATCTAGACATGACCCTAAACCTGCATATGAAATTTCGTGACGATCAGATCAGAACTGTGGAGTGTAGCCCATGCTAAAGGAAAATGTGAACAGACTCACAGACTAACAGACTTCCACACACGTGATGGCAATACATGTAGCTTATCTTGACTTTGTCAAGTTAAGCTAAAAATGGAACAGTGCACATTTAGCATTAAAATTGAGGGGATTTTGACGATCATACACTTGCAATTGAAGCTGCACAAACTTTGATATATCCTTTAACCGAGAGTGAGCCCTGGGTCATTGAGGAAAAGATACGAAAAAGTAAGACTCAGAGAAGAAGTACAAATCTTTTATTTATTAAACAAGGTATACTTAACAGTTACTTTCAAGACTTAGTCAATTTTTTATCAAATTTGGAGCAAAAATGATGAAATCAGTGCCAGAAGAAGGAATAAAAGTACTAAAGGGGGTGATTTGTCTGCGATAGTACATGTACACTGCTGCGCAGCCAAGACATTAAATTTGAGGGGCGGCACCAGGATATGACACAAGATAAGCCATGCTGTCTATAATTTGTACACAATTTGTAACAAAATAAATAGATGAAACCAAGTGATGTATTGTACATGTAAATAAACCTTGCAAAAATATGCCCATGATTATTTATTGTTATATAAACAAAAACTATCATTTGGTCACAAAAAGTCTTCTAAAACAGACAAATACCCTCAGAAACCTTCTTATTATACCTGGTGCCGTTTTTGCCAGCCAAAATCAGTTCCGTTTTAGGCTGATTTAACCGTATTTAACTTTTTAGGGTATTTAACGGTATTTAACGACTCTAAAGGTCTACCACACTGTGACAGGGTTCACAACTTCAAATCTATATGATTGCAATAATGAGTTTTAACATCTCTGGCTAAATTTTTATTTTTTTTTTATATTTTTATTCAGATATTTCAAACAGACAAGGTTATGTACAATAATTTTAAATTCAAAACAATTACAAAAAATAATTTTTGCTCAGCACAGTGGCTTTGTACAGGTTTCAATGAAAGTGTCAATAACACTGTAGCTCAAGTTGTGTAAGACATGTACAGGTATAGTATGTGACACAGCAATGACACACATCTAGTTAATGACCTGATAACAAAGGTACATGTAAAGTATTGTAAAGGTCTGTACATAAATACTGACCGTAGCCTGTAACAAATGTACAGGTAAAGTATTGTAAAGGTGGGTGACAGTTTGATGCTAAACTAGAAAAGTAATCTCCATGGGGTTAATGTTACAATGGGGATCCTTGTATGGTGCACCATAAGCCAAATGTTAGCAACTGTTTTGGCCTGTTTGATTCAAACCACAAAAACACCCGTTCTCATTCTACAGTGATAACAAAGGTACCCAAGAAGTTTCATAAGGATCGGTTGATAAATACGACCTGTAGCCAGAGCCGTGTTGACGGACAGACAGACATCCAAATGGACGACAGGCCATGAAAAAACCACAAATCTGACTAACTCAAAGTTGAGCTAAAAATAAACTCATCAACTCCTTCCAAAGGAAAAGTCATCAATAAATACAGAAGTTCTGTACAAAACAAGAGGCCCCACGGGGCCTGAAGCACACATCTTGAACGGAACACAATATAAACAGAGTCCAAGAATGAGTCTACATTAAGCAATCCATCTCCATAGCTGATAGGATACACTGTCAATCCTTGAGTCCCTCAAGAGTGACAAAAATGATGTGGGAATCATGCCCTTTCTTCAGTTGATCATAATGTAAAATGTAGAGCTCCCCTATGAAGCCCCTTGATACAACCTATGTGGATTAATCTTTAGTTACACACCTCTAGAGGGTACTGAATACAAAAGTTTTAATTCTTCAGCTATGTGGCAAATTCTGGTTCCCATACGGAGCCCAAATATTAACCCAGGCTCTCAATTTGAACAAAGTTGAATCTGACTTCCCTCGAGATGTTGTGTACCAAATATGAAAGCATTCTGACTGTTGGATCTGAAGAAGAGAAATTTTAAAGACATTTCTTCATATTGCACCAAGTTAAAATTTGGGCTACCATAGCGAGCCCAAATATTAACCTATGGATCCGATTTGAACAAACTTGAATCTGACCCCCCTAGAGATGTAGTATACCAAATATGAAAGCATTCTGACTGGTGGATCTGAAGAAGAAGATTTTTGAAGAAATTCCCTCATATTGTACTAAGTTAAATTTCAGGTTCCCATATGGAGCCCAAATATTAATCCTGGCACTCGAATTGAACAAACTTGAATCTGACCCCCCTAGAGATGCTGTATACCAAATATGAAAGCATTCCGACTGGTGGATCTGAAGAAGAAGATTTTTAAATAGTTTTCCTCATCGCACTAAGTAAAAATTTGGGCTACCATAGCGAGCCCAAATATACACCTAGGGATCCGATTTGAACAAACTTGAATCTGACCCCCCTAGAGATGTTGAATACCAAATATGAAAGCATTCTGACTAGTGGATCTGAAGAAGAAGATTTTTAAAAATTATCCCCCATATTGAACTATGTTAAAATTTGGGCTTCCATAGGAAGCCTAAATATTAACCTAGGGACTTGGTTTGAACAATCTTGAATCTGACCCTCATAACAATGATGTATACCAAACATTAAAAGATTCTGACTGGTGGTTCTGAAGAAGAAGATTTTTAAAGAATAAGTTCAAAATTTGGGCTCCTGTATTGAGCCCAAATATGAACCAATGGCCTTTATTTTAACAAACTTCTATCTGACCCCCCTATGAATGCTGTGTACCGAATATCAAAAGATTCTGATGATTGGTTTTGGAGAAAAGTATTTTTTAATTTTTGCAAATATGCTGACTCAGCATTTTTTCGATGCCCATTTCAGAACACTCTAACATAACCAATGGCTTTTTTTTTTTACCACTCAATTCTACTGGTCCTAAGGATGCTTCATACCATATAAGAGCTCTCTGTTCCGTGTGGTTTGGGAAATATGGGCATTTGAAAATATTTCTATTTTTAGCTCCTAGGGTTCCCATGGGGATGCAGGAATTTTTTTTTTTTTTTTTGCACGAGTCAAGTACTTATGACCCAATAATACCACATACCAAATTTGGTTCAAACCAGACAATCGGTTCAGAAAATAGAAATTTTGGGCAGGGCGAAAAATCTTACCCCTCCCATTACAAAGCCAAATATTGCTTCACGAACTTCGTTTGAACAAACTTGATTCTACACCTCAAAAGGAAGCTCATAACAAATATCAAGTCATTGTACACACTGGTTCATGAGAAGATTTTAAAAATATTTTGGAGCATTTTCCCCCACTCACTCCCTATTTGGCTGTGCATGTTGATTTGAACAAAAATGCAATGCCCCTTCGGGACCATCACTCACACAAACTGTCACTTGAATTGGCCCAGTGGTTTTGGAGGAGAAGACGAAAACATGGTGTTGACGGACGACAGACGGACGGACGAAGAGTGATTGCACCTTATTTCGGCACAAAATGGACAATGGTAGCAATCTTGGATTTTGGACCAAACCCCAAAACACTTGTTCTTGTTCCACGGTGACAACAAAGGTACTCAAGAAGTTTTGTGAAGATCAGTTCATAAATACGGCCTCTAGCCAGAGCCGTATTGCAATGTGCACTTACTGTGTATAAGTACACCTGAATAAATCAAAGTTTGTCTAATTGGCCACCAGCAGCCATCTTGTAATTTCGGACCACACCCAAAAACACTTGTTCCAATCCCAAGGTGATACCAAAGGTACCCAAACAGTTTTGTGAAGATCGGTTCACAAATACAGCCTCCAGCCCGAGTTGTATTGACCTGTGTACTAACTGTGTAAAAGTTGCACTGAATAAATCAAAGTTCATCTAATTTGCATAATTTATGCACGAGAAAAAACCCGGATTATATGTGATGTATTCCATGTTACTAAACATTCATTCAAAACTTTATTCAAATCAGAACCTTCATATAGAAGTTCTGTACAAAAAGCTGATTGTACCTAATTTTGGTACAAAATGGCTGCCAGCAGCCATCTTGAATTTTGGACAGCATCCAAAAACACTTGTTCTTGTCCCAAAGTGATAACAAAGGTACCCAAAGATCGGTTCATAAATACAACTCCTAGCCCAAGCCATATTGACATGTGTACTTACTGTGTATAAGTAGCACTGAATAAATCAAAGTTCATCTAATTTGCATAATTTCTGCACGAGAAAAAAAAACATTTTATATGTGATGTATTCCATTTTACTAAACATTCATACAAAAATTTATTCAAATCAGAACTTTCATACAGAAGTTCTGTACAAAAAACTGATCGCACTAATTTCGGTACAAAATGGCAGCCGGTGGCCATGTTGAATTTTGAACTGCACCCAAAAACACTTGTTCTCGTCCCCCGGTGATAACAAAGGTACCCAACAAGTTTCGTAACGATCGGTTCATAAATACGGCCAATGTTGAGCTAAAAATGAGAGGTAACCACGACCAGCATGAAGAAATGTTCATAAGGATCCCAATACTGACATTTGCAATGTGTGCTGCTGAGCACAGCGATGGATAAATACATTTCCTTTGACACACATGTGGATATACAAACAGAAGTGCATGCATTTAATGCATACACAAAGATGTGCACAGCCAAGTGTGTGTCAGTGTCCGCTGTCAAGGGTCTCTCCGGAAAGAATACTGGATCTATTCATGTGGGCATAACAAGGATTCTACTATTCCCCAGTTTCTTTGGAAGGCTATTTGTTTCATTTCTGAGCACCTGTGGAGTGAAGAAAGTTCCAGTTCTCTATAGAAATGCATTTGTTCCATAAAGCATTGGAGGAGCGGCTGACACTTTTTATTTTGCAAGCATAGATACATTTTTTATAGATCAGTATGAGAAAGTCAGTAATACTTTTGGGCTGTGGGAAATCACTGTTATCATTAAAAGCAAGTAATATGTGGACCAATGGGAACGTAATATTACATTTCTCAAACTACAGATCAGCAAAGTTTAGAAGAATGGTTTTTGACACTGTGCCTTCAAAAAATAAGTGTAGAATTGTCTCTTGAAGAAATGCAAAAAGTACGAAGTTCAGTTTCTGAAATCTTACATTTAAATAGTTTGGCGTTTGTAAATAATGCTGAATGTAATATTTTATACTGTAATCTCTGTAAATAGGTACTGTCAGTGACTTTAGAAAATTTTTGCATACATATGGCCACTCTTCCGACTGTATATTCATATTCAAACGGTTATTCCATTTTGCTTGTGATTTTTTTGGCTGCTCACTGAATGGTCGCAGAAAAACTGGATAAATAATCTTATTCACCTTCTGTGTGGTTTTCAGCTTTTCAATATATTCATTTGAGACAATCACAAGTCTATTACATTTATTAATTACCATTTTCCATGTTTTGGGAATTGTGTTTATTTCTCCTTGGTAGACGGTAAATGGGGTTTTCGTGATATATTTTGTGGAGAACTTCTCGAAAGTCAAAAAGCCACCATTTTCTTTTAAGGTATCATTTATGTAAAAAATGTCCTTTTTGCACCAATTTTTATTAAAAAATAAGGCGTTGTTAATTTTCATCTTTGGGTTATTGAAGATTGGTTGGGACAGTATTTCTCTGTAGTGTTGTGGGCAAATGATTGTTCAGATAAGACCAGGACAAAAGAATATTTCTCCAAAAGCGATGTGTATGTTCCCCCATCTTTTTTAACCCTTCCTCAGTGCTGGAAATTAACAAAATTGACGAGTGCAGTTTTAATCTCTCGCGAAATCAGACACGAGAGTAAATTGCACGCGTAAAATGTTAGTATATAAATTTTCAAGGTAATACTGTCACCAAACACCAGAAACCTTAACCATTTGAATACGAGCGGCCATTTTTCCAGCCAGGAACATGATACATCATAACGTCATTAAATAGGATGGTTGTTCAATAAATGTGTGGGGTAGACTAATTAATATTTTCAACATGCAGCCACGAGGCTGCACGTTGAAAATATTGGTCTACCTCAAATAATGAATATGGACTCTTCTAATTGCTGCCTTTGAACTTGCATGGCGGCTACCACTTGTGTTCAAAGGAATAAATGTATTAGGAATTCCTGAATTATGACAGTAACTTGCCACTGGCCACCGAGTGCTGCTTTCACAAAACAACACACATTTATATGCCCTCACAGAATATTAGTGCTCTACAATATTTTTCAACGAGTGCATTTTTTTGCTCCCGTAGAATAGAAAACATGGGTGCTGACGGGAGCAATTGCACTCGCACCCGTCTCATTTCCAGGACTGCTTCCTTATGGAGAAACCAGATTTTATCACTACAGAAGCTTTCGTAGTCGTCCAAAATAAGAGTTTTTCATGGTGCCATGATGTTTGGGTCAATCAGTTTTTTTACCCAGAACATTTTTAAAGAATAGCTATATGATTTTATACAAAGGAAGTTCAGTCCACCCTCCTCTATTGGGTTGATAAGAATGTTCTTTTTAATTTTTTTCATTTCTGTCTGACAATAGAAATTAAAGAGGAGCGACTGTATTTTTTCAAGTTCAGTGTGGTCGCCATGGACTGGTCACTTTCCACAGGTGGACAATATTTCCACGGGCACAGTAATATTAGATTCCAAACACTAATTATAGGAATAATCATCAAAAATTTAATTTATGAAGCATTGGGTACAACCCAGTGCTTCATTAATTAAAATTTGGCTGATGATTTTTACTACCTGGTAAACGCATGTGTGGACATGACTGCCCACAAGTGAATTACGACCAGTTAACAGCGACTGTACTGTATGTTATCAGGTGGATCAGGAAGGACTGAAAGACAATGAATAAGTGTTGGCAAGGCGAGTGTTTTCATGACTTTCGCTTTTCCAATTAAGGTTAGGTTCCTAAAAGACCAGACGCTGAGAAGTTTTTCCATTCTTTTCAATTTGTCGGTAAAATAAATCGTATTGGATGCCTAATATTGTGAATACACCACTGTGATTCCACTGGACTTTTTGTTTTGCAGGTATTTCCACCCCCTGGCCTCTTTTTTGGTCCAATCCTTATAATTTGCGTCTTGTCAAAGTTCACCTTAAGTCCCAAATGAACGGCAAATTGGCTTACAGCTTCCAAGGCTGCTTTTAGGGAGTGGCAATCATCTTTTATAAAAAGTGTTGAGTCATCTGCGTATTGGCTTATGAGATCATGAGATGTTCGGAGTTATCAATTGTGATACCGTTAATTTCAGGGATATATTTCAGTGATGCACTAAGTATTTCAACACACAGTATAAAAAGATAAGGAGAAAGCGGATCATCTTGTGTAACTCCTCGTTGTAAATTAAGCCTTTCCGTGCAATGTCCATTATTTGTTATAAAAATATTGTGATAAAAGGTATTAAACCACTTTATAATAGAAGGACCAAATCTGAAAAATTTTAATGTTTCTCTATGAAAATCCATTTCAAAGAGTCAAAGGCCTTTTCGAAATCTAGCAGAGCTAGGACTCCTGAAATATTTTGTTTCTCACATTTTTCAATTACTACTAGGTCGAGAGATCTCTGGCTAAATTCCCTGTGAACATACAATTATCCACACATGGGCAGCCAAAGTTCAGCATCAAAACATGTTTCTAGGGGTGTGTTATCGCCTCCCTATTATAATATCAGAATTGATATGTCCTTGGTTAATCATTAAACACAATATCTTCTAAAATTATTTTTAGATAGAATAAGCGGACTCTGGCTTGTGTGATTGCTTATTTGCTCTGAGTGACCTTTGAATGTACCGATCAACAGGTTTACAGATACTGTTTCACAGAATCTATATTTAGCTCACTGATTGTTTATTTGGGTCACACTTGTTCACTTGAAATAAGACAAAATCATCAAGAAACTTAATGAGGTGATTTAATTCAAACAATTAGCAATTTGTAGAATAAAAGAACGTTGGAGAAATTTTTCATTCTGGAACTTTCTATCTGAAGACTATATAAATAACCTCCCTGTCAAATGAATTCTGGCTTTCTATTCATATACACAGCATTGAGAAGTCATTTGTTTATGCATTCAGCATCCACTGAACATTGGAGATTATTATTACAGGACAGTGTATTATTATAGAAGCAGATGAGTTTATTATATATATTCTACGAAATATTATTTTGTGATCTGTGCATTTTTTTTGTGTATTGGAAAAGTGTCTCCAAAATTTGAAGAGAATTTATTCTTCCTGTGAACCAGAGTTTACTCTTGTGAAAAACCGGGTTCTACTGGGTTATTTTAAAACCATCTGTGGGGCCAATACTCTTTGAATATTAATTTCATTTGAATTGCGAGGAGTGCTTTATTGGAATTTGTCGGAGGTAGCTGAATTTTTTAGTTAACATGTCATAATACTTTATTGGATACTTGGACATTATAAGGCCAAAAAATGAAAGTGTCAATGACACTGTAGCTCAACTTGTCTGTGTGTTGTGTAAGATGAAAAGGATAATGTTCAATGTTTATGAAAGGATTATGAAATAAGACAAGAATTGTGATAATTGGGAATATATTCATTTCTGTTCCCTGCATGCTATGTTTTTTATTAAAAATAATATGAGGTGTAGACTGTACTAAAGAACTGTGGGGTGGGTTAATGTGGCCTTCACAGTTAATGTATGCGTCCCTCACAGTCAATGTATGTCAACAAAAGTTACCAAGTTACAGTGAAATTATTCCAAAACGAATCATCCTATCAAGTTACAATGAAATCCTTCCATAAATATGGCCTGTAGACTGTGCTAAAGGTTTTCGGGCTTCAGGCCTGTGTAGCCATCACGGTTGACCGATTGCAACTACAAGGGGACGTCCTCATCTCGACATTATACTGAGTCATTCTACCAAGTTACAACGAAATCCCTTCACAAATTACGACCTGTAGTCTGTACTAAAGTTTTTCGGGTTTTGGGCTCGGGCAGCCATCATGGCTGAATGATCGCGACCAAAAGGGGACGTTCTCATCTGGGCATTATCTGGAGTGATCCTACGAAGTTACAATGAAATTCCATCATAAATATGACCTGTAGACTGTGCTAAAGATTTTCGGGCTTCGGGCCCCTATAGCTGTCACAGTTGACCAATCACGATCAAAAGGGGATATCATTATATAGGCATTATATGGAGTCAACCTAACAAATTACAATGAAATCCTTCCATAAATACGACCTATAGACTATGCTAAAGGTTTTCGGGTTTTGGGCTCGGGCAGCCACCATGGCTGTATGATCACGACCACAAGGGGACATGCTCATGTAGACATTATTTGGAGTCATCTTACCAAGTTACAATGAAATCCCTTCATAAATATGACCTGTAGACTGTGCTAAAGGTTTTTGGGCTTCGGGGCCCCTGTAGCCGTCACAGTTGACCAATTGCGTCCAAAAGGGAAAGTTCTCATCTAGACATTATATGAAGTCAACCTACCAAGTTACAATGAAATCCCTCCATAAATATGACCTGTAGACTGCGATAAAGGTTTCCGGGTTTTGGGCTCGGGCAGTCCTCACAGTTGACAAATCGTACCCAAATGGGGAAGTTCTCATCTAGACATCATACGGAATCATCCTACCAAGTTACAATGAAATCCCTCCATATTAAATATGACTTGCAGACTGTGCTGAAAGTTTTTGGGTTTCGGGCTTGGGCAGCCATTACGGTTGACAGATCATGACCAAAGGGGACGTTCTCATCTAGACATCATACAGAGGCATCCTATCAAATTACAATGAAATCCCTTCATAAATACGACCTGTAGACTGTGCTAATAGTTTTCGGGTTTTGGGGTCGGGCAGCCATACCGGTTGACCGATTGCGACCAAAAGGGGACGTTCTCATCTAGACATGACTCCAAACCTGCATATGAAATTTTGTGATGATCAGACAAGAACTACGGGGTGTAGCCAGTGCTAAAGGAAAATGTGTACAGACTACAGACTCACGAACTAACAGACTTCTGCACGCGTAATGGCAATAGCTTATCTTGACTTTGTCAAGTTAAGCTAAAAATAATGGTTTGGTTCCGGTTACCCGACCGACCGAGCCTTACTTTGCGCCGCGACTATAATGATATTTTTGTTGAAATTGAAAAAGAAACAGAAAAAAAAAAATCCGCAAACGCCAACTTTTTTACAGCAACGACACAAATAGTGCTGGGTGGTTTTTGGGTGTACCGTTTTATACTTATAATCAGTACAATGTTCAAAACTGTCATCGGCAAATTAAATCATAATTGGTAATTGTATACCAAAGTTGTTTTAACTCCGGTACGCAAATTTCAACTTGTTTATCACGGTTTACAAGAAGTGAATTTACTTCACTGGTGCGGATTACTGTTGGTTTAAATTTGGGTATTTCGCTTTTTACCACCCTGTCTAACCTCGCAGACTACGGGACCTTTCTTTATTACTTTTCATTCCAAACTCTTCAAGTGGTTTGTTTCGACAATCACCATTATTACGAAAACGATAGAACATTGTTTACCTTTAATTTGTCAGAAACAAGTTGAGGTGAAAAGCCACAACCACTTGTACTGCATTACACAAAGGTTGCGTAGTCAGTCACATTGAACATTCAACCAATCGCATTCCTGCTATTTAACACTTGGAAATTTTTCTTGTGAAACTCCAAGGGATTCCCTGTACTTTTACACTTGTACTTCAAAGTGATTGGCTGATTGCACAGGGTGACATCATGGTAACATCTTGCCCTCAAAATAGTGTGCACGCAAGTGTTTTGATACAAGCCCGATGCAAGGTACATTGTTTTCAAATAAATAAAAGCAAGCCATTTGTGCTTATTCTACCAAGATAAATACAATACTACTTAAACAGTCCATTACCACAATCACTTAAAATGTCAATTTATTTCATGCGCAGAGGGGCGCTAATTTTAACACTTTCAGTGATAAAGTGAGACATGCGAATGCACACGTCACTTCAGAATCTGAAGACAGCTATGAAAATATTATCAAGATACCTCCGAGTCCGTTTCATTTTGAAGTTGTGGAATTACACCCAAAATGTCCGCTGCAATCGCAAATAAAGCGGCTGGTTATAACCTGCCATTTTGGGTGTAATTTCGCAATTCAGACTCAACAGAATATCAAAGCAGTATATTTCAGTCACAACTGTTTAAAGAATTTGATCCTAAAAATTAACACAAGCAAATTCAAGGGAAAAAAAAAATAAAAAAGTATCCCTACCTCCCGACCCTATTGTTTTCTGCTATGTAACCGGAACCAAACCATTAATTTTTTTTGGCCTAATACCAGTTGGAAAGTTCTTTGTCACTGGATTACTGGATTCTATTGAACTTTATTTTGAAGTAACTGATAAGTATTTCTATTTTACTTTTTTGTAAACCATACAGTATAAGAGATATTGTATCATTTCATAAAAAAATACTCACTCTAGGTGCTCTCTTTAGCTGATCATTAATGTTAAAAAATTTATAGTAATTTATATATTTTTTATACTTACCAATGACCCAGACTTAGCTGGTGCTAACTCCACAAAAACCAGGGCCAAACACAAATTTTGCCCCCCAATCCCCAAAATTTGCATCCAAAACAAAAAGAAATAATGTCCTAAAGGACCTCCATAGTACGACTCTACTGCGCATGCGCAGTGACGCAGTCGTCCCGAAATTGGCGCCAAATATCATTCTTACTGGCAGTGCCTGGTCAGCGCTATGTACTCAGCGGGGAGGCAAGAGTTCCCAACTCCGGGAGGGCCATCCCCGTCTGGGTCATTGGTAAGTATAAAAAATATATAAATTACTATAAATTTTTTAACATTTTTATACTGTACCAATGACCCAGACTTAGCTGAATAGTAAACAGGCTGGAGGGCCTAGGACATAGAGGAAAATCCAATAAGCTCAATTATAAAATAAAGAGATAACCCCTTAAGGAGAAAAGGAGTATTAGGCTTTACATGTATCTTTCTTATTTAATATTTAAATTAGAAAGATACACTACCCTTAATAATTGAGCACAATAACATTCATGTTCTCTATTAATATCCAGTATAACCTTTATACTAATTATTATTAAAACAAGCCAATAAATAAAGTAGTCCAGAGAATTGAGACTCTTTATAATCATTTAAAAGTGTCCGAGTATTGTATATTAAAGCCCGTTTGACACTTGACATATACAAATGCTTCACACCGAGCTACACTTTAAAAGTAAGACATGAATGAAATTAAACATTAATATTACACTTTAAAACCATCCCGGAAGCGACTCAGAAATACTGTCTTGGAGGAGGCATTCCCTTGCTTTTCACTATAAAGCAGGTGACCTAAGGGAACACCCGCCCCCCCCCTTCCCCTTGCCCTGGGTCAAATAGCCCAGAGCGAAGAGGGCAGCCGGACGGAGTCACTGCCGGAACAGAAAGCCTGCATAACTATAGTTGCAACCGTTTAGTGGACGACATTCTGAGCAACAGATAACGGACCTAAACAATGCAGGTCTCCAGAAATGGACTCAATATTTCTGAGATAAAAATTAGTAAATGTGGATGGCTGAGACCAATAAGCAGCCTTCATTAAATCTGTAATAGCAACACTATTAGCATAAGCCCAGGAAGTAGAAAGAGCTCTTACTTCATGAGCAGAAATCTTAAGCACAGACTGCTGAGAAAAAGATAAATCTTCATACGCAGTACGGATAGTTAACTGAATCCATCTAGCAATAGAATGGACTGAAATGTCCTTTCTATTAGGCATCAAAGACAGAAAGAAACGTTTCCGTCCCTTTCTGATGAACTGAGATCTCTGTTTATAGATACGTAGTGCTCTAACAGGACAGAGTAAAGGCCTACGCCCGTCTGAAGACGGAAGAGCCTTAATAACAATAGGTTCCGGATATTTATTAGGAGCCTGATTCTTAGCTAAAAAACCGACGTTAGTAGTGAAGGTGATAGTGTTCCCAACACTACGATAATGAGAATCATCCACCGATAGTGCATGAAGCTCACTGACTCTTCTGGCAGAAGAGAAAGCTAAGAGAAAAGCTGTCTTATAAGATAAGAATTTGAAATCTACTGTCCCAAGAGGTTCAAATGGCTTTTCCTTCAATTTAAGGAGAACCCAAGCTAAATTCCACTTAGGAATTAATCTAAGAGTTCTGGGTCTATTTATCGAAAAGTTTCTAACCAATTTCGATAAAGAGACATTAGATCCAATTTGTAAACTATCATGATGTGCATAGGTATCAGATAACATAGATCTATAACCCTTTATAGTAACCGGTTGCAGTTTGATTTCGTCAAACAAGTATACTAGAAAGTTAGCAATGTCTGGTATAGAGGGATCAAATATATCAACAGAATGATCCCTACACCAACGACGGAAAACCTTCCACTTAGCCGCATAGTTTAGCGAAGAGGAGGTCCTCCTACAGTTAGAAATCGCGTCCACTGCTCGTCCTGTAAAGTGCTTGCCATGCAAGAAGGACCGCACAACGGAAAAACGTGAAGGTTGAGACCTTGCGGGTTGTGATGCAGTTGGCGCGATTTCCCCTGCCAAAGAAGATCCTCTCGTGGAGGGAGCTTCCGCGGTAGGTCCCACAACAGACACCTGAGTAGATTTATCCACGGTCTCTGTGGCGACAGAGATGCTACCAACAGAATCTTGCATTGAGATTGTTTTATCTTTAGCAATACTTGTTGAATTAACGGCGCTGGAGGATACGCATATCCTATCATTCCGTCCCAAGGGATCGATAGAGCGTCTACAGCAAATGCTCTTGGATCCGGACACGGGGACACATACGTCTGCAACTGATTGTTGAGATGTGTCGCAAATAAGTCTATCATTGGCCGTTCCCATTGGTAGCAAATCTGATTGAATACTTGTTTGTTGAGAGTCCACTCCGACGGCAACAAGCGACCCTTTCGAGAAAGGGAGTCTGCTAGCACATTCAGACGACCCGGTATGTGACGGACCGAAAGAAGAACGTGATGTTCCAACGCAAACAGAAGGATTCTTTCCGTTAGATTGAACAACGGAACTGAATGAGTGCCTCCCTGATTCCGTATATACGCCACTACTGTCGTATTGTCGGATAGGATTTGGACATGAGCATCGTGAATAATGTCCATCCAGTGACGTAACGCAAGCCAAATTGACATCATTTCCTTGATGTTTATGTGCTTGCACAGGAATTGCGGATCCCAAAGACCCTGGCATCTCGAATCCGTTGGGATTAATGATGCACCCCAACCTGTTTGACTGGCATCCGTCATAATGGTAAAACTCGGATCCGGCAACTGCAGCGGAACTCCTTGAGTTAACCACTGAATGTTTGCCCAAGTCTGAATCTCTTGTTTCACTTGATCTGACAAGAGAACGTCTACATCGAGCGAATGAATTTTCACACTCCAATTCTGAGTCAAGAAAATTTGAAGAGGCCGTGTGCGTAGCCGTCCCATCGGAATGAGATCCGCAGCGGCTCCGCACAGACCTATCAGTCTCATAAATTCTCTCGCTGTGACTTTGTCTGTATTTAGACAATAGCGAGCGTAACAACTGACTAATTTCGCTCTGGTTAACGGCAGACGAACGAGATTGTTGTGCGTCTCGAAGCTCATTCCCAGATGAGTGAATGACTTGGACGGCACCAGATCCGACTTCTCCTCGTTTACTATGAAACCGAGACGTCGGAGCAATAGAAGAAGATTCTGAACATCGTTCTGAAGCGTTAACTCGTTGCCGTACCTCTGAAGAATGTCGTCCAGGTAGGCCGACGTTACCGCAGACGAATGAGCTCGGAAGTAAATCATTACCGAGTTCATTACTCGAGTGAAAGTCCAGGGTGCTAGATTCAATCCGAAGCACATGGCCCGGAACTGATACACCACTCCTAGGACTGCGAAGCGTAGATACTTTCGGAATGTCGGATGTACCATGACGTGAAAGTACGCATCTTTGAGATCTATGCTCGTTGCATAATCGTTCACCCGAATACTCGCTCTGACCGATCGAATCGTCTCCATATAAAACTTCGGAGCGATGATCAGCTTGTTTATCCAGCTCAAATCTATGACTGGACGGAACGAGCCGTCTGGTTTCGGAACCAGAAACAGATGGCTGTAGAATCCCAGCGATTCCTGGTTTTCTACGACCTCTACCGCGTTCTTCATTAAAAGAGACTGCACCTCTGATAGCAGAGCGTCTCTTTTCTGAGGGTTTGACGGAAGATGAGTCCACTTTGGACTTCGAGTTAATGGAGGCTTTCGTTTGAAGGATATCTTTAGACCTTCCGAAGTCACTCCTCTCACCCAAGGGTCGTCCGTAATCGACGCCCACTCTTGAGAAAAACTCGACAACCTTCCGCCAACCGGAACGCGATAGAGGTTTGAGCCATCACCTCCTGGATCTGCGAGGCCTGCGGTAGGAGAAACCACGTCTTCCACGACCCGCACCTCGCCTCGTCGACCTCGGGGCGTCCGACCGATTGTCCCGGCCTGAAGGACGTCCCGAACGAGAGTCGCTATCCTGACGGTCTCTCGAATAAGAGCTAGAGGACGCACCGGAACCTCTATAGGAACCTCTCTTGGGCGGATAAGACCCAGAAGTGCCTGCCTTATTCGTGTCTGCTGAATCCGACCTTTTAGGAGCGGATCTAAACAACAGAGAATCACTAGCTTTCTTTTTAATATTATCATAAATAGCGGAAAGCTTGCCGTCAAAGAGAAGATCTCCTGAGACCGAAGCGACTCTAAGAGAGTTCTTCACCTTAGAATCCACTAGTGTGGATGTAGACAGGGCTGCGTCACGTCTAACCAACTCCAGATTAGCCACTGAAAGGGCGGAGTTACACGTGGAATAAGCTACTGCCCTTGAAAGAAGTCTTAAGGAGGATTGTATATCCTGAAACTCTTCCCCTTGAAGACGCAGTGATAACGCCTTCGTAAGGTGATCTGCGTAAGATAAGGCATCTAAATTGGCTCTGTTAGACGCAATAGCTGTTTCCAACACTGCGGTTGGAATAGAAGCTGACGACGGTAATGATAGCTCTAAGTCTTCCGCCTCGTCGTCCATACGCAGAGGAACTCTCGGTATACCCTGACCTGCCGTGTCGAATTTATTCCTTGCATTAATGAAAGGCAGGTTGAGAGTATTTGCGGACAAGAAGCCTGCTTTCCCTGTCCTGGAAGCAAGTTTAAAAATAGCGTCGTTCAATAATTCAAATGTTCTTGCAACATTATTGGACTGCGACGGAAACTCGGGAGCGATGTCCCTGAACCGCTCGAAAAAATCAGAGTCCAATGACGCTATAATTCTCCTGTCCGGAAGCGCAGCAGTCTGGCCCGACGGAACAACTTGAGGAAGAAAGTGCCGGATGAAGTCTACGGCAGCTTTGTGTTGTTCCGAAAGGGATAGCTCCAATTCATCCGTATCCCTTTCACCATCCGGTCGGACCTCCCGATGTTCCCGGTCGTCCGCCCCCGATGCTTCGGCGGAGCGTACCGACCCAGCGCCGTCGGATAATTCTCGATCCGACACCGTCTCTGTCGGCTGCTGGGATGCTGCGATAAGCTGTGCTATCTGCACTAGAATGTCCGACGTCGAGACCTGCGGAGGAGCGGTCTTTCGCTGCTTTGCCGAGGGCAGCTCCGCATCGGATGGCTCCCGCATACTTTTCCTATGCGAACGTCCGGAGTCCATCGGTCTCGAGTCCCTGGCTGCCGGATGGTGTGACCTGGTCGCCGAATAATCCTTCCTCGGCGAAGCTGGCAAGATATCGGAGGTCACGCAGCCAAGGTGCGGTCGTGTGCGCCGGCGAGAAGAGGAAGCCTTAACAGTCTCTGCGGACTGCTTATACAACGGAGCGTCCCGAGCGACGGACGTATGCTCCGCTAAAGACACATTTTGTACCACAACATCTGGTCCCAGATGTTGTTGTACGAGAGAGGGGCCTCTCTCGCTCGCGGCCCGGCTGGACCTGGACGAGCTAGGAACCGGACTAAAAGGCTTCCTCCGTTCTCGTTCACTATCCGCCGTCACTGGGTGTGCATCTATTATTTTTATAGTGCTCGCATCACCCAAAATTTCCTCTTGGACCGCATCGGACGAACCCGGCTGCCGAACCATTCGGTGAATGGACGCTACACCGGGCGAGCTAGCGGACGACATTTGTCTAATTTCCATGAGCACTTTTGCCGCTAGCTCTGTATTTAATTGTGACGACGGACGCACACTTGAAGAAGATAACATGGAAACATCACCCTGTTCTGGTTCCTCTGAAATAGAAACTGAGAGAGTAGAGTGACCTTGTGGAGAAAGAGCCGGCATCGCTCTTTCTCCCGAAACAACATATCGTGACACACGTTTCCAATGTTTCTCATCCCAATGTTCACATACAGGACAGGGATTAATGCGAGAACACTGACTACAATTTATGCAATAATCATGAAAGTCAGAGGAAGATTTCTTCCTATTACAATTTGAACAAGTTCCTTTCATTGTGAAGGAACAACAATAAGTCCTAGTTACTCGCAAAAACCCCTGACACAAAGATACATAATAACATGATCCATTAATAAATGAAAAAACAATTGCAAAACAAAATAATTTTTAAAAAAATATTTTTTCAGAGAAGCCCAAGTTGCTGAAAAGTAACGTTGAGCCCCGATGGATCCGATGGCAAAGTGTGGTCAAAAATTTTAAAATTATATAAAATAATTAATGAGACACTTTCGGATAATATAAATGTATCTTATAATGAGATAAACTACCTCAAAGGCAAACAGCCCCCCTCAAAAAAGGCTGTTGCCAATGAAAACAAACAGTGTAAACACAGAAGAAAACATGACTCCAGGCACTGACAAAACTGGCCCGGAATCAGTCCTCAATTACACTCTATCTGATGCAAAACAGAGACTCCCAGGGGAGAATCTGCAGAACATCAGATGGAAGATGCAGAACACAAACGTTATACACCCATGGGTGAAAACGTAACTATGGGGAAAATAACAGAAAACATTCTGTAACCAAGCAACTCTCCCAGGGAAATTTTAGAAATGAAACTTCTCAAAAATATGCCAAAAGCATGGGAGAATTGCAAGGGGGGACTTTAGAAGGTTAGGGGAGAGGAAACACTGAATAAGCAGTGCAACAATTAGCAAGAATGACAACAAGAGGCGTTTGCCTCGAAAATAGGCAACTTAACATAATTTTAACAAAAAATTTTAAGTACAGCCCTGATTATTTTTTGCCACTTCTTTTTTCCTCTCCTCCTTCTATCCTCCTTAGAATCACATTTTCTCCAAGAATTACGTGTCTGGCATCCTTTAAACTGAGATTTACAAGCACAAAGATCAGTGAGATGTTGACTGATGAAGGGCCAAACAGAGAATGATATTTGGCGCCAATTTCGGGACGACTGCGTCACTGCGCATGCGCAGTAGAGTCGTACTATGGAGGTCCTTTAGGACATTATTTCTTTTTGTTTTGGATGCAAATTTTGGGGATTGGGGGGCAAAATTTGTGTTTGGCCCTGGTTTTTGTGGAGTTAGCACCAGCTAAGTCTGGGTCATTGGTACAGTATAAAAATTTCGATGTTCAACCAACAGGGTTCTCATCACATGATGATTACCCCCACATCCCTCCAATATTTTTAAAATGGCATGTTTGTAACCAGGACCCTGTCTTGGGTTATGCCCCCCCCCCCCCCCCACCCCCACACACACAATAAAAAAAAACATCTTTCTCAAATTAATGAATATTTATTGTTGAATTTCACATATTTCCCTATCCAAAAGCCACCACATGCAAAGTGCAGGAGAGGGATCTAATTTTCAAAGCTTCTTGACCTCCCCCCAAAAAGAAAAGAAGAAAATAGGAATCTGGCCTACATCTCTCCTTGATTACCCACTACATCTTTTTAATATTTGTGATCCCGCACACTCACTTCTTGTTTAATACCTTGCATCCCCTCTTTGTTTAGTGTCTTGTGTGGAGAATGAAGTGAAAAAATGCATTGGTCTGACATGTGGTTATACCCACTAAAATAGTGGAATTTGAAGTTGCTGACCTCAATGCTGATTGGTTCCACAGCATAATCTTATTTGCACATCAAACAAACTTTCACTGAATGACCAAGGATAAAAATCAGCCCCTTCAGCGTGACACTGAAATGGCCAGGTGGTTTCATAAACAAAAGTAAATAATATCAAGCACATACTTCACATAAAGCAGTTACTCGCCACTGTTAACCATTTCTATCGGAATATTTAATATGCATTTGAATGGAATTTAAAAGGTTTTTGATGTTTTGTATACACCAAAGACATATTTTAAGGCAGCAGGCCTAGATTTATTTATTGGGGTTTAATGACACTTCACTTTTGACAGCTGGGTCACCTCATGTTGGAGAGTTTTATGGGTGGAGGAAACCACAGTTCGATCCCCGCCAGGGGTGAATGCATTGTGTCCTTGGGCAAGACACTTATCCCAATTGCCCACGAGGGGGCATCCTGGCACTGTGTACTAAGGCGTACTGCACGTCGATGGTACACTTGTCTTCAACCAATGCTAACCCCAGGCTTTTAAAAATTGCACGAACTTTAGTTTACTTCATGTAAAGGTTAAGCAAATCATGAATTGCACAACTGATTTTTCATTCGGGCAAAATTCAAAACAGAAACATATCAAAGCATCATTTTCTGCAAATAGGTTAACCCAAACTGTAAATGGTTAAGCAAATTATTTTTGCAACACCTTTTTTGGGGTTAAGCAAAATTCAATTTTTTAAAAGCCTGTAACCCTGCTTGTGTGGAGTTAGTATGTTGGGAAGTCTGACATTTCTTGATGGTTCCCTCTGGCTTCCTCCAATCTTAAAACTGTTTGGCACGAGGTCACTCTGGATGTCGAAAGTGTCGTTAAACCCTAATAAATCAGATGTGCACATGCAGTCTGAAAGCACCTGTACTTCCGTTTGGTGAGAGCTGACAGCTGGTTCTACGCACAACAATGTTCACGAGTGAAAAATAAAAAAAAAAACGTTTCATAAAATGCTCAAGTGACACAAGTCGGTAATTTTGTCAAATAAAATATCAGATGAAAGGTGAAAGAATTTGCGTATGTGGATACGCTATCGAAAAAATAGAATTCGTTCAAATTCGGTAAAATAGCGCAATCAATAGGTACTCCTGTTGCGACCTATATTCGTGCAATTTCCAGCGACGCGCACTTGCACACTTCGACAATGCAGTCTCGATAAAAACGAAATTTCTTACCATTTATCAGCTCGTGCGTCACCGTGTTCGAACCATTTGGTGATGAAATGCCGGAATCCGAGGATGCCATGATGACGGTTATTTGGCTGAGGTCTCTTGCACTTAGTTAGAAATCTTTTCTTTCAGTCTACAGCAACAAATAACCTTCCCGTCATCCAACAATCGGAAGTTCATCGGCCAGGGGCCAATTTGCGGCTAAATTTAACTTTTACACGTGGCTTTGTTTACAAACATTTTAAACGTGAAGTGATGAGAATCAAAATGTGTCGTGTTTTATTTGACCACCTGCCCTGACATGGCCTAGGCTTCCCCAACCCGTTATTTCCATTTTCCCTATCCTCCTATGGTTAGCACAGGCACCTTCCGTATCAGCAGAATTTAATATACATAGTGTAATACATATTATACGATCAATACTCGAATGCACGTGTTTTTTTTAGTATTGACTATTGATAGCATAATATATTATATGTGTGTGTGTGTGTGTGTGTGTAGTGTGTGTGTGTGTGTGTTTGAGGTTAAAAAATCGCACTGGCACAGACATTTCCTACTGAAACGTTTTTTTCTTTTAATATGCCGCCGAAAAATTGTTTTCATTTACTGAACCCTGGTTGGTTTCAAACATGACAAAAAAGTACATAAAATTGATTTAAACTAAGTGATGAGCTTAGGAACTGGTTAAACTGACTGGCAAAAGTTGATGTTATTCATTGATGGGCTCTAATTTAGTCCTTTCAAGGATGTTACGCAAGCTTTTGTTTTTCTTATAGGCGATGACAGGTCGAAGATTCAAAGGTTCATTTAATTTAGCGTTGGTAAAACTGAATTCATCTTTTAACATTTTTGCTATTTCGATATTCATTCTGTTGTACGTTAAAGTGAAAGGAATGATGGACCTCCTTTCGCATTCGCCCTCTGATATGTTCATACCAAATGGCCAGAAGGTTTGAAGCGTATTGATCCAAAAAGCTTCACGTTTTTTTCTAAATTCATCCGTTTCTTCTAATGTGTCTTTAATTGGTGGTTGTTCAATAGGATGGATTTCGAAATCGTCCAAAGAATGGCCAGGAAGGTTAAAATGTTGTGCTACTGGGGCATCAGCATTATGTTTTATATCCTGTTTGTGTCTAGTAGCACGTTCTCGAAAAGGATTTTGACTTTGACCAACATACTGTTTCCGACAGCGCTTACATGTGATAAGGTAAATAATGTTTGGTGAATCACAATGGAGGGGGTTACGGATCTGATAATGATTTTTCGTTTGTTCAGAGGAAAATTCCTCTTTCTGATCAGGCATAAAAGTATGCAATCTACATCGAGGCTTTTTGCAATTAAATACCGCGCCACTACCATTCTGCAACGGTCTGTTGTGTTCAATCTTCAGTGGTTCGAAATCGGTAGTTTCAGCTGGACTTTCGAGCCTTTTCAGGGTTTGGGATTTCAGGCTACGCAAAAAGCGCAGCGAGTACCCTCTCGATCTGAGGGCGCCAAATAGAGTAGAACAAGCCTCATTGAAATTTACCTTATCACTTGAATTGCGGTGGAAACGAATGAGTTGTGATTTGATGATCCCTTTAAATGTATGTTGAGGATGAAATGATTTTGTGTGCAACAATTGATGTGAATCAGTTGGTTTAAAATATACTTTATAATCTAAATGACCGGACGCCTGAAATTGCTTGCCTTTATACACGGTCACATCGAGAAAATCAACAGAATTTTCACTCATAGTAGCTTTCAATTTAATATTTGGATCGTGATTGTTCAAAATTTCTAAAAATTCATCAAAATCTTCTTTTGAATGTTCCCAAATAATAAAAATGTCATCTAAATACCTGAGATATATGAGAGGATGCTTTGCACATTTGCTTAAGGCATTTCCCTCCCATTCCGCTACATAAATGCTTGCAAAATTAGGACTGAATCGTTTACCCATAGGACAACCCATTATTTGTAGAAAATATTCTCCATTGAATTGAAAGTCATTACCTTTTAAGCTCAGCTCTAAAAGATCCAAAATTTGTTCATTCGGGCGTTTAGCATCCGAATATTTTTCAAATGCATTTTTAACTGATTTAACACCTTTATCAATATCAATGTTCGTATACATACTGTCGATATCCAAAGTAGCCAGAATTGCATTTTTTGATATTTTCAATTTCGAAATTTTTGACAGGAAATCCTGTGTATTTTTTAGATAGCTCGGATGTCTATTTGCTATAGGTTTCAGATGATAATCAATTAATTCCGAGATCGCATAAGATTCCGAATTACAATCTGATACAATTGGCCTCCCGGGTGGAGTTACGTCATCCGTCCATGAAGAACGGTCCTTGTGGATCTTTGGAAGGATATAAAATTGTCTTGTTTGAGCACTGAGCTTAGCTGTTAAATATTTCAATTGTTTTTTGGTAATGTGACCTTCGTCGAGGAGAAATTTTAAGATCTTATTGAATTTTTCGATATTGCTAGGCCAAATAAGTGAATCTATTTTCTTATAATGTTTAGTATTGCTGAGTTGTCTCATGGCTTCCTTTATATAATTATCCCGAGATAGAACAACTACCGACCCACCTTTGTCGGCTGGTTTAATTACTAATTTCTTATTTTTTCGAAGTTTCGTGAGGGCTCTCCGTTCACCAGCTGTTAAATTGTCTTTATCGGAGAGTATGTTCATGCTGAACACCTTTTTGATGATTGGTTTGCTAGCCTCAATAATTTCGGGATCTACTTCACTATCTGGAGGTGACCAACCAGATGATTCTGTAAAAGGAAGTGTGTGTGTGTTTGTGTGTGTGTGTGTGTGTGTGTGTGTGTGTGTGTGTGTGTGTGTGTGTGTGTGTGTGTGTGTGTGTGTGTCTGTGTGTGTGTGTGTGTGTGTGTATGTATGTATGTATGTATGTATGTATGTATGTATGTATGTATGTATGTATGTATGTATGTATGTATGTATGTATGTCCAAAATGGGTCTACTAGGAGTACTTTTTTATGGCGGAGGTCATCGTTAGGTTTAAAAAGTGTGTGGGGTGGGGTGGGGTGGGGGTGTAGGGGGGCACGAAGAGTTATGACCAACATTTTTTTACCGATATATGTCTTCAGAGGGGTCTACTAGGGGTACGTTTTTATCAGGAATCTAATGGCGAGGTTTAAAAAAGTATCGGGGTGAGGGTGGGGGTGTAGAGGGGCACCAAAAGTTATGACCAAAAGTTTTATAGGTCTTCAAAGGGGTCTACTAGGGGTAATTTTTTACCAGAAATCTAATTTTGAGGTTTAAAAAAGTGCCGGGGTGGGGTGGGGTGTAGAGGGGCACCAACAGTTATAATACTCTCCTCAGCCCGAGCAACGGCGGGTAACCCTGCTAGTTATTATTATTTATTATTCGTGCGTCCAGCCCACCAAAGTCAAGGTCACAGTTAGAGGCCAATAAACGGAATCAGCATTTACATCAGCTTTTTTGTGTCGGTGCTTAAGGTCACTTTCAGCATCTTTGACTACATCATGATCGCAAGACAGGAATGAAGTCAAATTAGTCAATACTAATATCTATGTCGTCCACTTTAGAGGACTTCCACGTCAGGCGTTGGGTCGAGGTCCTATTTTAGCAATGAAGCAAAACTTGTTTACCGCCATAAAGAAGCACTGTGCTCCTCTTTCCCAGGTTCCCGTGTGGAAACATAACGGAACTTACTCAACATATCACCACTAGACGGTGCGTCGCGTATCAAATTCACGACCCGCATAACAAGGTCGAGGTAACAGATAGAGGTCAACATGGAAAGAGCATCCACATCAGCTTTTTCGCATCCGGCCATAACTTTTTATTGGAAGGATATATCACAATGCAGATAATACAACATGTTTTTATTGGTGTTTCAGCATCTTTGACTAAAGCATGATCATGATCACAAGACAGGAATGAAGTCAAAGTAGTCAATAGTAATATCTATGTTGCCCACTTTAGAGGACTTCCACCTCAGACTTGGTTCCAGAACTTATTTCGCGAGTAAAGTAGAATTTGTTTACTGCAATAAACAAGCAATGCTCCACTCATCGGGGATTACATGGGGAAACACAATACATGGACCAACACTAGACGATGTAAGGCAAACAAAATTCATGACCGATCCACCAAGGCCAAAGGTCACAGATAGAGATAAACACATAGAATAAGCATGCACATAAACTTCTTCATGTCCGGCCATAACCTTTTAGTGGAAGGAGTAACATAATGAAACTTACACAACTTAACCCTTTACCCAACGAATCGGCCGCATTCGCCCGCGTAATATGCAAATTCAGCAGCTGAAAAAAATATTATTTTTAATTTTTCAAAAAAGTTATTTAAAATAATAAATTTTGATATCGTCTGCGTTGGGTAAAGGGTTATGGACCAACGCTATATGGCGTGTTGTGTACGAAATTCACAATCGGACTATCGCTTACAAAGTCACATATAGTTGGCAACACATGGATTCAGCATGCACATCACGTTTTTCGTGTCCTGGGCATAACGGTTTAGTGGGGTAGATGTGATAATGGAACATACACAACACATGGAACAATTCTAGATGGTGTGTCGCGTAGAAAATTCACGACCGGTCTGCCTAGGTCAAAGTCAAGGTCACAGACAGAGGTCAGCACATAGAATCAGCATGCAAATCAACATTTCCGTGTTCGGGCCATAAGATTTTACTGAAAGGAGTTAACACAATGAATCTTACGCAATGCATTACTCATCACAAAACCAAACGGTATGTCACGTACAAAAATCACGACTGGCTTGCCAGGGTCAAGGTCACAAATAGAGGTCATCACATGGAATCAGCGTGCACATCAACTTGTTCGTGTCCGGGCCATAACGTTTAGTGGAAGGAGATATCACAATGAAGCTTACACAATTTATGGACCAACACCAGATGGTGTGTTGCGTATAAGATTCATGACAGACCAGTCAGGGTTAAGGTCAAAGTCAGAAATAGAGGTCACAGAAGAGAATCAGCATGAAAACTAACTCTTTCCTGTCCGGGTTATAATTGGTGTGTGGCATGTTTAATGGAAGGAGATATCACACTGAAACTTTGACAAAATATGGACCAGTACAAAACGGTTATCCGTGTACAAAGATCACGACTTGTCTACCAAGATCAAGGTCACAGATAAAGAATTATTTCGGGTGTCTCCGGGCCGAATTGGGACCCTTTCCCAGTGACATTTGCGTCGGAGGCGGGGCGAAAAAAAATTGCGCGAACATAAGTGGGGTGGGTGGGTGGTCAAGAGCCCAAAAATGTGCGTAAACAGTTAATTCATTTTGTTTTCCCTTTTCACTGTTATAGCATCTTTTGTGCGCCAAACTGTAACAAAATATCACCAGTTGACTATAAAAGCCCACTTAGAACCATTATTATCAACGTTACCCCTTAAATGACAAATATTGAAGAATTTCACCAAAACCTGACTCGAGGAGGTGGGGGTGTCCGATATTGAAAGGGAAAAAATTGTCTGATAATTTTCTCCTGAAGTCGACTAGAATATCAATTCACAACATAATTCATTCATATTCGATTTTTATGGAACATTCTTTAAGACGAAGCATAGTATATATAATACTGTCTAATGGGCCATAACAGCTAGGTGGGACTGATTTTTCAAAATAAAGAATTGAAAACATTAGTTTTTATTTCAACAAAAAACAAAAAAAGAAGTCTTGTTGATAGCTATCCTCCTATGCAGATGCCATAAAAATAACAAAAACACAAGGTTTTCTCTTCTTGAGCCAGAACAAAAACGAGTTCTCATTTACTCAACCAATATATGCAATATACACGGTTACGGTATAAGCAGTAGAAAACTAATTATGGGCACAGCAGGCGCAGTGCTCACATATGCCTGCATATGCCATGATTTACAGAAACTGGACTGTTCGAAGAGCATATCACTGCATATCAGAGATAAAATTAGGAAAAGCTTATTTAAACTTGATTAAAAATCCAAGGTTTCTGGGGGAAAATAATTCAGTTTCATTTGCAAGATACATACTAAGAAACTAGATATGTAAGAATATTAAGCTATACATTTAATATGTCTGATCTGGTTTGATTGGGATTTTACGTCACTTTCAACAACTGTGGCTATATAATGTTTATATCACGACGTTCTTACTTCCCAGGATGAAGGTAGAATTACTCAAACAGATCCACTGGACATAAATTATGACGTACACAGGGAAATCCCCCTGGGTATTCCTTAATTATTATGTGTTCTATGGTAAATGCGTACCAATTTTGCATGTGTGCATTACGCGTTTTAAGTTTGTGTTCAAGTGCCGAATTTTTGTACATAAAAATGAATAAATGGAAAATATGTCATGGGAAAAATAAAATTTCCCACCTGTGTTCACGCATTTTTGCCGGGCCGCCCCCTGTGGGAACATGAAGGTTAACTGGGTGAGGAATGAATTGAGGAAAAGGATCAGTTTTATAGTAGGGGAGATCGAGAAAGCGCCAATGGGAGGGGATTATGAAGCAGTTTTTGACGGCGAGACTAGGAGGGAGAGTGGGGGGGGGGGGAATACCCCGGCGGGGCACTGGGTTAATGAAGGCCTCCTCATTAGAGGACTGCGACAAACCAGCGGAAAGCCGAAGAGTTATTATATTAAATGAACCCTTTGAACTCTAGTGGTATCTTCCATGCCAGTTTTGTGGAAGAACTTGGAAGAGTCCATATTCATTATTTGGGGTAGACCTATCAATATTTTCAACGTGCAGCCTCGGGGCTGCACGTTGAAGAGTCTACCCCACACATTTACTGAACAGCCATCCTATATAATGACGTTATGACGTATCATGTTCCTGGCCGGAAAAAGGCCGCTAGGGTTCAAAGGGTTAAGGATCCTCCGATTCTATAACCCCTTTGGGAGGTACAACGACTAAAGGCTCCTTTTTAGGATAAACTCTACATGTTACAGGGTCTGTAAAGTGGTGAGCTCAAATATATAATAATGGTTAGCCTATGTTTGCCTTTACGACAACCAAGTTGCCGATTCAATGTTTGTAATTATGACCACAGGTGTTCGACATGTGCCAAAGATCATGAAAAATGGTGTATTTGAAGGTTTTTTGACAAATTATGTATTAAGTATTATAAGAGAGATTTATTATGTGTTTTCCCATGGTTAAGTATTATAAGAGAGACTTATAATACTTAATCATGGGAAAATACATAATTTGTCAAAAAAAACTTCAAATACCCCATTTTCTTTGGTACATGTCGAACACCTGTGATTATGACGTGGTGTCAGAATTCAAATACGGCTTCATCAAAGGCTGTGGTATAAGGTCTTCGGTCACTGTTATGCTTGACTCACCGGCGTTCTAAAACTGCCCTCCCCGAAAATAAAGAGGCGGAAATTAGGCGTGCAACATAGTGAATACCTTGAACAGGCCACTCCTTTTTGCCCTGCGCCTATTGTTTCCAGTTCAGGTGTGATAATCCTCAACATCAAAGATTGCCCGACTATAGTTCTATTCTAATTAGTTGTTCTAATCGGGCAGTTTTGACGTGGTATTGACAAATTTTGTATATACAGAGTGAATTCAGATGGTAGTTATTCAGACTTAGATGAATGAAAACAAGAGTAAAGTAATACCAGTGGACCGTATAGGGTAGATGAGTCCCGAAGTTGGAGGATGGGTAAACTTTCTACTCGTGAAGGGGAAAGCAAGAAAATAACATTGTGGGAGACATGAGAATGTGAATTCTTGGGGTGAACTTATGTGTCACAGATAGAGTCATATACAGAAACCACACAGACAAACTAAACACAAAAGGGAAAAGAATACCGAATCAGTTAAAACTTCTGGGAAGGAACAGATTTAACTAGGTCTTCGTTGGAAAAACTATTTGGGAGAGTGTGGTGTTACCAAGTGTAACTTTTAGAACGGATGCGATCCTTTTGAACCAAACGATAGTAAGGAACCTGGAAATTACTTCAATTACCTGGTAAACCTTCCACCAGCATGGTGGTGTAAGACATTTAATTATGGATTCCTGCAATCAGACTGAATGGTTAGGGAGTTAATGGAGAATTATTCCACTGAGACAGGAGATCTACAAGGATTGAGTGAAGCGTGGGGTGCAGTTTATCAGGGGAAGGGTTATCTATGATTGCAATTGAAACTAGCGAGCTGGAGTTGGACCACTAGCTCTTTGAACAGGTTTTTTTTTTTAAAAAAGATCCTCAATGGTGGTGTGTGTCGGGTGGTGGGGGGTGGGGGGTGGGGGGGGGGGGGGGCTTGTTGTCCAAAATAAGATCAAAGTTATTCAAATTTAGGGGGAAAATCGGGAAAGGCGTTGAAAGAGGGTGCCAAATATTCAGCTATGGGGTAACGGAGACCCTGAACATTTCATTTTATAATGCCCTAAATATTCGACTAAAAGAATATGATTCCTTGAAAAAAAATGAATGGAAGAGTGGGATGAAAGCAAGAGAGATAAGTGGATGAGGGATGATACGAGGGGAAGAGTCAGTAACATAGTTGGGGAGATTGAGAAAGCGCCAGTGGGTGAAATAATAAAACAGTTTATGTCAGAATGTTTGGCGATTAGGAGGGATAGTGAGGGATTGATGGCGATGTTCACTTGCGATATGAAAAATGCAGAAGCATCTTTTATCTCACCACCTAGGACGCTCGCAGCACTTCTAGTAATCTAGTATGTCCTCAGATCATTGGAATAACCTGTTTGGAATAAACTTTGTTGTTGTATGTCTGATATCCGTGTTGGCACCGAGGAGGGGGGGGGGGGGGGGGAGGGGATTGTGTCTGCGCTCAAATTTTAAAATAAGAATTTAAACATTATAAGTGACGAAATTGAAAAGAATATATTTGGATCATCCATTTTTAAATCAAAAATAATTAAAATAAAAACTGAAATACTAGAATCATTATTTACAATGGAGAGAACAATTAACCCTTTACCCAACGCAGACGATATCAAAATTTATTATTTTAAATATAATCTTTTTAAATTTTTCAAAAAATTTCAACAAAACCATATCATCTGACCCCTCATTGGAACGAGCTCAATGAGCTCGTTCCAATGAGGGGTCACATGATATGGTTTTGTTGAAATATTTTGAAAAAGTTAATTTTTTCAACTGCTCAATTTGCATATTACGCGGGCGGATGCGGGCTATTCGTTAGGTAAAGGGTTAATTAACCGTTGAAATTGGTTCACTGGACACTAGAGGTGACTAATACAACACACCACCAACAATAAACTTTCTCATGAACATTGTTTTGATATGGACTATAACTTGCTGCGACAGATTATATTTTTTGCTTGGGGGTGGGTGTGGTGGGGAGGGGAGATGTCTCATACCCCTATATTTTCATATTAAATACCGCAGTGGTACACTCAGCTCACCCCCTTCTCTTAGAAATAGCACATTTAGTGGAAGTTAACATTCTGTCACGCCTCAAAATGTCTCGAGATAGTACCATTTGAGGCATATAGCCTACTTTAAAAAATTATGAGGGTGAGGAGCACACCATTTGCCGGATCTATCTGCAAGGAGCCGTTCTTTTTCACAGGAAAAAGTTGCTCCCCCGAAAGTCCGGTTCCTATGGGAATTTAACACTAGCTGCTCCCCCAAAAGTCCGGGTAATGGGGGTCGATCGGGTACATCTCCTACTACTCATAACCATGACAAGCAGAACAGCATTACATGCCATCCAAAGGCGTGTCACAGGGTAGTACTACCGTGACAACATGTTAGCAGCTCATGTGGTGTCATTTGCGTGACGTCACGACCGTCGATTCATTTTCCAATATGACAATGCAAGAGCACATGCACAGTTCCTCCAGGAGCAGAACATCACTACACTGCCTTGGTCAGCACTAAGCCCAGAGCTTTCACCAATCTAGCTCGTCTAGGATATGCTTGGCAGGCGCCTACCACAACGCCCAGTGCGTGGAATGACTGCTTGTCAGACACCAAACTATCACCGAAATCATTCACCAGATGTCACAGTGCAGTGCCTCAACTGTTTTTTTTTACAAAAATGTAAATATATTTCTTCATAATATCACTTTTATCAAATATCCCCTACTGTTTTTTAATAGTATATATAACGTTTCAGTGCAAACCCTATCATATGGGACCGCATTTCAAGAAAACGCGTCCTGTTACAACTTACAGCTTTGCAACAATCGGATCGTGAAATTTCAACTATCGGCTGATGGCTGATACGAAAATGACGGTTAGTCTCACAAATTAATTTCCTCTCCGTCTCTGATAGGTTGATTAAAGCTTGTTAAATATAATATTACCGTGTCGGTCACATCTGTCGGTCACATCTGCCTTCACATTCATCAAAAAACAAAACGTGAAATAATGCATTCCCCGTGGAATTATTATTTATTTATTTATGTTTAAGGTCACATATTTATGCACAATGGCTAATCATGACCGTGACAGTTTTACGGGTGGAGGAAGCTGGAGTACCCGGAGAGAACCACCGAGCAACGACGAGCAGCTGCCAGCTCCCCAACATCGTAACTCCGCACTGCAGCACAGGCAGGGTTAGATTGGTTGAAGACATGCGTACCATCGACGTGCAGTACGCCTTAGTACACGGCGTCATCGTGCCCCCACATGGGCAATGGGGGTGAAGTGTCTTGCCCAAGGACACAACGCGGTTGCCGCAGGTGGGATTCGAACCGAGGACCTCTCGGCTTGCAGCCTGCACCTCTACCTACTGAGCCACCGCGCCCCCATTCCCCGTGGAAGGATCACCGAGTGTGTGTTGTGTCAACAGATCTCTCAATGCAAATGTATTTGGACAAATTTACAGTTCGCATTGAGCAATTCATTGAAGACCTACAGGACCGAAGATAGACATCAGCTCATAACCTTACTCGCTGGACCAGCAGAAACTTCTGGCATCTATTTATTAAGGCGACTTTCAGCATATTTCCCAATAACATTGTTATCATGACCGCAACACAAGTATGAAGGCAGGGTCAGCCAATCGTTCACACTTCGGTTGCACATTTCTGAGGTTAAGAAACTAGGCGTGGTTGCCTGATCCTATTATACCAGTAGGCTATATGAAATTTTTTAAATCAGGGTTCTTTATCTTGTCAAGAGAAAAAGTTCCATACTTTTCCCAAACCTGTGAACCCATTTTCCATATCCATTCGAGTACCTCAAATTAATAAAAATCTTACGGTGTGGAGAATTATTACGAAAACAGTTCTTAATACAAATTAACATTTTTCTTTTTAAAAAATATTTGCCAGAATATCATTTCGTAATAGCCTACTCACGTGGTTCGACAAAGCTGCTTGTTGAAGCGAACAAAGACTGTTAAAGTAGCCTACCAGGAAATTTACCGTTTTTTATAATTACACCCCCGCAACGAGTTGTGGGGGGTACACTGTAATCACATTGTCCGTCCGTCCGTCCGTCCGCCCGTCCGTCCTTAGACATTATTTTGTCCGGATATTTTCTCAGACGTTTATGGACCAATCTGCACGAAACTTGGTATGAATGTTCACCATCATGGGAACCTGTGCACCTGTGATTATTGTTTCGGTCGGATTATTTTTGCCAGAATTATGCCCCGTTTCGACTTGAAAAAGCATGCCTAGAATTTTATCTGGAGATGTTCTCAGATATTTATGGATCGATTCGTTTAAAACTTGGTATGGATGTTCAGTACCATGCTATCCTGTGCACCTGCGATCGGACATTTTTGCCAGAGTTATGCTCCTTTTTATCTTAGAATGTCTGAACTTTGTCCGGAGATTTTCTCAGATGTTTATGGGTCGATTTCTTGGAAACTTGGCATGGATGTTCATTACTATCGTATCCTGTGGACCCGCGATTATAGTTTCGATCGGACCTTTTTGCCAGGGTTATGCCCCTTTTCGCTTTAGAATGTCTGAATTGCCTAGATTTTTGTCAGGAGATTTTCTCCGACGTTTAGGGGTTAATTCCTTTGAAACTAGGTATGGATGTTCACTACAATGGGAACCTGTGCACCTACGATTATAATTTTGATTGGACTTTTTTTTACCAGAGTTGTGCCCATTTTCATCATAGAATAATCAAAGCATGGGGGCAGCGGGGGTATGGTCAGGCAGATCTGGCACGGTCACACCTCTAGTTTCAAATGATTTAACTCTCTGCTCTGTCAAACAATAATAAATTAGTTAAATTCCTCGTGCATTATGGGAAAATTTGTGCTTGACATTTGGGGATTTTGCAGTCAATGTGCCAAGGATTATCTGTCGTTACATCCTCATGTACAGACGAACAATTAAATAGCATCATACACAACCACAAGTGAGTGCACGAGAAGCTACGATCTTCGTGACATAATAAATTATAAACACCTGGGACTGAATTAAGAACCCCGTTTTTTTCGCAGTGGTGTTAATAGAAACTGTTGTAACTTTCATGCTATCTTTCAGATGGCGAGAAGTGATTGTTTGCCGAAAGAATGGTGTATTGACAAATGAAAGACAATACAATGATGAAAATCTGCAGTATTTTAATGGCGCTAATTACATATATCTGTCACTAAAGTTTTTGATGGAAAAAAAATGTTCTCTCGACAAGTATGGCCCAGTATGAAACAATGCCAGTAATTACTGACAAAAACTGTAACTTGTGATCTCCTGAAAACAATAGCAGTGTCTGACGTCAATAGCGAGTGTATCCAACACGTGCCCGGATGACAGCCTGAACCCTCCTCCAATGCCACCAGTGAGTCTTCTGTTACGGTCCAGAGGCCACTGCTGCCACTCCTGATGCAATGCAGCTTCCAAATCGGCCAAATTATGCACAGGCGGATCCCTTGCTTGCACACGACGTCCAAGAAAGTCTCAGAAGTGTTCTAAGGGATTCAAATCGGGCTCATTGCAGGCCGGGGTAGTGTTGTAATAGCTTTGTTCTGAAGACATGCTCTCACAGCATGGGAACGATGTGGCCTTGCGTTGTCGTCCATGAATATGGGGCGAGTAGCCAACGGGTGGTTGTCAAGATGTGGCACGACAATCGGACTGAGAATGATCCGGATGTACTGGTAACCACTGAGATTCCCACGTACAGTCACCATATCAAATTTACAACCACGAGAGAGGCATCCCCAGATCATTACTGATCCTCCACCATAATGAACAGTAGGTCTGATGTTTCTGGGCACATAAGCAGTATTTCTATGCCTCCACACTCTCATGCGACCATCTGTGGCGTGAAGCAGGAACCTACTCTCGTCTGACGAATGGACTCCTCCACGTCCTGAGATTCCAATGTTGTCGTGCCATACGCCACTCCAAACGTCGTCTTTAATGCTGATCGGACAGAGCTGGACGCTTGACGACCCTCTGGACCTCATACCCAGTGCTTTGAGACGGTTTCGGACAGTTGTGTTGCATAAATGCCTGTTAGGGAGCCAAAGGCGTTTCAAACCCCCCACATAAAGCAAAGGGTTCACGCCTAACGAGACATGCCAAATTCCGATCTTCCCGAGGAGAGGTCTTTTGGGGTTATCCAGGCCTTGGTCGGTCATTAACATCGTTGGTTTGTTGATGTGTTCGGACAAGTCTGCTGATGACAGAATGACTATAGCCAAGTTGCCTTTCAATAGCTTTGAATGACATACCTGTAGCATGAATGCCAACGATTTGCCATCTTAGTGTCTCTGACAGTCTCCACCTTGCCATGTCAAAATTTATTGATAAAAAAGTGACACATTTTCTTGTTTTATACCCAGATATTGCATGTGGATGATAGGGGTTTTTGTGACATTCGTGGGAAGCATGCTTTACGTGGACGAGCGGATGTGTTTGGGGTACGCTATCTACCAGAAACATCATGTTTCACGAGATGAAATGTACTGCAAGACATGGCAATCATAAAAACATAATAATCAGTAACAGCAACTTCCCGGTCATGAAACATTTCAGGGGGTGCTTAATTAAGTTCCAGTTTTTACTGGATTGTAAGGTCATTTCCATCAGCTATGGCTATATCAAGATCACAGCAAAAGTATAAAGTCAAGTGTAGCCTATCAATGACACCAGTGCTGCTGACATTTGAGGACTCAACCCCCGTTATTGGTCATTGGATTCCGGGTCTTATTATACCTTTCGAACAGAAGTTGATTACAATTGTAGTCAAGCACTCTTCCACCTCCTGGGGTTACCACGGGTAATAACACAACATGATAACTGCTTCTGGCCAACGGCAACATAATTATTGTCGAAACGTTTCAAGGGGTAAAGCTTCGTACAGATTTATTCGCTTTCCGACAATTGTGATACGATGGCAACAAAGTAAAATAAATCAGTCTAATGAATTTGAACTGGTGTGTACACATGTCTACGGCAAATGTGATTCGTATCCTGAAACGACACAGTCCGACTTTTTGCCTTTCGATATATTTTTAAAATCGACCTGGGGGATTTTTTCGCTGTTACCGGACATACCCCGAACGGCGAAGTTTGGAAAATGACGTCACACGCTCTCGAAAACTGCATGATGAGAACTCTTAGAACTTCAAGTCGTTCTATCCCTCGCAAAAGAAGCCAAAGACGATTATCCTTCATCTGTCAGGGTTAAAAATCTGATCCAATATTAGACCAAAGAGAAGCCAGAACCCGACAGAAAGAAGATCGTGCAGATAATTGCAGACAGACTTCGACAGCTGGGCACACAACGTCCACGCCGGCCACCCGTCACCACTGTCCTCATCGACAGCAATACCATAGACCTCAAGCTGAGAGAGCACGCCTCTAACAAAGGTGAGAGCACAAAAACAACCGTACCGGACCACATATATGAGTGAGAATCCCACGGTAACTCCGCGGTGTAAAATGAAACCCAACTGGAGGCATTGGCTGAAAGATAATCCGTGATGGTAGCAGAGACCTGACTAAAACAAATACCATTCATGTTACAAGACACAGCATCACAACAACAGTTTAATGCATTCACGTCCATACCCACTGCCCAATAGACAAAAAGAGTATTTTCACACAAAGCGCTGACGGGTTGGTACAACAGACACATCGACGCATTAGCCACTCCCTTCATAAGCAAAGTTCCCAGCCGTCCGCTGTCGCTGGAGTTTCCCTTATGCAACTATTGTAATGAATGAATGAACCAATAAAGATACACAGTATCAACATGGGACATAGAAGTCGGACACCAATATAAAAATCATTATTCTTCAACCCCAGCATGACTCCTCACCAAATACACCCTCTCATTTCTCTCAACCCTATTACCTGTTCACAACATGAAGCCTTGTCTATGATGCTATCGAAAATAGCGCCGAGACTCTACATCAACTGAGTACCAGACACCTATACCAACCGAGCATACTGGATATTTACAGACATGATTAAATTTAATCCTCGGGGACACCCTTCCCTGACCCCAACATAAGTCACACATACGCCACATAACCCATTGAAAGTTCTTTACAAATTGATGTACAGGATACCACCAAGCGAAACGAACGCGGACTGTGAATGTCTAGAAGAGACGGGTGATTGTCATTCGATTTCTATTTCTACTTTCAGTTTGAGCCATATCATCACTCTTTGTACCTGGTTGTCGAATTTCCTGAACACATTGGCAGAACCCTAGTAACCATGACCAGAGACGCCGGAGCGGAGGAACAGGTACTCGCTTCCTTGACCTTGAACAGTTGACGGAGGGGGCAGACGGGCCATTTCATGCGAATTTGGTACTATCAATGTCATCAGCAAAATTAGGATTAGAATTTCCTGCCGATCCAGTTGGATAAAATTGACATTAGACAATTCATTCATGTAGACTCAATTCATATTTCATGGAGTAATTGACAAAGGTTAATTGTTAGGTAAGTACTGAATTTTGCCCGGAACATTTTCCACAGTTTTAGTTTTTGAAGGGTTAACTTGTTACTATTCACGTTCTTAAGAACGCGAATAGTAACAAGTTAAGCCTTCAAAAACTGAAACTATGGATAATGGGCCTAGCTGTTTCAGTGATGGTGCTACAGAGAATATTTATTTATTGGTGTTTAAGGTGTCAGTCAGTCTTGTAAGGGTCATGCCCTGCCATGCGCACACCATGTCAAAATTAAACTATGACATAGATATTGTTATCAGCCCAAAAGACTTCAGTGAGACACGGATTCGTTGAACTCTGGGCCTCGGTACTACATTTTTATCCAATTGGAACACATTGTGATTCTCTTTGCTGGTAGCCCTTCAAAGATTGATGCCCTTCCCCCATCCCAACCTCCTATTGTTAACTGTTACCGTCTCATTCAATACTTATACTTTACCTCCGCCGTCGACCAATTTACCTTTAATGTTCCGACCCTTTGCAACCATAGTTGAAACCAATACTAAATCGAAGAATTTTTGGCAGTCGTCTGTGAAAAGGTTTAATGTTTTCTCGATTACCCACAGTGTTAAAGGCTGCCAGTGGGAGCCCCCATGACACCCCTAAATATGACATCAGGTCTAGGATTTGATCAAACTTGTAAAACATCTGAACAAAGGCCTATATATCAAACATTAAATCATTTGAAGAGGAAGGTTAGGAGAAGAAAGAATTTTAAAATGTTTTCTCCATTTCCCTCACTGTTAAAATCCAACGTTCCCATAACATCCCAAAATAAGATCCCTGGCGCTGGATTTGAATAAATTTGTACCAAGATGCTATATAGGGAACATGGAAGCATTTGCAGCAGATTGTTTTAATAGCCGGGGCCTTTGACACCCCAGGGTTCCTACAGCTAATTAGTAAGTTCATTCCGAGCTTTTCAAGGCCATTTCCATACAATGTTTAAGGATTTTCAAGGCTTCATAGAAGTAAAATTCAAGGTTTTTCAAAGTTATCGCCTAAAAACCAAGGGTACATTACCAGCGAAAATAAGTTGTAGAATAATCTCGGGAAAATTTGTATGGTTTTTATATTTTGAAAGATTGTTTTCAAGGATTTTCCAGGCCACTTTCGGAGTTTTGGGGAAATTGAATGACTTTCCAGGCCTTGAAAATTGATTTTCAACATCAAGGCTTTTCAAGGCCCGCAGAAACCCTGCACCCCTAAATTTGATGCCAGGGGAATGATTTGTGCAAACCTGTAAATTATCCCATTAGGCACGTAGCCAGGATTCTACAGTAGGGAGTGCCCAGAAACTTTATGGGGGAGGGGGCATGATATTCAGAAGGCTGTTGTGTGTGTGTGGAGGGAGGGGGGGGGGGCACAATTGAGCAAAATTCAGTGCTCTGAGGCATTTGCTGCGTGTGGAGCCCTATACCGGAGACCATTTTTGGCTCTATGTCATGTGAAAGTGGGGGTGGGGAGCAAACAGTTCTGAGGTGATTAACAACCCATCCCCACCCCCACCACACACCCACACACTACTTGGCTATGCAAGGGCCTCCACCAGAATCTTAGAATTCAAATACGGAAGATTCTGGTGCAGTGGTTTGTGTCAACATTTTTGTCGGGTTTTCACCAATTACTCACCACGGTAAAAGTAGAATGCCATGTAACCCTCAATATGACCTGTGCCTTTGGTTTGGACAAATGTGTAATTCGGCATTACAATCTAGCATAGAATGTATTTGAAACAGAGGTTTGGGAGAAAAAAAAGAGTTTTAAAATATTTTCTCCATCAACCAGCTTCTTGAGTAGAAGTTTAGGAGAAGATTTTTTAATGTTTTTTTCTGATTTCTCAAAGTGTTAAAATGTGGGAGCCAACAACAGCTTTAACTCAATTTGTAACCACACAACATGTCTGTGAAAAAAAGTGGAGACGCACATGTCCTCTGTGCCCTCATCCCCCACCCACCCCCCATGATAGGCACTCTCCCATAAATTGCAACAAGGAAAATGCATGTGTTTAATTTTCAATGATCAAAAATAATTCAGCAGGCAACTAGTTAAACACAAGGTTTAATCATTTGTTGAAATTTCAAGACACAGATGATAGATCACCATTTTCCACCAGACAACTGGAACTCATTTCCTTTATACAATCAACAATTTAAATTTGTATTGACAAAATACATTTGTGATTGGTCAATAGCATCTAATCGATGGATGTTATGTTTTACTCATTCTATAGCCTCCTGTAATAGGGTCCTGCAAATATTCAAGATTTGATTCAATATCGATACCATATGTCTGCTTCGAGAACGATCCATCTTAAGATTCAATTTTTTCGAATCTCTCATACTAACTTCAATTTGTTACATTTCCAACCAAAATTGGATAAAATTGACATTAGACAATTCATTCATGTTGGCTCAATTCATATTTAATTGAGTAATTGACAAAGGTTAATTGTTAGGTAAGTAGTGAATTTTGTCCGAAACATTTTCCATACTTTTAGTTCTTAAGAACGTGAATAGTAACAAGTTAAGCCTTCAAAAACTGAAACTGTGGATAATGGGCCTAGCTGTTTCAGCGAAGGTGCTACAAAGAATATTTATTTATTGGTGTTTAAGGTGTCAGTCAGTCTTGTAAGGGTCATTCAGTGTACCGTAACTTCCATTTGGTGCAATATGAAATAAATTGTCTATTAAGATTTGATTCGAGCTCCGATTTGAAATTCGATAGCAGAGACTTGATTCGATTTGAGATTCGATTAAAAAAATGTGTGATTCGCAGATACCTATCCTGAATGGTTCCTTTAACCCTTTACCGAACGAATCGTCCGTATCCGCCCACGTAATTTGCAAATTAAGCAGTTGGAAAAAATAATTTTAAAAAAATATTTCAACAAAACCATATCCTTTGACCCCTCATTGATATTCTCTGCATTGGGTAAAGGGTTAACAGGCATTCATAGTTGGCCCACACACTTCGTAAGATCAACAAAACAACAAAATCATAAAGGAATAAACAGGAAAAAAACAAAATATCAGTTTCAGAATTTACTGCATGATAATTCATTGATGATACATTAACATTCTCAAAAAATACAACTCTTCATTATACAGATAATATATATATATATATATTTAGAATATACAAAACATGTTATCTACATATATAACAACAATTATCCAAAAACAAGAAACATCCTTAACCTCTTTTCCATCACAATATTTCGATTGTTTGAAAAGTTGATATCCTGTATCTCTGAATTAACTCGTTGCATGCTGCTAGCAGATATTCCTGCCATGGACAGCAAATCTCTTGCCACTAGAATAAGTAAATTTGTGCATTTTTAATTAAATTTACCTCATCTAAATTGAAGCAAAGTTTTGACCAATGATTTCTTGTGATAAATTTCTAAAAGATTTTCACCAAATCTAGTCATGGCTGCTTTATAGCAGGCATGACTTGGTTTGATGAAAATATTTCAATATAATTAACATATTTTCTCCTTGGTTTGCAAATTCAAAAGTTTGAAGGCCTTCAACTTTTTACCCAACGTACATGATATCAAAACTAGTTACCGTATTTACTCTATGTATTTGGACACTCTATGATTTGGGACACAATTTTTCCAGAAAACTATATTTTTTTTATGCTCCAAAGTTTGGGGCATTCCAGAGATTTGTTTCCAGTTAGCCCATCGCTAGTAGCAGACGACACTCATAAAAAAAAATTCTTGAGTAACTAAAAAGTTTCATTTTTTGCTTCCAAAACATAGCTTATGATCTTTTTTTGGAACGAGCACAATCGCTTGTTCCAATGAGGGATCATAAGCTATGTTTTGGAAGCAAAAAATGAAAATATAAAAAACAATAGAACGGCGATTTTCGTATATAGTGATGGAAAACGAATCACACACAACTTTATTCAGCATCAAATCAAGACCAGGCTGTGTTCTTTCCCCATTTTCTAAGAATTGGGACACCTGTGAAAATAATTATTTTTAGCTGTCCCAATACATAGAGTAAATACGGTATTTTAAATTTTTTTTTCAGATATGTCAAAAAATTTCAACAAAAGCCTATCATGTGATGCCTGACTGAAACAAGCTTGATGAGCTCCTTCCAATGAAGGATCACATGATATGGTTTTGTTTAAATCTTTTAAAAATTTGTTTTTTCAACTGCTTAGTTTGTAAATTACGCAGGTGGGTGCAGCCGATTTGTTAGGGAAATGCCTAATTTGAACCCTGCTGTAAATAAACACAAATATGCACACCAGAGAAACCCAATATGCAAATTGAAATAAACCAGAATCAATGCTCATAATTTTCACACTCTGGAGACATTGCGTCAACATAATATTTAGTGATATTATGCTTCACATATATAAGATTCAGCTTATTTACTTGTCTTTGTTCAACAACAATGCTCAAATTGGAGACCTAACACCTAAAGTGCCTTCCAAAAAGAAAGATTGTTGACCCTTTCCCAAAATTTCAAAATACAAGAAGAAATTTTTTCTTGTAATTCAATTAGGAATTTAACCAATTCAGTCTTCTTTGACAGACCACTGAGTGCTATCAAACAAGACTGAATTGGCTAAATTTCTAGTTGCATTATGGGAAAAATTTACTTCTTGAAATTTTAATATTTTGATATTTGTGTAAGAGGCTTAATTATTACTTAATTGTATCAGAGTCCAGAGTTTTACAGCATTAACACATCACTATTAACCCTTTACCTAACATGACTAGGAGACAACACTTGCATAACTACAAATTTTATACCTTGTCTCAAAAACATAGCTTATGACCCCTCATTGGAATAAGTTTGTTGCAATAAGTGGTCATAAGCTATGTTTTGAAAGAAAACATTGAAAAATAATAAAAACTGAATGACAATTGTTGTGAATAATTATGGCCAGATATTACCATTAATTTTGGTGAAAACTTGAATCTATTTTTCAATTACTTTCAAGGAACAGTATTGAGAAATCTGTCTATAAGACAAATGGACAGTGCAAGATGAAGTGATTTAAAGGTTAACAACAGGAAGTAATTCTAATATTCAATTTTGATATCAGACATTCAGCATTTTATGGATAGCCTGTGAATGGAGATTTCAAAGAAATAGTTAAAAAGTCAGGTACTAGGATGATGATACAAGACTTTCATCATATTCGAAAAGACTGTTTGTGACTTCAAAGAAATAATGTAGTTTGAATTGAAAGATGGAAACACATTCCAGCAGAGTCTTCTTGTCTTACAGCTAGTAGCTCTGAGACAATATTTGAAGTTCTCCGAATATATGATATGGTTTCAGGGCTTCTTGGTGGATGTTTGGCTTACAGAAAAAAAGCCATTAAATGATATATTATTAGAAAGGTTTACAGGATGGTTTTTAGACAGTTGGTTAACTGGTCAAGTGCTAGAAGCCTATTTTTGGTTAACTCGTCGAGTGCTAGAAGTCTATTTTTAGGGTCCATTAAGTGCAGATACCACAACTTAAAGACTTCATATTTTGTGGTAGTACTTCAAATTATCTTTGAAATTAAATTATTTCACCTCCATATATCTGCCTCACGAAGGAACTCTCTCACAAAATGTAACAATCGAAAGAGATGTGGAGAATTCACAGTCATTTGACTGGATGTTGAAAAATTAATATCCCCACCTTTTAAACAAACAATTTGCCCTCCCATTCTAAGGTTTTTTTTGTCAAAAATGGATAAAATCACTTGGTGAAAAGTTAGTACCCCAACTCTTTAATCTTAAGTCCTGAGATTAATTTTACGTTAATAACAGCTGTATATACATTACCATAGCTGCAGATGAACAGTATTTCTACATCATCGTTGGCTGCCTGTACAGGCAGCCAACAATGATGTAAAAACATTGTCAAGATACATGCATTTTTCCAGTGGAGTTCTCAAGGAAGAATATACTTGGAACAACTTTATCAGAGCCAAATAAAAAGGTCAGTTTGTGGCTGTGTGGGGACGTAATGGTTAAACACTCCCATTCTCTAAGGTTTCTATCAAAAATGGATATAGAACAAGATTTATTGCTGAAGTCAATTATACCCCTACTACAGTGCTGGACTGATGAAGCATAAATGAATTAAAAACAAAGGACCAAAAAATCATGAAAAATTGACAAAGTAAGGACCATAACTCTGGTGAAACATATGCAGGCAACATTTTTATAACATGCGCAGGACCGGCTTTTCACAAGGACCCCTCATACCAAATTTCATTAAAATCCATCCACTGACTGCTGAGATATCACTGTGGATGGACAGATGCATGTAATCCAGTATACCCCCATTCTCTTCGAGAGTGGGGTATAAAACATGGACATCAACAGCTATGATACAGCTCATCCTATTAAAAGGTCTGAAAGATTTTATTTTAAATAGGACCAGTGATACATGCTATCCAGTGTTTGTTCACATGGTTGAAAGAAATAGCCACCAAACTATCAGTCTATTTCCATGATGGTAAAGGGGTTGATGAGAATCAAAATGACTACCTATCTTACAGTGTTTGAATTGGACAGATCTGGTTTATACAATACAAGAGTCCCTGTGTAAATATAAAAGCTGCATCTAGGTATGAGACAAATAGATGTATATAAGTAATGTTTTCTAACACATGCATATTGTATAATGGCAGAGGTGCAACTAATATCCTCAGATACTGTTAAATATAATGTAATAAAATTTGAATGTAGTATCTCAAGTTTGCAGTTGACTTTTTTTTCAGGCATCTGCATACGATTGATTCATTTTTTGTATTTGTTGGTAAAGAGAAGATCACCACTAATACACCCAAAGACTGGAGCTTCCACCCAAAATATAATGCTCAATTATTCCTGTAATAAAACTTAAGAAGCACAAGCAAAGTTTTAGCCATGGGACTTTCGGGTTGAACCTGGAAGTCCATTGGTTGAAATCCCACTTGAATTTGCACGCAGTCAAAAATAATATGTGTTGCTGCCAAGTAGTAAGGGACCCTACTGTTGAGTGTGTGATAACTTTTTGAGGAACTTGTTTTCATGTATGTTTTTTTTATAAATTCAAGATCTTCAACACATCGTCCCCTGAGTTCCAATATGTTCTATGTGCCAGCAGGCACATAGAACACATTGGAACTCGGGGGAAGACATGCTGCGGTATACATTTCCTACCTCTGGGCTGCATCTTTTGCATAAAAGTCTTTTTATTCTTTTTTCACCTTTATATCAGAACAACATGACATATGTGTGGCTAGTGGAAACTAAATAAACCAATAATTCTGAGGTGAAACTAAGCCCTTACAGATAAACTCTGGACCTTACAGGATCCTCTGTCTGATCACAGTGCAGGGCACTTTTTAGCACCTCTTGTTATACTTAACAAAGACATATTATACTTTGATTACTGTATGTATTAACATAACCCGATACAATGCAGACAATGAGAAATGCGCTTAGTACACCACACACGGAATCTGGCCTATGTGTAAGAACATCATGTGAGAACACATCTGATTGATCATTATGCATCTGAGTGATGTGATGAAATGAATGAAATGCTTCAACACAAAACAGTATCAAGCAAGAATGTAAACAAACTGCCGTAAGTTGTATTTTCCTGTTAAAATATCAGCTTCATCGACTTATTATTTATTTGGGTTTAACGACACTTTCAACAGTCAGGGTCACCTCATGTCGGACAGTTTTACAGGTGGAGGAAGTCAGAGTACTCAGAGAGAACCACGAGGCAATGGTGAGCAACTGTCAGGCTCCCCAACATACTAACTCCAAACAAGCAGGGTTTGCGTTGGTTGAAGACAAGTGCACCATCAACATGCAGTATGCCTTAGTATACAATGCCATCATGCCCCAACATGGGCAATGGGGGGTGAAGCGTCTTGCCAAAGGACACAATGCAGTTGCCGCAGGTGAGATTCAAGACCTCTAGGCTTGCAGACTGCTCCTTTACCTACTGAGCCACCGTGCCCTGCTTCATCCACTTAATTCATGTGTAATCATAATATAAATACAGAACACCACCAGGGTAGAGTACAGAAGACAAGAATCAATGACCCTTGTTGGAGTGTTTCTTGTATTTCACAAGTGCCTTTGGCACTCATGTAATACAGGAAAAAAAAAACACAGGTCTTTGATTCCAGTCTCCCATACTCCACCCTCATTGTGTTCTGTTGTATTATTGTAGATTTCATTCAGTACTCCTTTTTGGAGAATAATGATCTCACTTCTTCGGTACATCATGAATCGATTGACTGAAGAAAATTCCTTGAAGGCTGTGTTCTGAAAAAATGAGTAATAAGAATAAACAGGAGCTAAATCCTAATGAGGCAGTTGCTCTGTTTGTAAGTGAAGTGATAGTCAAGCTCAACCATTCAGTAAGGATATTACCAGTCAAATACCACAGTTACCAATGAGTTCAAGAACACATGCGAATGATGGACTGTCGTGAAATAAAAAGGAGAGTTAACCTTCTGAACCCAAAAGACCACTATTTCAGTCTTTGTACAGGGTACGTCATAACTTTATAAAGTATATGACTGCTCAATGTATTTGTGAGGTAAGCTCACTCAATATTTTCAACCTGCAGCCTTCAGGCTGCAGGTTCAAAATATTTAGTGGTCCACCCCAAAATAATGAATATGGACTTTCCAATTGATGCCATCGAATTGACATGGAAGATTCCTTTGGGGTTCAAAGGGTTAATAACTACACGATCAAAAAGTATTTAAAGTAAAAGTGCAATAATTTATGGAATGATTAAAGTATAAAGTGAGCAAAAACTCAATAAAACTGTGTATTTAGGCACTAAGAAGGATATGAAATTTATTTCAATGAGACAGACCACCTGATTATTTCTTTACATAACAAACCTTAGTCCATTTGAATGTGTTAACAAAAATCCTTTCAATATTTTCCTACCTTAATACAGGTCATAATCCTTACTAAAATGAATGCTGTGAAGCTCAGTTCTGGACAATTATCAACATCCACTTAGAGAGCTCTGTTAAATTTATTTATTGGGGCTTAACGACACTTTTGACAGCCAGGGTCACCTTGTGTCTGAAAGTTTAATGGGTGGAGGAAGCCGACGTACCCAGAGAGAACCACGGAGCAATGATGAGCAATGGATGTAGATGAAGACAAGTTCACCATCTATGTGCAGTATGCCTTAGTACACAATGCAACTGTGTCCCCACATGGGCAATTGGGATGAAATGTCTTTCTCAAGGACACAGCGCGGATGCTGTAGGTGAGATTCGAACCAAGGATCTCTTGGCTTGCAGCCTGCATCTCTACCCACTGAGCCACTGGATTCCTGCTCTGTTAAATATATGAAGCTGCTCTCTTGTGATAATCCATTGTACGGTTCCTGCAGTTCTAAAGCCATGAAATTTAAGGCCATTCAAGGCCATTTCTAAAATGAATTCCATGATTTTCAAGGCTCTCTAAGACCAAAATTTAAGACTATTTATCACCATGAAAACCTAATTGCAGGAGGGAAACATACTGTAACAATTTCTGGATTCGAAAAATCAATGACGATCAAAAACATTCAAAATTCAATGCTCCAAGACTTTTCAAAGCAACATGCTGTAAACTCTGGCTTTTTCAGGTCTTGAATAATGTTTTACTAAGTCAAGGCCATTCAAGGCCCAGCAGGAACCTTGTCATTGACAATTAATTGCTACTTCTTGACGGTTTTGGACATACCAATATCTGGAGCACCTAAAGGCTAAATCAGTTTGTTTTGGTGGGATATATTACCATTTTGTTGTTATTTATTATTTATTTATTGGTGTTTAAGGTCACATACTTATGCACAATGGCTAATCATGACAGTTTTACGGGTGGAGGAAGCCAGAGTACCCAAAGAGAACCACAGAGCATCGACAATCAACTGTCAGCTCCTCAACATTCTAACTGTTCAAGCTCTGTTCAAGCAGGGTTACAGCGGTTGAACACATGTGCACCATTGACATGCAGTACGCCTTAGTACACGGTGCCATCGAGCCCCCATGTAGGCAATCAGGATAAAGTGCCTTGCCCAAGGACACAATGCAGGTCATCCCGGAAGAGGATCGAACTCGGGACCTCTAGCATAGAAGTCCAACAGTCTACCACTGAGCCACCACGCTCCCCATTTTGTTGTTCAATTCTGATAAGCAGTGGGGGTGGGGTAGGAGTAATATTTTCTTTATTCACATTTAAACATTTTCTGTGTTGTAATTTATGTGGCATGTTAAATGTGATCATGTGAATTAGGCTAACCTTTAATACCACATACCACTCACTGCAATTGGTATATTACCCAAGAATGAAACTATAAGGGGAAGGAGGAGAGGGTGCATGAACCCCCCCCCCCCCCCCCCCCCCCCCCCCCCCAATAATGTTCTGAGACTGATTGCTCTTGCTAGTGATCACATAATTTCTTATGAGATTAGATTTGATAGTTGGACTTTTGTCACACACACAGCCATTAATGCAAATGGAGGACTGTAGTACCTGATACAGGCTGATAGAGGTCCAGCATGACCGAGTTGGAGTATAATACACACTAATAACACATGTTGAGAAGCTCCATGCATCACAAAATTCCATGTATATTTCATTTATAAATAAATTTCCAAGAATTCTCTAATTTTTTAACTATGATCTTGACTGACTTAATATTCCAACTACATCATCAAGTCATGCCTTCGACAGAGGCATGCCTTGATAATATAGTTGGAATATTTTATCAGTCAGGACTTCAGCCATCAAGTCGGGAGAAATTAGGTTTACATCTCCGCCACCACCTCAATTAGGCATCTTCACAATGCCTGTTATCATCCAGGCTCTGGAACATAAAAAAATGTGTAATTGAGCACAGGTTACAAAACAGATTTGACACTTTGCCTCAAAATTTTAATTTACATGCTCAGACTACAATATTTCTGTGAGAACAGAATTTCAAATGTGTGTTGGTATGTTGTTAAGCCAAATCATCTGTGATGGAATGATTGAGGTGTGCTCCAGTGAGGTGAGTAGTTAATATGTTACTTGAAGTGCCATGCAGTGTAAACAGGACAGCAATCACCTCCTACCACCCCTGTCAAATAAACAGAAAATAGATGGTATAATAAATACTCAAAAATTCAAACTATATCTAAACTAAAACTAAAGTATGTAACCCTTAAAGGCCAAGAGATCTTCATTATATTTTTGCTACACTTTGACAGTCCACATCCTATGGCTTTGCAGTTTTTCTGGGCAAATCTTGGCTGCCTATATAGGCAACCAAGACTTGCCTAGAAACAACTGCCAAGGTGCATGGCATGTGGTCTGCAAGTTTACCCAAAGAATGTATGTTGAGGCACATATTTTGTTGTTGCAGTAAAAGCTATCAAAACCAGAATTAGGCCTTTAGGAGTTAAGGTTACTAAGACACGGTTTGAGGAAAATCAAAGTTACATGTTTTTTTTACACTGACTCGGTAAGAATTTAATTCCATTTTCATTTGGAACTGTAGAGATGGCATGCTATTAGTAATTATTTTCCTACTGTGTGTTCAAGGCCAGATTAAGCTAGTGAAGAGCCTGCAGCATATGTTATAAAAGCTTTAAAGGGGTCCCAAATTTAGCATTTTGAACAAAGACTAGGAAACAATGAAATTTATGTGATTGCTGTGGCTTTGAGCATGTGTGGACAATCAACTAGAAATAGTGTTCTGAAAATGTGTGGTTCAGTTGCTAATTGGAACTCATTTCAGTGGTGAAATTATAAATACACAAAGATGTGTGTGTTCAAAAATGTTAAATCTTTCATATCCACTTATGGAGCATTCCATCCATATTTTGTTTAGTCAGAAACGATTTACCGTCTTTTGTCTTGTTTGCTTCAAGTTCATAATGAATTGAACAATATATTTTTATCAGAATTTATGAATGGCCAACCAATGTTGATAGCCAGAAAGCATTTAGCACAGAACCCTTGAAAATGTGGAGACCAAAGCATATGCTACTTTTGCTTCTGGGATAATCAGGCACTGAGTGTTCAATATTTTGTGAAACATATCAGTAAAATCTCCAATTCAAATCTACACAAATCATTAACTAAAGCAACCTGAATAAAAGTAACCATGACTTTTTCATGCAATCTTGTTTGGGTCTGCCACACCCCATGTCCCCGGTAACTTTTTTTGGCCCAGTCTGCCCCTGTGTAATCACAGAACATAAACTTCATATAGCAGCCAAAATGTATGAAAAAGTATTCGGCTCCAGCCATTTTAATATGCTTCTGGTTATTGTAAAGTAAGAGCTATGTGCAACACTACAGTGGTATCAGTGCAACATTTCTGCTTATTCCATTTAGTATACATGTAGGCATAGTATCTCTTAGCATGAACTTGAATATTACTGGAGGGAATATAATGTGTGCAATATCAAAGTTAGTACTGGGGTGTGTGAATATTATAACAATCTGAATGTCCATCACTTGATTAATAACACTTTGTTGTACACCACATTAATAATGGTGTTGAAGTTATGCATAATGTCACTCACTCACTCACTCACTCACTCATAAGATGTCTTTTCTATTCATTAATTTTTTGATGATTTAACTGGGTTTAATACTACTTCAACATTTGTTGTGCCATCTGAGCAGCACATGTCAACTTGCCAAAATTGCACTATTTCTTTTTCTTTTCACAGTATTTTGGAGGAAATATCAGAAGTAAAGAAAGCAACCATGTTGCTGTCTCAAAAAAGCATTGACAATAAAAGAAGTACCTCTGGCACCAGGTATCCAAATGTACACGTAAAAATTGTTATCACAAGAAATGTTTAATTTTCGAATGCAATAAATTACAAGATGGAATGATGCAGATAAATAACATGGAATGTTTCAAGTATTATAAATATTAAAATTCATTGAATAATTAAAACTGAAATCATTTTATCTTATTGTAGAACAAATTTAAATATCTATGACATGTTTCTGAATTACTGGCAGTTCTGACAATGGCAATCCCCCCACTTAACTTAACCCAAGGAAAAAATCATTATTTTGCTAAAAATGATGATTATGAAGTACAATTTCCTTAAAATTCATTCATTTGGGTAATTGTATAGATGTAGATGATGAATAGTTAAGATTTTGACACTAAAATATCTCTTAATCATTTACCTAATATTAACATATCCTGCCAGTGCAATTCACAAAAATCATGATTCAAGTTTTATAATTTTTTCAGTTTTGCCTCCAAATGATTGCTTATGACCCACTGAGCTCATTCCAATGAGAGGGTCATAAATTATGTTTTTGAGGCAAAAAATGAAAGCTTTTGGGGGGACAAGTGTAATCTGCTAGCCATGTAAAAGTCAAACTCTGATAAAACTTTGTGGCTCAGAAACGCTGCTCCAGAATTCTACTTACGACATGTCAAGGAACTAAAATTTATTAGTTTTTAGCAAAATGAATTGGATATAATTTGGGGGCATATAAATATTCTTTCACCCTCGGCACACTGATGCCGAAATATCCAAAAAATTTCAAGCCAAAAATTTCCCCCCAATGCAACCAGGAATTTAACCAATTCAGTCTTCTTTGACAGAGCTCATTGAACTCTGTCAAACATGATTGAATTGAATACATGCTTGGTTGCATTTGGGAAAAATTTCTGGCTTGAAATTTTGTATTATGACATCAGTGTGCAGATGGTTAAATTTTGCAAATGTTTATTGATAATCTATCATTGTTTGTTAGTTCATTTATTTGGGTCTAATGATACTTTCAACTGCCAGGGTTTCATCATGCCAGACAATTTCTGGGGGAGACGGAGCACCCAGAGAGAACTACTGAGCAGTGGGAAGCAACTGTCAAGACTCTCCAACCTATTAACTCTGCACAAAAAGAGTTAGTAAGAGTTGAAGAAAAGGGCACCATCGACATGTAGCACACATTAGTACACAGTGTCATCAGGCCTTCCACATGGGCAATCAGGATTATGTGGCTTGCACATGGGCACAATGCAATTACCGCTGGTAACTATCAAAGTGTCCACCTTTAAGTTTAAAGTCCAATGTGCTAACCACGGAGCTACTGAAGTACCAATAGTCTATCATAAGCTTGGAAATGGTATTGTTTCCAAAATGAAAACACACATTTCTGTAATTAAAGGCACTCAGCACAAGCTAAGAAGTCAAAAAATTAATGATTGTTGATACCATATTATTTTTTGATTGACTCTTGACAGATCATCCAAAAATGTAATAGAATATAATTTTTTTAAATTTCAACTGGTGCGGATTTATTTAATTATTGGTGTTTGAAGCCACTTTCACCATCTGTAGCAATATAATGATCACACGTCAAGTTTAGCTAATCATTTATCAACACTTTTTTCCCCGGAAACTGCAGCTTCTACTCTTAGAAGGTACTCTAACACGAGTACCTGCAAATCATTACATTTTCTGTCACTTTCAGGGACTTGTTTGGTTCAGAAGCGATCTTTGTTTTGTGAGTAAGGGGTTGACCATCAACCATGTGCACACTGATGGATAAGATATACAAATACAAATATACCCCTTAATGCAACTAGGAATACAACCAATTCAGTCTTGTTTGACAGAGCTCATTGAGCTCTGTCAAACAAGATTGAATTAGTTGAATTTCTAGTTCCAGTATGGAAAATATTTGTGGTTTGAAGTTTTGAAAAATTTGGATTATATCAATGTTAAAGGGTTAATTCTTTAATTAACGAATTGTCCCCAACTGCAGCTAAGTTTCAGACTGAGCAGTTGAAAAAAATTACTTTTCAAAATAATTCAACATATTCAAATGTTGTGCCTCCTCATTGGAATGGGCTCGTCAAGCTCAGTCCAATGAGGGTTCTCATGACAAGGGTTAATGATATTGTGTTGCACATGTTGTTACCAAACAGAACCAAACATACTTTATTGTAATTACAAAAGTGGACATATTATTTCTCTGGATGAAATTCTCTATTCGCTTTCCTACCCACAAGTTGGCCACAACACTTGCATAATCTCACTTGTTAAGAAAGAAATATGAGAACACTAACTGAATCACGATTCTAAATTTGCTTGATATATCATGATGTGGTCTTTATGTTGTGATATTTTATTCAGGAAATCTTGATCTACTGGTGAAAGTGTATTGTGATCAGATTGTGATCTGGCTGAGAGACCAGTTTTGTGATCACAGTAGCATACATCAGACATGAACAACAACATATCTAAAATAATTACTGTACTGTGATTATATAGTACCTATTCTGAGACAATGAGACAGGTAACAAATGACTTCATAATATACATCATGGAAACCATGTATCACAGAAGAAAGAGATGCAATATAAAAATTACTGAGCACATGAGAAAAAGAGATGAGCACAAGAAAAAGAGAATTAAAAAGATTCACTAATTAAACACACCCATATTCGTACCACAGAGCAGTTTTTTTCACAGTGTTTTGCTGCTCCCCAGGCACGGGTACTGGTTGATTCCCTGATGGTTTACTAGGAGGCTGCCCTCGATTTGACATCATAGCTGCACTGTTCTGAGAAGTCACTGATTTGCTAATGCCTTTAGGTTCAGAATAATTGTTTACAACAGTATTGTATGTTGTCCCACTACTTTGAACCCGGCCAGATGATACAACTGGATTTACATTTAAATCCCTTGACCTTCGTGGAGGTGGGATAGGAGGTCCGTTTCTCACTGGCTGGTCATTATATCGATCAGAGGAATCTTTATGGAACATTTTGGGAGGCACTGATTTTGGTCTTTCAACACGTGCCTGTTGAAGATGTTGCGGCCTTTTAATGACACCTGCCTGCCCAGTTTGAGTTCTGTGATCTCTGCCTTCAGCACTGACCACTGTCTTATCAACTGTTGCATATTGGTCCTCTGATTCACATTTTTGTGTGCCAGCTGTTCTTGCTAAAGAACTCACTGGCCTTGTTCTGTGTTGGACTGAATTTTGTTGAGAATATCCTGAAACATCTCTTGAATTGACTTGATTAACAGAGCCTTGGTCAGAAGAGACAGGCTTTGCTAAAGCACTGACTGGTCGTGTAAGACGTGATTCAATTTGTGACTGTGGAACACCAGGAGGTGTGCCATTTGGTTTGCTCCTGTATCGCTCTGTTCTATTAGGTACAGAATAAAGGCTGCTTGTATTTGACTGATTATTTACTCTTGGTGATGAATCACTATCAGAGTTTGTTGAGTGTCTATTACCACCAGGATTCTGAAGAAGATTTGGAGTTGATTGCCAATCATTTGTGATATTTCTATTTGATTCATTGTTTGAATCACTAGTGTTTTCTGTTAATGTATGGGATCGGCTATAGCGTGGGGGATGTATTTTGTCACCTATACCATGTACTGCTCTCACAGGTCCACTAGCATTGCTCGCTGATCCATGGCTGCCCTGAGATTGCCATGCTCCAACATCAGATCTGTCTTTTGGGGTATCACTAGGAGTTTGTGGTAATTCTCTTTTTTGTGCTCTCAATCCATAGGAACCTTGACTTGAAGTAAGTTGAGGGGAAAATGATGTGCTGTCGGCTGAAGATATAGGAGCATATGATGGTGGATATTGACTGGATCGAGCTACTGACTGTGCTTGATTCATATGAGGTCGTCCTGGAGTTGAAAAAGAAGAGGTTTGCCCTGAATCCTGACATGCTGAATTTGTAAATCCTGCATAAGGAGATAAACAATTTTCTCTGTCCAACGATGGTGTTCTATCACGAGAATATTTTCTAATCTGAGCATAATTATCACTAGCTTTGGGAGTAGATGTAACCATATCTTGTTTATAGTCTTGGTGGTATGGTGGTGATGCATCATAGGCATTAATGTTACCACCACTGCCAGATGAAATTCTTGACATTCGAGACACATTAAAATCAAAGTTAGGTTGTCCCATAGCAACAACATCGGGCACAGAGTTACTTATTGTTGTGTTACGTTGCTGATCAGATCTTGCATTGATGATAGTTTCAGACCTCCGTCTCCCATCGGAATTATCACTGCTTTTCGACTGATTATCCTCTTCTGCTTTACCCTTGTTTACTTTCACCTGAAAATGAACAATGTGTTCAGTAACACAGCTAATTCCATGAAAGGGTGACATATAAAAATTGTCTAGACAGTATTAACTCTTAACCCACTGAGTATTTTTAAGACATTTTCCATCAAATCTAGTCATGGCTGCTGTGAGGCAGCCATGACTAGATTTGATGATAAATTTAAATATACTTTATGACACTTTAGTGAAAAATTTTTTGTGGTTTACAAGGGGAAAATTGGGTTATTAAGTACTAAAATGATACTTATTTTGACGGCACGAGAAATCCTGTCCTTAGCAGGAATATTTGTCAAAAATACCTAAATATTTCAGGCAGCAAATGTTCCCCATAATACACCAAGGAATGTGACTAATTCAATCTTGTTTGACAAGAGCTTAAATTCCTAAATGCATCATGGGAAAAATTTGCTGTTTACGAACTGTGTTCTGCAGTTCATTGATACTGTTGGTAATGAAATGCTATTCAGGTTAGAAAAAAAAACACACCTTGCACATTTCTTTTGAAAGGAATTTAACTTCCAATGCTCAAAGAGCTCTGTCAAACAAGTCGGAATTAGTTAAATTCCCAAGTGCATTATGGGAAATATTTGTAACTTGAAATTTTGATAATTAGACATCAAAGTGCAGAAGGTTAAAACTGACAGTTAGGCCAATGCTGATGTTTTTTAACCCTTTAACTTACACTTTTAGAAATATGACACATACTTTTTCGTAAATGACTAAAAACTTCCCATTGTTTTGCATCTAAAATATAGCTTATGATCCCTCATTAGATTGAGGCCATTAAGCTCATTCCAATGAGAGATCATAATCCACAAAGGGTTGGGAAATTCATCTGTGGACTGCTGAAAGTTATGGACTGAAGAAAGTTAATTCATTCAAATTTCAGCCTCATCACATAATGTATGTTAAGAGAGACTTACAAAAAATTTGTTGAATAACTAAAAGATTTGATCCATTTTTGCTCCCACATAAACAAGTTAAATATGCGCATTCCAATGAAGTGTCATAAGCTATATTTTAAAGGCAAAAATTGAAAAAATAATCAAATTTGAATAGTGATTGTTTTCAAAAAGTGCTGGCCTGATGTAGATAAAGGATTAAAATGCATGCACTGATATACATGTGATAATACAGGTAATATATAGAGGATATCTAGTGTTTTTGAGTGGATACCGAAAATTATCTCATGAGTGACCGAGACCAATGAAAATAACCATTTGTCTCGGTCACAAGTGAGATAATTTTTGGTATCCACTCAAAAATACTTTATTTTCTTTTTATTATACACTTTTTATAAGAATCTGATCATTCCTTTCAATAATTCCACATATTTCAATCTTGAACTGATGCATGAAAGTAATATGTGTTGAATATTATTGCAGGAAATGATCGGTATCCACTCAAAAACACTAGATTTTCCTTTCACTATACGTTTTTGAACAAATTGATCATTTCCAGTGATAATTTGACTCGTATTCACCTTGAAGTGATGATTTGAAAGCCGCCATTTTGATTGATACCGTGAAAGTGAAAATTTCTATATCTTCGCAGTGGGGGATATGATTTCTATTTTTCTGCAATTTTTTCGATAATCTATCATTTAGCTTATAAATGATCAAACATTTACTACTAAAATGGAGCCTCATTCTACAATTAATTCATCTATGAATCTTGAAACATCTGTGCATATATCAGGCTCACCATAAGTCAGTATTTAATTTACGTTTTTCATTATCAATTGTGTCTTTCAAAGGATAGGATGATTGGATTCAAGATATTCAGGCAGTTTTGTAAAAAAAAGTTAAAAAATTTATAGTAATTTATATATTTTTTATACTTACCAATGACCCAGACTGAGCTGGTGCTAACTCTAACAAAACCAGGGCCAAACACAAATTTTGCCCCCCAATCCCCAAAATTTGCATCCAAAACAAAAAGAAATCATGTCCTAAAGGACCTCCATACTACGCCTCTACTGCGCATGCGCAGTGACGCAGATGTCCCAAAATTGGCGCCAATTATCATTCTTACTGGCAGTGCTTGGTCAGCGCTATGTACTCAGTGGGAAGGCAAGAGTTCCCAACTGCAGGGAGGGCCATCCCCGTCTGGGTCATTGGTAAGTATAAAAAATATATAAATTACTATAAATTTTTTAACATTTTTATACTGTACCAATGACCCAGACTTAGCTGAATAGTAAACAGGCTGGAGGGCCTAGGACATAGAGGAAAATCCAATAAGCTCAACTATATAGAAAGAGGTAACCCCTTAAGGAGAAAAGGAGTATTAGGCTTTACATGTATCTTTCTTATTTAATATTAAATTAGAAAGATACACTACCCTTAATAATTGAGCACAATAACATTCATGTTCTCTATTAACATCCAGTATATCCCTTATACTAATTATTTTTAAAGCAAGCCAATAAATAAAGTAGTCCAGAGAATTGAGACTCTTTATAGTCATTTAAAAGTGTCCGAGTATTGTATATTAAAGCCCGTTTGACACTTGACATATACAAATGCTTCACACCAAGCTACACTTTAAAAATAAGACATGAATGAATTTTAACATTAATATTACACTTTAAAACCATCCCGGAAGCGACTCAGAAATACTGACTTGGAGGAGGCATTCCCTTGCTTTTCACTATAAAGCAGGTGACCTAAGGGAACACCCCCCCCCCCCCCCCCCCCCCTTCCCCTTGCCCTGGGTCAAATAGCCCAGAGCGAAGAGGGCAGCCGGACGGAGTCACTGCCAGAACAGAAAGCCTGCATAACTATAGTTGCAACTGTTTAGTGGACAACATTCTGAGCAACAGATAACGGACCTAAACAATGCAGGTCTCCAGAAATGGACTCAATATTTCTGAGATAAAAATTCGTAAATGTGGATGGCTGAGACCAATAAGCAGCCTTCATTAAATCTGTAATAGCAACACTATTAGCATAAGCCCAGGAAGTAGAAAGAGCTCTTACTTCATGAGCAGAAATCTTAAGCACAGACTGCTGAGAAGAAGATAAATTTTCATAAGCAGTACGGATAGTTAATTGAATCCATCTAGCAATAGAATGGACCGAAATGTCCTTTCTATTAGGCATCAAAGACAGAAAGAAACGTTTCCGTCCCTTTCTGATAAACTGAGATCTCTGTTTATAGATACGTAATGCTCTAACAGGACAGAGTAAAGGCCTACGCCCGTCTGAAGACGGAAGAGCCTTAATAACAATAGGTTCCAGATATTTATTAGGAGCCTGATTCTTAGCTAAAAAACCCACATTAGTAGTGAAGGTGATAGTGTTCCCAACACTACGATAGTGAGAATCATCCACCGACAGTGCATGAAGCTCACTGACTCTTCTAGCAGAAGAGAAAGCTAAGAGAAAAGCTGTCTTATAAGATAAGAATTTGAAATCTACTGTCCCAAGAGGTTCAAATGGCTTTTCCTTCAATTTAAGAAGAACCCAAGCTAAATTCCACTTAGGAATTAATCTAAGAGTTCTGGGTCTATTTATCGAAAAGTTTCTAACCAACTTAGATAAAGAGACATTAGATCCAATTTGTAAACTATCATGATGTGCATAGGTATCAGATAACATAGATTTATAACCCTTTATAGTAACAGGCTGCAGTTTGATTTCGTGAAACAAGTATACTAGAAAGTTTGCAATGTCTGGTATAGAGGGATCGAATATATCTACAGAATGATCCCTACACCAACAACGAAAAACCTTCCACTTAGCCGCATAGTTTAGCGAAGAGGAGGTCCTCCTACAGTTAGAAATCGCGTCCACTGCTCGTCCTGTAAAGTGTTTGCCATGCAAGAAGGACCGCACAACAGAAAAACGTCAAGGTTGAGACCTTGCGGGTTGTGATGGAGTTGGCGCGATTTCCCCTGCGAAAGAAGATCCTCCCGTGGAGGAAGCTTTCGCGGTAGGTCCCAAACAGACACCTGAGTAGATTTATCCACGGTCTCTGTGGTGACAGAGATGCTACCAACAGAATCTTGCATTGAGATTGTTTTATCTTTAGCAATTCTTGTTGAATTAACGGCGCTGGAGGATACGCATATCCTATCATTCCGTCCCAAGGGATCGACAGAGCGTCTACTGCAAATGCTCTTGGATCCGGACACGGAGACACATACGTCTGCAACTGATTGTTGAGATGTGTCGCAAATAAGTCTATCATTGGCCGTTCCCATTGGTAGCAAATCTGATTGAATACTTGTTTGTTAAGAGTCCACTCCGACGGCAACAAGCGACCCTTTCGTGAAAGAGAGTCTGCTAGCACATTCAGATGACCCGGTATGTGACGGACCGAAAGAAGAACGTGATGTTCTAGCGCAAACAGAAGGATTCTTTCCGTTAGATTGAACAACGGAACTGAATGAGTGCCTCCCTGATTCCGTATATACGCCACTACTGTCGTATTGTCGGATAGGATTTGGACATGAGCATTGTGAATAATGTCCATCCAGTGACGTAACGCAAGCCAAATTGACATCATTTCCTTGATGTTTATGTGCTTGCACAGGAATTGCGGATCCCAAAGACCCTGGCATCTCGAATCCGTTGGGATTAATGATGCACCCCAACCTGTTTGACTGGCATCCGTCATAATGGTAAAACTCGGATCCGGCAACTGCAGCGGAACTCCCTGAGTTAACCACTGAATGTTTGCCCAAGTCTGAATCTCTTGTTTCACTTGATCTGACAAGAGAACGTCTACATCGAGCGAATGAATTTTCACACTCCAATTCTGAGTCAAGAAAATTTGAAGAGGACGTGTGCATAACCGCCCCATCGGAATGAGATCCGCGGCGGCTCCGCACAGACCTATCAGTCTCATAAATTCTCTTGCCGTGACTTTGTCTGCGTGCAGACAATAGCGAGCGTAACAACTGACTAATTTCGCTCTGGTTAACGGCGGCAGATGAACGAGATTGTTGTGCGTCTCGAAGCTCATTCCCAGATGAGTGAATGACTTGGACGGCACCAGATCCGACTTCTCCTCGTTTACTATAAAACCGAGACGTCGGAGCAATAGAAGAAGATTTTGAACATCGTTCTGAAGCGTTAACTCGTTGCCGTACCTCTGAAGAATGTCGTCCAGGTAGGCTGACGTTACCGCAGACGAATGAGCTCGGAAATAGATCATTACCGGGTTCATTAACCGAGTGAAAGCCCAGGGTGCTAGATTCAATCCGAAGCACATTGCCCGGAATTGATACACCACTCCTAGGACTGCGAAGCGTAGGTACTTTCGGAATGTCAGATGTACCATGACGTGAAAGTACGCATCTTTGAGATCTATGCTCGTTGCATAATCGTTCACCCGAATACTCGCTCTGACCGACCGAATCGTCTCCATATAAAACTTCGGAGCGATGATCAGCTTGTTTATCCAGCTCAAATCTATGACTGGATGGAACGAGCCGTCTGGTTTCGGAACCAGAAACAGATGGCTGTAGAATCCCGGAGATTCCTGGTTTTCTACGACTTCTACCGCGTTCTTCATTAAAAGAGACTGCACCTCTGATAACAGAGCGTCTCTTTTCTGCGGATTTGACGGAAGATGAGTCCACTTTGGACTTCGAGTTAATGGAGGCTTTCGTTTGAAGGATATCTTTAGACCTTCCGAAGTCACTCCTCTCACCCAAGGGTCGTCCGTAATCGGCGCCCATTCTTGTGAAAAGCTCGACAACCTTCCGCCAACCGGTACGCGATAGAGGTTTAAGCCATCACCTCCTGGACCTGCGAGGCCTGCGGTAGGAGAAACCACGTCCTCCACGGCCCGCACCTCGCCCCGTGACCTCGGGGCATCCGACCGATTGTCCCGGCCTGAAGGACGTCCCGAACGAGAGTCGCTACCCTGACGGTCTCTCGAATAAGACCAAGAGGACGCACCGGAACCTCTATAGGAACCTCTCTTGGGCGCATTAGACCCAGAAGTGCCTGTCTTATTCTTGTCTGCTGTATCCGACTTCTTAGGAGCAGATTTGAACAACAGAGAATCCTTAGCTTTCTTTGTAATTTTATCATAAATAGCAGAAAGCTTGCCGTCAAAGAGAAGTTCTCCTGAGACCGAAGCGACTCTAAGAGAGTTCTTCACCTTAGTATCCACTAGTGTGGATGTAGCTAGGGCTGCGTCACGTCTAACCAACTCCAGATTTGCCACTGAAAGGGCGGAGTTACACGTGGAATAAGCTACTGCCCTTGAAAGAAGTCTTAAAGAGGATTGTATATCCTGAAACTCTTTCCCTTGAAGGCGCAGTGATAACGCCTTAGTAAGGTGATCTGCGTAAGATAAGGCATCTAAATTGGCTCTGTTAGACGCAATAGCTGTTTCCAACACCGCGGTTGGAATAGAAGCCGACGACGGTAATGATAGCTCTAAGTCTTCCGCCTCGTCGTCCATACACAGAGGAACTCTCGGTATACCCTGTCCTGCCGTATCGAATTTATTCCTTGCATTAATGAAAGGCAGGTTGAGAGTATTAGCGGACAAGAAACCTGCTTTCCCCGTCTTGGAAGCAAGTTTAAATATAGCGTCGTTCAATAATTCAAATGTTCTTGCAACATTATTGGACTGCGACGGAAACTCGGGAGCGATGTCCCTGAACCGCTCAAAAAATTCAGAGTCCAATGACGCTATAATCCTCTTGTCCGGAACCGCAGCAGTCTGGCCCGACGGAACAACTTGAGGGAGAAAGTGCCGGATGAAGTCCACGGCAGCTTTATGTTGTTCCGAAAGGGATAGCTCCAAGTCATCCGTATCCCTTTCACCATCCGGTCGGACCTCATGATGTTCCCGGTCGTCCGCCCCTGATGCTTCGGCGGAGCGTACCGACCCAGCGCCGTCGGATAATTCTCGATCCGACACCGTTTCTGTCGGCTGCCGGGATGCTGCGATAAGCTGTGCTATCTGCACAAGAAGGTCCGGCGTCGAGACCTGCGGAGGCGCAGTCTTTCGCTGCTTCGCCGAGGGCAGCTCTGCATCAGATGGCTCCCGCATACTTTTCCTATGCGAACGTCCGGAGTCCATCGGTCTCGAATCCCTGGCTGCCGGATGGTGTGACCTGGTCGCCGAAGAATCCTTGATCGGCGATGCTGGCAATATATCGTCGGTCACGCAGCCAAGGTGCGGTCGTGTGCGCTGACGAGAAGAGGAAGCCTTAACAGTCTCCGCGGACTGCTTATACAACGGAGCGTCCCGAGCGACGGACGTATGCTCCGCTAAAGACACATTCTGTACCACAACATCTGGTCCCAGATGTTGTTGTACGAGAGAGGGGCCTCTCTCGCTCGCGGCCCGGCTGGACCTGGACGAGCTAGGAACCGGACTCAAAGGCTTCCTCCGTTCTCGCTTACTATCCGCCGTCACTGGGTGTGCATCTATTATGTTTATAGTGCTCGCATCACCCAAAATTTCCTCCTGGACCGCATCGGACGAACCCGGCTGCCGAACCATTCGGTGAATGGACGCTACACCGGGCGAGCTAGCGGACGACATTTGTCTAATCTCCATGAGCACTTTTGCCGCTAGCTCTGAATTCATTTGTGACGACGGACGCACACTTGTAGAAGATAACATGGAAACATCACCCTGTTCTTGTTCCTCTGAAATAGAAACTGAGAGAGTAGAGTGACCTTGCGGAGAAAGAGCCGGCATAGCCCTTTCTCCAGAAACAACATATCGTGACACACGTTTCCAATGTTTCTCATCCCAATATTCACATATAGGACAGGGATTAATGCGAGAACACTGACTACAATTAATACAATGATCATGAAAGTCAGAGGAAGATTTCTTCCTATTACAATTTGAACAAAGTCCCTTCATTGTGAAAGAACAACAAGTCCTAGTTACTCGCAAAAACCCCTGACACAAAGATACATAATAACATGATCCATTAATAAATGAAAAAACAATTACATATCAAAATAATTTTGAAAAAATATTTTTTCAGCGAAGCCCAAGTTGCTGAAAAGTAACGTTGAGCCCCGATGGATCCGATGGCAAAGTGTGGTCAAAAATTTTAAATTTATATTAAATAATTAATGAGACACTTACGAATAATATAAATGTATCTTATAATGATATAAACTACAGCAAAGGCAAACAGCCCCCCTCAAAAAAGGCTGTTGCCAATGAAAACAAACAGTGTAAAACACCAGAAAACATGACTCCAGGCACTGAAAAAACTGGCCCGGAATCAGTCATCAAATTACACTCTATCTGATGCAAAACAGAGACTCCCAAGGGAGAATCTGCAGAACATCAGATGGAAGATGCAGAACACAAACGTTATACACCCATGGGTGAAAACGTAACTATGGGGAAAACAACAGAAAACATACTGTAACCAAGCAACTCTCCCAGGAAATTTTAGAAATGAACTTTCTCAAAAATATGCCAAAAGCATGGGAGAATTGCAAGGGGGGACATTAGAAGACTAGGGGAGAGGAAACACTGAATAAGCAGTGCAACAATTAGCAAGAATGACAACAAGAGGCCCATGCCTCGAAAATAGGCAACTTAACATAATTTCATCAAAAAATTTTAAGTACAGCCCTGATTATTTTTTGTCACTTCTTTTTCCTCTCCTCCTTCTATCCTCCTTAGAATCACATTTTCTCCAAAAATTACGTGTCTGGCATCCTTTAAACTGAGATTTACAAGCACAAAGATCAGTGAGATGTTGACTGATGAAGGGCCAAACAGAGAATGATAATTGGCGCCAATTTCGGGACGTCTGCATCACTGCGCATGCGCAGTAGAGGAGTAGTATGGAGGTCCTTTAGGACATGATTTCTTTTTGTTTTGGATGCAAATTTTGGGGATTGGGGGGCAAAATTTGTGTTTGGCCCTGGTTTTGTTAGAGTTAGCACCAGCTAAGTCTGGGTCATTGGTACAGTATAAAACAATTGCAAGTTTGCATCTTAACTGCGATGGAAGGGTAAAAATGAAACAAATTCCTAGTCCATAAAGGGCAATAACTCTGACAAAAATACTCTGAATAGGGTTTGCATGATTATGAAATTTCATGTACGACTTTTGAAGAAGAATAATCGATTAAATTATATTATAAAGTTGACTTTAATCATACTCTGTGACCTCTGGAAACAACTATATAGAAAACAATATTTTTGGTCATTAGTTCCTCGGGCAGCCATTGTTTAGGCATGCAGGAATGCCTACTGCTCTCCGAGGATTTTAGACTCTTGACAACCTCAGGTCCAAACCTGTGCCTGGGCTCAGGTTTGGACCTGAGGTGGTCAAGAGTATAATAATAGCTGCATTGAGATTTAACTCTTGGAAGCTGGGAGTCAGGTTTTCTTGGCTGTGATGTAATACGGCAGATAATCTGGCTGTGACGGTTCGGCTATCTTTGGGCTGGGGGAGAATTAAACAACGAGTTTCAAAACTCAATAACTTTTGAAATACTTGATGGAATGACTTTATATTTGGCATGTAAGTGTATCTCATTGATGTCTAGCCACTGTTCAATGCATGTGTTGTTCCAAATATTTTTCTTGGAGTTATGGCCCTTGATGAACTTAGAATTTTGTGTCGGTCTGTCTGTGACCAAAGAGTTTCAAAACTCAATAACTTTTGAAATACTTGATGGAATGACTTTATATTTGGCATGTAAGTGTATCTCATTGATGTCTAGCCACTGTTCAATGCATGTGTTGTTCCAAATATTTTTCTTGGAGTTAATGCCCTTCATGAACTTAGAATTTTGTGACCAACGCGTTTCTAACACCACCCGTCGCAGCTACAGCGTCGATGTCACGATTTTTGTTCCCGTTGGTTGGAAAATATGGCCACCAGAGACATTCTCTGTTTCTGATTGATGGATTTTGCAAAAATCTTCCCCTGTAAAACTACAAAGTCAAATGTTTTGAAACTTCACATGATTGAGGACTGGGACGCCTTCTACCAATGATCCTCCTGTAATGTTGATGTACCTGGTAGTGTTGCAAACATGGCCACAATTGCAGCTCCTAGTTACCATGGAAAGCCTATTGGAAATCACATTTTTATATGTAGTTCCAGGTGAGTGATTACTGGCTCTTTAGAGCCTCTAGTTTTTTTTATTATGTATTGTCTAGAGGAAGCTTCCTTTCGATTTTGGTCCAGTCAACTGAACCAACATGACCACCAGTGGCCAATTCATTTTGGCTTCTTTTGCAAACATCTTGAATTTAATTTCCATCCAATAACTAATGAATACTGACTCGAATCAGTTTCAATTTTTGGTTATGCATTATTGGTGTCTAGAGGAGGCTTCCTTTTGAATTTGGATCAGCTGGCCAATCAATACCATGGCGGCCATATTGAATTTGGTTTCTGTCCAATAACTAATGAATGCTGACTCAAATCAATTTTCTTTTTGGATGCATTATTGGTGTCTATAGGAAGCTTCCTTTTGATTTGGTTATGCCCCTGAGAGACTTACCTACCCTTTTATGACACCGTCCGGGGCATATACCATGCTTTGCATTACTCTTGTTTATGCTTGATAACTGGGAGAGTGCTAAATTACTTGTGGTCAAAATACTTTTTTCACATGTTCTTGCCTTGTTAAAATTTAGGCACTCTCCCATAAACTGTAAGGCAAATCTGCGCAGTAATAATAATTTAAATAAATTCTGCCACATGATATTTGAGTTATTTTCTGCAGAACAGAGCAAACTGGATGTTCAAAAAACAAATAAAATAAACAGACACTCAACTTTAACCCTTAGGGACCTGGACATTTGTCCTGAATTCACACCTGACCAAAGCTTGTACACGTCCAGTGGCTTAACAGTGATTTCTAGTCAAGTCTTGGCTGCTTTAGTAGGCAGACAAGACTTGACTAGAAACCACTGTATTTGTTTATTATCAGCCGGACCTACTCATGATGGTGTGTTAAGGCACCTGTTCTGAGGTCATAAAAGTCAGAAAGTGGCCTTTAAGGGTTAACTGTGTTTTTTTTAAAACATATGCAAATAAATATACATCGATCATAAAAGCTAAAATTTTAAAATCTCACTATTTTGGAATACACTGCTAGCCAATAAAAATGTTCAGTGAAAGGGTACACTTTTAATGAGGGATTGCCTAAGAATCAAAAGACTGGTCACTTTCCACAAATCTACAATATTTCCACAGGTGCAATAAAATTAGGTTCCAGACACTAATTATAGGAATAATCCTAAAAAAATTATTAATGAAGCACCAGATACAACCCGGTGTTTCATTAATTAAAATTTTGCTGATGATTTTTATTACCCGTTAAACGCATGTGTGGACATCACTGCCCACTTGTGAATTACGACCAATGCACGGCGACTGTACTGTATCAATTTCAGTCAAAAAATTTGAAATTTTTCTTTCTTTCCAGAATGCATTTGTCACTATATATCTTATAAGTTGTTTTACACAGCTGATTGATATGTCATCCAAAATAACAGATATGGCAGGATCAGCTCACAGGTAAATATATCGGTGTAGCCCAAGACTGAATGTACAGAAGTTGAATCTTCATTTTTTGCCCAAGTTCCCAAGTCTACAGTATAAAGTTTTAGTTTAACAAGTTAACTCTTAGAAGCTGGTTGTCGAGTTTTCTTTCCTATAATGTAATACTGCAGATAATCTGTCAGTGACAGTTCGGCTATCTTTGGGCTGGGGGAGAATTAAACACTGATCAGGTGCTTCTAGTCAAGTGTCGTCTGCCTGAATAGGCAGACGACACTTGACTAGAAGCACCTGCTTTACTGTAAGTTTTTTCGCAGTATGTCATGTTCAATAAATTCATTCTGATTCCCTGGCTTCTAAGAGTTAAGAAGGCAAATGCACTCCTTGGCAAACTGAGAAGAGCAATTATTTGTACTCCCATACTTTCTAGAATGCCACACCTTGTGTCATGTGCTGTATCTTTAAACTTATTTTCCATATCAATTACTTTGTATTTTGATATTCTACAGCCTCTTACAATTCTTTTGAGAATGATGTGGAGGAGAGTAATAACTAATAATTTATCAGTAAAGAAGTGAAGAAAACCCATAATTGTCAACTTTGAAATTGTGGTCGATTATGGGTGTTTCTGACAATTACTCAACTTCTTGATCAATCATAACAGGCCTAACTCTGTATAATGCATGCACTGAACATGGGGCTAGACATCAATAAAATGCACTTGTATACTAAATATGATGTCATTCCACCAAGTATTTTAAAATGTTATTGAGTTTAAAATCTTGTTGGTTGCAGACTGATTGATGGACCAACAGACAGACTGACAGACAGATGGACTGACATTGCCACATATAGAACTGCTTGTCACAGCTAGAAAAGGAAAGTTTCTGAATCAAATAACAACCACACCTTGTTAGAAGGAGCTTTATTCATTTCACTTAGAATCTGCTCTAATGTTAGCATTTCACTGCCAGGAGAACCACGCCCACCTGGTGAGATACATCTAAAGCCACCATCATCATCATCGTCATCAATAGCAAAATTGCTTGGTCGACCCATGCCTGCAAATGAAATTATAAAAAAAATATTTGAGAGAAAGCAAGAATTAAGTTTCAGAAAAAATTGTGACAAACATATTTTTTATAAATACTGAACTCAAGAGGGGCATCTGATCATATTTTGGGGGGAGCAGGCAGACAACTATATAATTGGCTTTATTTTGTGAAGTCAGATAAAAACATAAAAGTTTTTCTGCGACTCTGTAGTAAGCAAGAGAGAAGTCAGTGGGGGGAAGAATGATGAAAATTTATCATTTTTAATCAACTTTTGCATGTATGAACTCTAGTGTGCTATAGCACAAAACATGTTTGTTGGAAAGCAAGTAAAGATCTGAAAAAGGAATTGATTTGCATGGAATGTATCATGCATGTGGAAGAAAGTTGTACATTTGATGGCAAGAGTTAAATTCATTTATTTAATTGTTGAACAGGATTCATATACACCTGAGATAAAAACGAAAATCAAGTGAAAAAAGGCAACAGGGGCAATTACCACAGCTTAAAAGTACAGTGGAACCCTGTTGAGTTGCCACTTCGCAAGAGCAAAATCTTCAGTTAACTGATAGAGTGCTAAATTATTTTTACTCATCAAAATTTGTTCACTAATCTTTGCCTCGCTCCAATTTATGCAAATAAACTGTAACAAGGAAAATCCATTGAGACCAAATAATTTGGATTCAAAGATAATATGAAGGATACCCCACAGAGTTTGAAGCCTTTGAGCTACAGTACCTGCACCTTAGAGAAAAGCCCAAATATGGGCTTCAGGCACTCAACCAGTTAACAGGCATATTCAATTAACAGAAATTTTGTTATTTACCTGCATTTCATTGATAAACTGAACACTTATTCTGTTCTATTATGTCTTGTTTGACAGACCTCATGGAGCTCTGTCAAACAAGATATAGTAGATCAAATGCCTATTTTGGATGTGCCAAGTCAAAATATGTCAATAAAAATTGGGAATTCAGTGACAAGATTAATTCTATGATAGATTACGAGATATTTTATTTAAATAAGATGTGTTTACAGACCTGCTTGGCCTCAGTACATCAAATATGGGTATTTAATCTGTAATATGTTTGTTTGACAGAGTTCAAGAGCTCTGTCAAACAAGATATAATAGAATAAATATTTAGTGCATCATTAGAATACACAAGAATGACCAAATTCCTGTTTTAATACTCTAGAAAACTGAACGGTTTTCACTTGCAAAGTGGCTATTCAATTAACAGGGTTTGATTGTAAAAATTAATAATATACAATAACAACATGTGTGGAATGGATTCATTTCAACTGACATACTTCTGCGTGATATTTCCATAATGACATGAACTCTCAATCCTGTGGAGAATCATAAGAAGCACCCGCACAGTGAAAGGTAATAGACCTACTGGTTCAATCTTAACCCTTAAAAGCCTTGTTACAACTTTTACAACCTCAGAACAGGTGCCCTTAACATGCCATCATGAGTATGTCCTGCTGACAATAAACAAATAACATAGGCGGCAGTGGTTTCTTGTCAAGTCTTGGATGCCTGTTAAGGCAGCCTAAACCTGAGAAATCACTGTTTAGCCATTGGACGTGTACAGGCTGTGGTCAGGTGTGAATTCAGGGCAATTATCCAGGCCTTTAATGGTTAACCCCCAAGGGCCTAAAGATTTTTATACATTTTAGCTAAACTTTGATAGTCCACATCCTGTGACTTTGCAGTTGTTTCTAGGCAAATCTTGGCTGCCTACATAGGCAGCCAAGACTTGCCTAGAAACAACTACCAAAGCACTTTGAATACAACTCGCAAATGTACCCAAAGACTGCATGTTGGGCAACTGTTTTGTTGTAGAAAAAAGTAATTCATATCAAAGGGGTTAAAGTTCATTGGCGGAAAATTTGTACTTCTTGCATTTTCAGTCAATGTAAAAGCTTTGTCTTGGTGGTGATTCCACACTGTAGGTGCTGTGGTGGTACACCACTTTCTATGTATTGCGCTTACTCCTTGCCTGCTGCTGGCAGAAAAACAAGCCCAGGACAATGAATCTCCTGCCACTAAAAGATGTACAATCAAAGAACATTTAACCACAATTCCCTCCTGTAAACTGAATTCACTTTTTAACCAATAATTTTTAAAGTCACATTTTGATGAATTTTTCATCAAATCCATTCATGGCTTCTTCACAGCACCATAACAAGATACGATAAAAAATATTTTTTAAATACTCAGCAGGTTTAGAGTTAAAACCATTTCAGAAGTTTTCCCTTAATGTAGTTGCTTCAATGACTTCTGAGTCATCACACTACAATTTAACTGGTTGAAAGCCAGAAGCTCCTCATTGATCTTTACTGTAAAGTGGTAATACCAGATTTCAAAATCATCATATTTGCTTGTTGTGCTTCACATGTATAAAGATGTAAAACACATTTTGTCAACATAAATTTGTCTTGTTGTAATTTATTGGAGAGTGAATGTATGTACTATCCAATAAACTGGAACAAACCAATTCCATATGAATAAATTTAAATTGCCAAATGTAATCTGGCATCCTCCAGATAAAAGGAAGAAGACATTGGAGTACCCATTGAGAACTACATGCAGTGTTAAGCAACTGTCAGAACTTCAACCTTCCTGACAGGACTCAAGTAAGGCTTCAGTCAAAACGGCAGAGTGACAGATAGAGAATTATTTTAAGAGAGAGCAGACAAACAATTTAGGAAGAGGATGGACATTCCTATAGAATTCAAACCCACTCCCAATTATATTATCAAAGGGAAGACCTCACATACTTGAGTTGCAAAAATATGATCACAGTATCAAAAGTGTGGTGCATTTACACAAAATGAGAAGCGGGAAAACATGACAGTTACATTCTTCAGAGTAAGGCTTTGATACGGAGCAATCAAGCCTCAATTAAAAGAACAATAATGGCACAAGATGAACAAAGATCTCTTTTCTATATCAAGTTTACATGGCTGAAAAAATTGCTTAAAAAACAAGTCCTATCTCGGGCTGAGGTGGAAAATGCCTCCTCTGCCTTTACCTGCAAGTGAGACAGGATCAGGCCCAATACTTCAGCATATTCCAGCAAAATTTTCTGAAGAAGATAGGGTTAACAGTATTCCTCAAAGATGCTCTGTACCTGACATTGGTGAGATTTCATCTCTCAACCTAAAAATTGGAATCAAATGAGTTATTGAACATCCAAGATTCAAAAAGGTGATAAAATTGTTCAAACCAACACTCAGAATTGTAATATCAACTGTAACTGTTTTTTTAAATTATTTTTAAATTCAGTCATTGTAGAGTTAACCTGCAATGATAATTTTTTTGCGAATACATGGGTATTTCGTTGCAAAAATTATCATGATATAGCTCTACTCTTGGACAGGCTGTTTGAATGCATTTACCAGCAGAATATTAATGACAATATGTGGAAGAATATACAGTTCTGGCAGCATTACCAACATGTTTCTTAGGATAACCATGCCACTCACTTCTAAAAATTTCCTCCTCAGAGGTAGATGAATGTACTATAAACTTAAATATTTACCTGGGAGAGGAGCTGAATTGCCTGATGACAAGGAATCTTTCTCACCGGTGTTGCCCAAACTGCGTGGTGTATCTAAATGCAAGTCATCAATAGATTTAGCACCTGTAACATAAATTGTATGTATTCATTTATTATGAAAATTGAATTAAAAGATCCACATTACACATATCTAACTTCCTTAACACTTTAACCCTTTACCCAACGAATCGCTCACATCCGCCCACGTAATATGCAAATTCAGCAGTTGAAAAAATATTATTTTTCAAAAAATTTCAACAAAACCATATCATGTGACCCCTCATTGGAATGAGCTCGTTCCAACGAGGGGTCACATGATATGGTTTTGTTGAAATTTTTTGAAAAATTTGAAAAAATGATATTTAAAATAATAAATTTTGATATCATCTGCGTTGGGTAAAGGGTTAAACTGATACAGGCAGATTTTCCTGTCCAGAAGAACAAATCCACACTTGGCAGGTCTCCAAAATGTACAGCCTCTGTGTAAACATAGAAGTGACCTTCCAAGAATCTTGTCTAACAAGATATAATTGGTTACAAGAGCAAAATAGTATGTCAGAAGAGATTTCCTGGTAAAAAAAAAACAATTATGAGGCAAATTTTCAATGATGAGCCATCAAGAAAAAAGATTTGTTTTCAATAATATTATAAAGAAAATATGACAGAAGTTTAACCCTTTCAAACTGGTGTGCATAAATTTTTGCGTGGAGAAAAAATTGGTGGTGGACAAACAGCCGATATAAAGAGAAAAAAATTGGAAGCAAGGCTTAATAATAATTTAATCCAACAGCTCAAAAGAGCTGTTGGATTAAATTATTAGTGTACCTCCCAACAAACCAGGATGGTTTTGCCCATTTTGCCATTGACAGTATTGCCTTAAATAATACCTTCCAGGGTGCCAGTCTTGAAAGGGTTAAAATGAGCTATTCTATTGTTTTTAAATGGTAATCAAATGGTAATTGGAAAAGAGATACAAAGAGAAGTGAATGGGAATGACTGACAAGAGTAAAAAGCATTAATTGGCAAAGAGAAAGCAATATAAGCAGGTTCTTGATAAGATAAGGCATAAACTAGCTTAATGTACCTCTTAGCGTGCTCATTTCACCATGGCTACCACTGAAGTTAAGTGCAGTAGTTGATTTAGCATAGCTTTTGCTGTTTAATAGATTTCCTGAATTGGAAAATAAAATATCTCTATAAGCAGTAAAAATAGAAAAAAATGTTAGTAAAGACATTTTATCAAAACAATTTCAATAAGGCAAATATGATATATAGTTTATTTCTTTCAACCTGGTATACATACAAAGCTTGCATATAGGAAAGTTATGCACTTGCCAATAAGACAGAACAATCCTCAACAAATGGAGAGCAGGTGCATTCATAATTTAACCCTCCAGCCCTAGGGTTGTGAAAATGACTGTAGGATTAAATTAAGTATAATCAGTGGGCTTCCAAAATGTTGCATCTCTCATTTTGGCATGAAACACTTTTTCACAAATTTGGAATCTACAGGTCTTATCACATAAGATGTACAGAAAAAATTGGTAGCAGAGAAGCAGTAGATATAAAGATCAAAACATCTGAAGCTATGCTCGGTAATAATTTAATCCAACAGCTCGACAGAATCAATTTTTTATTGTGAATTGTGTTATTTAGTCTGAAATGTTTGAGAAAAGTCATCTTGAGAAATGACTTTTTAGACTCAGCACTTCCATGTCTGCACTCCTTGCTTTTTGAAAAATGCTTTGAAGATACAACATTTAGGAATTATATGTGAAGTTAACCCTTTGAACACTGATGGTATCTTCCAAGTCAGTTCAATGTCATCAACTGGATGAGTCCATATTTATTATTTGGAGGTAGACTAATTAATATTTTCAACATGCAGCCTTGACACATTCACTCAGCAGTCATCCTACTTAATGAAGTTATTACGTATCATGTTCCTGGTTCGGAAAGCAGCCTCTTGTGTTCAAAGGGTTAATAATATTCTTTAAGGTGACACCTTTTGGGAGCTCAGGGTTGGAAGGATTAAAAGAGAACATTGTACAGGGAAGTGTTACAAATGATAAGACACCTGTCAGTATGTAAACAAAGGTAGTTTTAAAAGAGAGAGCAGGCTCAATGCTCCCCCAATTTTTGCAAGAATTATTCTTATCAGTAAGCAATTCTTTTGAAATATTCCCCACAATGCCTAGGAAAGCCTACCAAGGAGCTATTACAACATATTTATTTTTCATTTTATTTATTACAGATGGACAGAAGAAATATGCAACAATATGAATTCACTTGTTTTACAAAGAGGCAAAAGCAAGCTAATTTAAAACACCCAAATCTAAAGAAAAATCAAGTTTCATTATGCTGAAAACTGATGAAAATGGTTACAAATGATTAAAAATTAAACTTGACTTTGATGTTGTATAACTGTTTGAGTATATGAAAAATCATCTGATTCTTTGTAATCAGAGGATGGACAGTACGGCCACCATGGACTGGTCACTTTCCATGGATGGGCAATTCCCATGGATGCAATAATGCTAGATTCCATACACTAATTATAGGTATAATCATCAAAAAGTTAATTAATGAAGCACCGGGTACAACCTGGTGCTTCATTAATTGAAATTTTGCTGATTATTATTTTTATTAGCTGGCAAACACATGTGTGGACATCACTGCCCATGCATGGATTATGACCAGTCAACAGTGACTGTCCCGTAAGCTATGTTGTGGAGAAAGCATGTAACTGAATGAAGATTTTGTGAACAGTGCTGGCTGGATATGGCTATTATATTAAGTCATGGGTAAACCTTTAAATCCTCGTACAACTACAAACTGCAACTTTCAGATTGCTTTGAAAAAGTTTCCCCAAGTGTAATTCCCTTGAGAATTTAACTGGTAGGCTACATTTATCTTGGTAATGTTTTAACCCTTTACCTAACATGAAAGGCAGATGTCACAAAATTCTTTAATAACTAATTTTTTTTCATTTTTTGTGTGAAAAACAGCTTATGCTCCCTAACTGGAATGTGCGCAAGGAGCTCGCACCAATGAGTGGTCATAAGCTATGTGCTTGAGACAAAAAATGAAAAAATAATGAAAATTAACCAATTTTTCATGAATAGCGCTGGACGGTTTTTGCCGTTACATTGGGTAAAAGGGTTAAAGTTTAAACATCTTTACTTCAAACTCTTGGCTTATCATCTCCTCACCTTATTTATTTGTGTTTACATAACTACAGATTGGCTGCAAAACAAGTGTGAAGTAAAGTTTAGCCAACTGAATATACCTATGCTGCCCACATTAGAGGACTTCTACCACAGGTGTTGGTTACCATGTCCTATCTTACCAGGAAAGTAACACTTGGTTACCACAGTAAATAAATACTGCTCCACTTCCTATGTCAGTGATATAAAAGAACCTGAAAGGTAATATCCAACTAGATGTAAAGTGAAGGGGGCCATGACTGTGGGCCTTGCATTTGAAACTGTTGCAATTCAAACAGTATACAGTAGAGTAAAACCTTCCTTGAGAGAACACCTGTCTTGAGAGGCCAGTGAAACGATGTACCGAATAGCTGTTTTGGTTTCCAGCGTGCAGGGTATTTATATCATTATTATATTATTATATAAAAGAGATATTTATAATGAAAAGTCTTGTTTTGTGGTCAGATTTCTAACAACAGCAGTCTGTATAATGGATGAGGAACTATAACCACAGAGAATTTGTAAAATTTCCAAGTTCATGGGTAATCACATCACTCTTTGATAAACGAAAGGATTGGAATGAAAAACTTGATGTGGAGGTACCCTTCAGGGAGCTACATACAAAAGATTATTTCAATATTTCCATCCATAACAGAAATAAGTGTGTAAAACCTGTTATAACTATCTATTTCCAAGTTCAAGGGCAAGAACTCTGTAGCTGCTTGGAAAACTAAGTGAATGGAGCAAAAACAGAACTCCATCTGTAATTTACCTCAGGGAAGGTACATACCAAAAATCATTCATTTATCGCTAATATTAGTGAAGAAAAGTGCAGAAAGTCTGTTATAACTGTCAAATTTCTATGTTCAAGGTTAATAACTCTGTAATAATCCATACGAGTACAATAGAATTGAAACTTGATCTGTGAGTGTTCATCAGGAAGCTACATACAAAAAATCATTTCAATATTTCCCTCCATAGCTGAAAAAAGTTTTAACTGTAGAATTTCAAGTTCAAGAGCAATAACTCTGTAATAAATCAACTGAGTGAAATGGAATTGAAATTTAATCTGTAAATGCCCACCAGGAAGCTACATTCAAAAAAACATTTCAATATTTCTATCGACAGCAGAAAAAAATGCTGAAAACCTGTTTTATCTGTCAAATTCCTAAGTTCAAGGGCAATAACTCTGCAATGAATCAACTGGGTGGAATGAAATTGAAACTTGATCGGTATGTACCCACCAGGAAGCTGCATACAAAAAATCCTTTCAATATTTCTATTAATAGCTGAAAAAAGTGCAGAAAACATGGGATGTGTGAATAGAAGAACAAACAGATGGATGGGTGGATGAACAGACAGATGGAAGGACAGGCTTATCACTTACGGGCACATGCTGAAGACAGCAGGACCCTAATAAAACACTAATATATAATATATACAGATTATTACACAGTCAGTTGATCTGGATCAAGTTAACTAGTCCAGATTAGCCAGATGAAAGAGAGAGTGGTTGCAGAGTGGATAAGTGTGCTGGTCTCTCATGCCAGCAGTCCCGGCATCAATCCTCGGACTGAGGATACTTCTCGAAGTGTCTGAACACTCTCTGACAGCATAAATTGTGGAGTTGATGCTCTCACAGCGTACCATCCTATCGGGTGGGGATGTAAAATAGCTGTCCTCTGTGCGGATAGAGACACACTCCGTGCAGGTTAAAGATCCCTTCATAGTATTTGAGAAGAGTGAGGCCACGATGTTGCCGCTATGAAGGTCATCCCACACACCAGTGCCATTGGGCCAGGGAGAGGCATTAATATAAGTTGCATAACTTGTTTGACAATCCTTGTAAAACAAATAAGCTTAACCCTCTTCACTCTGATGTCAAAATACCAAAATTTCAGGAAGCTGTTTTTTCCCATAATGCATCTAGAAATTTAACCAATTCAATCTCGTTTGACAGAGCCTCTGTCAAACAAGATTGAATTGGTTAAATTTCTAGTTGCATTATGGGAAATTTTTTCTCCCTGAAATTTAGATATTTTGACATCAGTGTGTAGGGGGTTAAAGTAAAGGCAGATCAAACAAGATGTCATAGGCTTCATGTTTGACCTAGCTGATCTGTTCTCACCAACGAGATGGTATATGATAAGCCAAATTAACTGACTGTCGTAAATAATCTGTTTATTATATAATAGATCTTTAAAAACTGAATACAACGTCTGAAATGTAAACAAAAAACAAAAGTTTGTTATATAGATGCATTATTTGATAATCTTTCATAACACATTAAACAATGGTACCTTTTTATTACACTGAATGTCATTGAAAGTTATTACTCAAACACAGTAATAAATATCAACAAATTTTAATGTAACAACATTTAAAATATGTTTGGCACAAGGCAAAACTACAGTATGATTGGCAGTAGCATGTGTTACGTTTCCAGGTTCGGTCAACTTTGAAGCTAGCATGTGATACTGCAAAACATCAATGCTCAAAGCAATGAATTAACACAAGCTCTCAAAGAGGGGTGGAGTCAAAGAGTGTAATTATGGAAATTATGAAATGGTAATTGACAAATCAGAAGTCTAGAATAATACAAGTAGTATAATAAAGCCATTTAACATTATATAATGCAATATAAAATTGGAGAATGACTATTAAAACTAAGATAGATCATATTACCTGACTTCTTTGAAAGTGCACTGTTATCATGAGCAGCTGATTGAGAACCATCCATACTCTCAGTGCTTGTTAAGTTGGAACGGCTTCTATTTCTTTGCGCCTATAAATTAAAAATTTATCACATAAGGCACCACAAAGTAGATCTTCTGTTTCTCAGGCCATTTTTTGTAAAACTGCATGTGGACGGGCATTTTTTATTTTTGTAATTATTTCTTTGCCATCAAAAGTTCATGTTCTTGGTTTGTTTTATGATTTAGGCCTCATAATCTACAGAATAGCAAGGGTGGTGGTGTATTTCATCCTTTGAGTGTAAAAAGGCTTTGCTATGCTAAAGCACTGCAAAGCCTTGTTGCACTCAAGGGAAAATTTATCAATTTTATTAACTTGGGTAAAATATCAGACATAAACCATTTAATTATTATTTTTTAAGTTTGCATTGGCTATATAAAGAGAGCATGCAGCAGCCAAAAGGACCATGTGAGAGGGCTTGAGAAACAGATTTTTAACTTTTTTTAAGCCTAATCTTTCCATTTTTCATTGCATTAAGCTCACAACCCTTGTAGGGATTTTTATACATTTTGCAACACTTTGTCAGTCTACATCCTGTGTTTTGTATTTGTTCTAGACAGGACATGGCTGTTAATGTTCTTAGAATGTAAATGTGAGTTTACCCGAAGACTGCATGCTGAAGTATCAACAATTCACTTGTGTTGTAGCTAACTTTTTAACATTTCACACAAATGACACTCAGATAATAATAGATTAATTACCATTGATTGACATGCTGAACCCAGAGGGTCAGGGGTATGAGGGTGTAGGACAAAAGCTCCCCAAGACAAAAGATCCCCGGACAAAAGATCCCCCCAAAAAGCTCCCGAGGTAGGACAAAAGATCCCCAGACAGAAGATCCCCAAAAAGCTCCCTGGGACAAAAGGTCCCCTAGAAACTCCCTGGGACAAAAGGTCCCCTGATCAGCCATTTCATATTGATGGTCCAATGAAACTTGGTTTTTATGTGCATATATTTTACTTTTACCTTTCTCATGCATATTGGTGGCATTGTACCATCCTGATTTGGTGGCCTTTGTATATGCTTGTATGTTCCACTCACATATGTGGCATTGAAATAATCTACAAGTGGTTCCAAACCATCAGGTGTGTTGTCCAAGAGATAGTCCATGCTAGATTGGACATCATCGACAGGAAGGAATGCAAGAGCATCCAGCATCCCGCAAAACTGTCAAGTTTCACTGTCCTCCTTGTATCTGCTGGCCAATCCCAATTCTTGTATTTTCCTTCAGGTACTTTGAGTCAGGTGGTAGAAGCATCACTGTCGATTTATGTGAGAACCCAGAGTAGTAGACATAGCATTCATCATTGCATGTTCAAAGTCTGTCACAATATTAGTGGGGTCAGGGTTGAAACCAAGTAACGAACATCAACCAAGTAACGAACATCTATCTAACACTGATTGGAGGAGTTCTTCATAAATATTCTGACTCGTGCCAGATAGTAATGTGTAGACACATGTAACAGCTGACTGTCTAAGAGGTGCACGGATAATAAACAACTGTTGAAACAAATCTGGCGCAGATCCGAATGTACCATCCATATACCATGTATCCGCTCTGGCTAGATGTTGCAGAGTTACAACAGAGCCTTTGCAAACATATCTCCGGTAGTTTGAACATCTCCAACGTGGAGATTTGATTAAGACTTTGCTTTGTATAACTAAATCCATCGTAACATAACTTTTCACCGCCTTTATTATTTTTAATTATCTCCATACAATGTACTGGTTTTCGATATTGACTCCCAATATTTGTTCCCTTATATATATCTACCTGAATGTTTGTGCAAACAGTCTTTGAAGGTTTGTTAAAAAGAATATGTATTGAAATTGTTGTTTTTGAAGTGAGTAATGATTACCCTGATGAATAATAATTAAGATAATGTTTTATTTTACAACATACGAAGCCATTCTGATTAGAAAATATTTGGTTACATATGTGATTAATCATTCACTCATCACTTTGTTTTTTTTGTTATTTATTTATTTATTTATTGGTGTTTAAGGTCACATATTTCTGCACAATGGCTAACCATGACCACAACAGTTTTACGGGTGGAGGAAGCTGGAGTACCCGGAGAGAACCACCGAGCAATGGCAAGCAACTGTCAGCTCCCCAACATACCAACTCCACACAAGCAGGGTTAGCATTGGTTGAAGACAGGGGCACCATCGACGTGCAGTACGCCTTAGTACACAATGTCACCGTGCCCCCACATGGGCAATGGGGGTGAAGTGTCTTGCCCAAGGACACAACGCGGTTGCCACAAGTGGGATTCGAACCGAGGACCTCTCGGCTTGCAGCCTGCACCTTTACCTCTGAGCCACCACGCCCCCGTTTTTTTTTGTTAAACAAGTTACCAAAATCCTTAAAAATGGTATCTTTGGGTTTTTTTTTAAACAAGTTGCCAAAAACATTAAAATCTCTTTTTTCCTGGGGTGCTTTTTTTGCAGGGGACCTTTTGTCCCACCCTTAAAAAACATGGGGAGCTTTTTCTGGGGATCTTTTGCCCTAGGGATCTTTTGTCTGGTATCTTTTTTGTTTGTTAAAATGAGTTACCAAAAACACTAAAATTGGTTCAAAGAAAAAAATCGGCAATGTTGGTTTTAATGCAGGTATCTTTTTTTGCCGGGGATCTTTTCGTGAGGGGATATTTTGTCCTACCCTCAAAAATGTTTTTGACATGGGGATCTTTTATCCTGGGGAGCTTTTTTTGCAGGGGATCTTTTGTCCTACCCTAAAAAAAAGCCTGGGGATCTTTTGTCCTAGAGAGCTTTTTCTGGGGATCTTTTGTCTCTCCTAGGGAGCTTTTGTCCAGATAGCGGAGAGTGAAGTATTTATCTAATTTAATATTGCCTTTTGTAAAGCAAATGGTTACCTGTAATGTTCTAATTAAAAGCTTGATTGCCAATCAATAACAAATGTTTGTTTTATGAAGATCTGTAATTGTCTCAGCCTTAATTTCAAGCTGATGATTTTATGGCAAATAATAAAATAACTACTTTATTAGTTTCATCATCAACAGTTCTCGTTACTGTCACAGAAATTTTTTTCAGTGCAATTGGCTAAATTAGCACATATAGCATGAGCACTGCTGTCAAGAAGACACACAGGAGCTCACCATTTGCATCTGTTTGGTGTATGGAGATCTCCTATAGCTTTCTCACATCTCTAGCCTCAGAGGCAGTTAGAAGCTAGAGAGGAGAGGAAGTCACTCCATGAATTGAGTAAACAAAGTGGGATAACTTTTTAACAAACCTTACCCTGGCTATGAATCCTCTCGCTTTGATAACTAATCTTGCACCAAGGCCTTTGCTTCTGAAACAAAGAACAACTGAAGATAATGTAATGTGAAAAACAAAAGACAGAAAATTATGACTAACTTCATGAAACATACCTTCATTGTCTGTAGAAGAAACTGTTATCAGGGAATCGTTAAAACCGCCAGAGTTTGATTTTTCTTTCCTAATTCACTATTAGTGGTTTTCTGAACAGGCTGCAGTACAGCTGTCAAGGATTGGTTGTAATCCACGGATGGGCAGTGATGACCACGCATGCATTTACAAGGTAATAAAAATCATCATCAGCAAAATTTTAATTAATGAAGCACCGGGTTCAACCCGGTGCTTCATTAATTACATTTTTGTTGATTATTCCTATACATAGTGTTTGGAATCGAATAATATTGCATCCGTGGAAATAATGCCCACCTGTAGAAAGTGACTAGTCGACGGTGGGCTTACTGTACATTCTTTGGTAGTAAAATGCAATGTCAGTACTCTTATAGCAACTAACAACTGAAGAGAAATCTTCTGTTGCATACAACAAAGTATTTTATCATGAGAAAGTGGCTTACCTGTTAATGGAATAGCCACTTTGCCAGTGAAAATTATTCAATAAACAGGAGAATTCAATCAACAGGGATTTGGTTACATCCCTGTAATCTGGAAATAAACTGAGTATTTATTCTATTATATCTTATTTGATAGAGCTCATGGAGCATTGTAAAACAAGATATAATAGATTAAATGCCTGTATTGGGTGTGGTGAGGCCAAATAGGTCAATAAACAAGAGGAATTCAGTGATCATCAGTGCAATTTCTCGATGCATTACAAGATTTTGTATTCAATTAACATGAGTCTACTTCATAGCCCATATGCAATTAAACAATCAAATTTGTTCTGAAGGTATGGTAAATGGTTTTGTGTTTAGAAGTTATATTCAAGTAACAAGATTTATCCAGTTATGAGATATCTAAATTTTATAGTAAATTTCCTTTCTTATTATACCTACCACAATTGTTTACTACAGGCTTGCACTACAGTGGAAGTCCCTAACTCGGATAAAATACTCTCTATTTTTGTCTTTCCCAATCAAGTTGGGAAAGAAAAGTGGTGCAAAAGCACCAATAAAAATAAGCCAAAACTGGGTCGAGTGCAACCGGCGCAGACCCAGTACGGGACGCTCTCTCCCAAGTACAACTCCACGACTTCCGTTGCCAGTGCGCATATACCGTCTCTAAAGACTCATTCTTTTTGAATCCGTAAACGTTAGAGTTATGTGATCAGCGGGGAGGAAAGATTCTTTACCCGTAAAGAAGACGGGAGGGCCTCCATGTAAACAATTGTGGTAGGTATAATAAGAAAGGAAATTTACTATAAAATTTAGATTTCTTATCAACCTACTCACAATTGTTTACTACAGGCTGAATAGACAAAAGGCTGGAGGGAATCGCATAACCAACCCCCACATAACCCTAGTGCACTGGAACCGTGAAGTAGATGGAAGAGGTCCCGAGGCTTATCAACCATAATGTCGCAATCATTGGTAAAGGACAATGAAAAGAGACATATGAGCCTGTGTGACACACAGACAGAAAAAGGGCAGTAACAGCACAAGGCTGAAACTGACCTTCAAGAAGCCTAATGGCTATGGCAGACAACAGCCTGAGCAGAAGAAAGAGGACCCAGGGCAAAAAGGTCCTCCGACTGCTCCTGCAACTGGCGTAAATAAAAGGTGGAGAAAGTAGAAGCATTTCTCCAGTAGGCTGCCTGCATAACATCCGACAACTTGACGGAGTTAGAATAAGCCCAAGAGGTAGACAGTGCCCGCACCTCGAGGGCAGAAATACGATTGGTAATACAATCGCCAGCTGCTAAACGACTATAAGCCGTACGAATAGCAAGACAAATCCATCGAGAAATGGATTGAGGAGAGATCTTCTGTCGACCCGGAATGAGAGACAGAAAAAAACGTTTTCTGCCTTTCCGTATGAAGCGTGTCCGATCAAGATAAATGCGAATAGCACGGACCGGACAGAGCAAAGGGCGAGTACCCTCAACAGAGGGAAGAGCCCTGATACAGATAGGAGGAGGAGTAGTATCTGGTAACTGATTCTTAGCCAAAAAGGAGCAATCAGTGGTAAAAGTAACACTGTTGGGAGAGCTCCTAAAAAAGGCCGGGTCAACCGAGAGGGCGTGAAGCTCACTAACCCGTCTGGCCGAAGCAAATGCCATCAGAAAAGCCGTCTTATATGTGAGAAATTGCATATCCACCTGGGATAAAGGTTCGAACGGCGCCCCCCCCCCCCCCCCCCCCCCCCCCCCCCCCCCCCCCCCCCCCCCAAGCAAAGCAGCACCCACGAAAGATTCCAGCGTGGAGTAAGCTGCAAAGTCCGAGGCCTTTTCAAAGAAAAGTGCCGAACAAGCTTGGAGAGGTAAGGATTAGTGCCGATACGACGCTTCCCCACATAAGAAAAAGTCTCTGAAAGCATAGACCTGTAACCCTTGATGGTAACAGGCTGGAGACCCCGAGAATCAAACAGATATACCAGAAACTCCGCAATCTGTGAAATCGAAGGATTGGCATAATCAACAGAGTGATCAGCACACCATCTACAGAAGACCTTCCATTTAGCTGCATAAGCTAAACCAGTGGAGTGCCTCCTTGAAGAAGAAATGCACTCCACTGCTCGTCTCGAAAAACCTCTACGGAGGAGACAGGACCTGACAAAAGATATGCGTGAAGGCACAATGAAGTCAGGTCGACATGAAACCTCCTCGGGCGACCTTGACAAAGAAGGTCGCGACGTAGCGGGAGACGTGCCGGAACCACCGCCATCAGCGAGCGGAGCTGATTGATCCACACCCGCTGAGGCGACAGGGGAGCGATCAGAATGATTCGACAACTGCAGGTTCGAATTTTGGCGAGAACCTGAGGAAGAATCGGAACCGGCGGGAAGGCATAGCCGACTAGACCGTTCCAATCGAGTGACAGAGCGTCCACGGCAAAAGCCAGAGGATCTGGACACGGGGACACAAAAGTGTCCACCTGATGGTTCCAACGAGTCGCAAAGAGGTCGATGTGGGGACGTCCCCAGAGATCGCAAAGCGACTGGAACACTGCCCTGTGAAGCATCCACTCGGTGGAAATAACCCTGCCCTGTCGGGACAGGGAGTCGGCTAGGACGTTCAGACAACCGGGAATGTGACGAACAACCACTCCGGCGTGAACATCCTGAGCGAGCAGTAAAAGATCCCGAGCTAACTCGTACATCGGAAGCGAGTGCGTGCTGCCCTGGTTCCGAATGTAAGCAACCACTGTCGAATTGTCGGATAGTAGAAGGACCTGGCGATTCGACAGGTGAGGGATCCGCTGCCTGAAACTCAGAGGAGGGGCAAAAAGCTCCTTATGGTTGATGTGTAGAGCTGCTTGATCCTGGTCCCACATCCCGTGTAGGGAAAGACCGAGAGGATCCAACGTCGCACCCCATCCGAGATCGCTGGCATCTGCCGTCAGAACGCGATCGGACGTGGGTAAGTCCAGCGGAACACCCTGCGTAATCCACTGAACATCTGTCCAGGGAAGAAGGTGAGGATACAGAGAGTCCGGAAACGGAAGCACCTGATCCAGAGAATCTACATTCGGTCTCCAACGACTGAGCAGAAAGTGTTGGAGAGGTCTGACACGCAGCCGACCTAAAGGAATGAGATCCGTCACCGAACCGCAGAGACCGATCAGCCGGAGAAAACTCCGAGCGGACGCGGACCTGGACTGGGACAGAGTCAGAGCAAAAGCTGAGAGAATCACAGCCTTGGCCTGGGGAACAGCCACCAAATTGAATTTGGTTTGGAAAGACATCCCCAGATGACAAAACGACTGAGAAGGGACCAGGTCTGACTTCTCCTCGTTGACTCTGAATCCTAGCGACGTGAGCAAGCTCAACAGAGTGGCGACATCCGATTCCAGTAAGGCAGCATTGGAATGCCTCTGGAGGATATCGTCCAGATATGCCGAAGTAGTCACCCTGGACTGTGTGCGATGGAACGCTATCACATGCGACATCAGTCTGGTGAATGCCCAAGGAGCCAGGTTGAGGCCGAAAGGCATGGCCTTGAACTGGTAAACTCGCCCCAGAAAAGCGAACCTGAGATACTTCCGTGACGCCCGATGCATCGGAACGTGGAAGTAAGCGTCTCGCAGGTCGATGCTGGCTGCGAAATCTCCCTGGTGAATGGATTGGCGGACCGACCTGAAAGTCTCCATGCTGAACTTGGGAGCAATGATAGACTGGTTCAGGATACTCAGATCGATAACCGGTCGGAGTCGGCCGTCCTTCTTCGGCACCAAGAACAGGCGGGAATAGAAACCCACTGACTGAACGTTCTTGACGACCTCGATCGCCCCCTTTGCCAGGAGATTGGCAATCTCCGTGGACAAAAGTTCCCGACGTAAAACGTCTGAAGGAACTGTGGTTGGAAGAGGCACCCTTGACAGAGTGGGGTGCCGTCGGAAGGATATGCGCAGCCCGGACCGAACAACATCTAACACCCATGGATCGGATGTGATGGTGGTCCAATGGTCTGCGAACTCTGCTATCCTTCCTCCAACCTGGTACGAGTCGAGGTGAGGACCTTCATTTCGAGCCCCGACGAGGCCCGCGAGAGGAGAAACCACCTCCTCTGCTAAATGAAGAATCCTGAGACTTCCCTCGATTCTGCCGACCCCTACCTTTACCCCATGAGTAAGAAGTAGAGGCGGCGACAGAAGGACCAGCCTTTTGCTTCACAGAGGAAGCAGAAGGATACTTGTTAGGCTTGGAACGGCCCTTGCCTCCCCGAGAAGGCTGATCAAGCTGACGAAACAGCAGCTGATCTTTGGAATGACGTAGGACGTCATCCCAGACCGTCGACACGGAACCATGGAAAAGTTGCGGACCTGCCAAAGAAGCAGATCGAAGAGTAGCACGCTGCTCCTCGGGAAGGGATCGTCCTGTGTCCAGCACAGCGTCCCTTCGAACTAATTCCAAATTGGCCGTGTTACAGGCATGCGTGTGAGTAAGGTGCATAAGCGCCTTGGACAGCACACGCAAAGGAGCCTGTACCTTGTCAAACTTATCTGGAGGCAGATAAGCAGCCAAAGCTGAGACGACGTGATCTGAGAGAGAAAGCATGCCAAGCATCTCTCTAGATAAGCCCAACGTGGACTCCAGAGTCGCCATTGGAATGACGGCAGACTTGGGCTTGGAAAGCCCGAGGGAAGTGGAGTCCTGATCCAGAACCGTCAAAGCCTGGCAGACTGACGGATTGGCGGAATCGTAGGAACGATAACGCACAGGAGGCAAAAAGGTGTCAACCCTGGTGAAGAACGAAGTCTTCAAAGCCTTGGAATTCAGCTTGGCATCCAATGCTGAAAAAGCCTCAATCACCTGTACCGACTGGCACGGTCGAAGGCGCCCAGAAGCAGGTTGCTCCATAGGCTGTTGGCGCGCGACCGATGATCGCGGCCAGGCTGACACTGTCGGCTGGTTAGCAGGTTTGAGCTCAGGCAGAAACCCAAACACAAAGTCAAGAGCCGCCCCCAAGTCCGAAGACTGCTGGCCCTCGACCTCAAGCATGTCGGACTCCTCCCCAGAGTCGGAAGACACATAGTCCATCGTGGGCAAACCAGCCGACGCCTCCCATGGTGTCGGGACACCAGAGGAATCGGAAACCGGCCTGTTTCCAATCCCGGGAGGCGGCGCCAAAGGAGGCGCCTGGAAACCACCCATAGCCTCGCTGGAAGCAACAGGAAGGCTCTTAGAAAGAACCTGAGTGAGTAAGGAGAGGGCCTCCCTAAGCTCACTGCCTGTACCGACCGGTTCGACAGGGGAGCGAACCGGCAAAGAGGCTTCACCTCTGACCCTCTTAACCAGCGAAGGGTCACGATCCTCCAAAACACCCGACGCGGGACGACGGGCGGCAGCCGAAACATCTGAAGGCAGACGTGTATAGGGGTACGATGCACCCCGAGGATCAATATTGCGAGAACTCATGAGAGTCACCGCGGACCTCTGCAGGGCAGAAGGTCCAGGCTGCACAAAAGGCGTTGGTCCCCCAAAACTGGTCGTGTGACCAGAGTGAGTAGACGGAAACGCCACGGAGTTCATAGTGTTTCCACTACGAACATCCAAATCCAAAGACACAACTGTGGTGCTCGACGGCGAAGAGACCACAGCGATGGGCTCGGCCGACAGCCCCTTCCGACTTCGCCGAGTTGAAGTCAGGGAAGGCTGAGGCCGATATCCCACGTCTACAGTATCGGACAGTCCTGCAGTCCCCTGCAGCGAAAAGCCGAGGCCGGCTGAAACAGATAACGAAGCAGACGGGCCAGCAGCAGTAGTAGATACGTCGAGAGTCGTTGAGGCTGGTGAAATAGTGGAGAGAGCACACCGGCTCGGCTCCAAAGGAGGAGTCACAACCCTAGTGACAGCCTCAGATGTCGACTGGAGGGGGACCGTAGTCCCGGAACCAGGCATCTCTACACCAGAACACTCAACGGCTCCCGCAGTATCCACCACAGGAAAAGACTGCACATCCCCCACGGAGGAGGAATAACTCTCACCAGACAAAGTCGACTCGGGAGGCCCCGAACGACCACGTTCTCCTTTCCCGCGGGAGCGGGAGGCACGGCCACGAGAACGAACGACACGGTTTACTGACGCCCAGAAGGTGGAAGACCATGTTCCACAGACACCACACGGCCGCTCGGCCGAACACCCATTACAGGAGGAACAAGACAAAAGTACATCGTCCACATGCTTTGGCAGCAGACATTGCCCACAGGGAATTGTCCTGGGCATGATAGAGGTGAGAGGAGCAGAGAAGTGGAGATGAGAAAACAGAACACCCCCAAAGAAGAGAGAAAGGTGACAGAAACAAAGACCCCAGAAGGTCGACCGGGAACCACCCAACAGGAAGACTACTCTCAAAAGAAAGAAGAAACACTGCAGGAGTGGTACCCCACTGACACCTAACTCTAACACAATTAGAAAATTTTGCAAAAAAAGCATTAACAATAATTGTGAAAAAATCTAAGTCCGAACCGCATGGCACGCGAAATTCGCGAGCGACTCGAGAGAGAGAGCAAATAAAAATACATTATGGACATATAATAGAAAAGAGAATATATAAAACACTGTTCCTGAGAATACAAAGGATACACTGTGGTATAATGAATCAGGAATCATCAAACATCGAGCTGGTGGAACACTGATAAGCGTGCAAAAACATCTCGACACGAAGCGGATTTTAAAAAGAATGAGTCTTTAGAGACGGTATATGCGCACTGGCAACGGAAGTCGTGGAGTTGTACTTGGGAGAGAGCATCCCGTACTGGGTCTGCGCCGGTTGCACTCGACCCAGTTTTGGCTTATTTTTATTGGTGCTTTTGCACCACTTTTCTTTCCCAACTTGCTTGGGAAAGACAAAAATAGAGAGTATTTTATCCGAGTTAGGGACTTCCACTGTAGTGCAAGCCTGTAGTAAACAATTGTGAGTAGGTTGATAAGAAATCCTGTTATGTGGGTTTCTCTGTATTTCTTTTCAACTCTATGTTTTTGACTGCCATTATTGTATACAATACACAGAATCTCTGTTAACTGAATAGCCACTCTGCCACTGAAAAATATCAAACAACAGGAGTTTTCAATTTCCCAGAGTTTGGTCATTTTCCTATATTCTATTGATCAACTGAACAGTTAATGTATTATATCTTGTTTGACAGAGCTCATGGTCAAACAAGATATTACAGATGAGTTGCATTATGGGGAAATATTTACAGCTTGAAATTTCCACATCAGCGTGCAGAGGGTTAATCCATGAGGACTTACTTTTTTGGTGAATTCAATTTATTCTTATAACTTTCCATTATTTTTTCTTCTAGTCTTTCCTTCTGTCTTCTTAATTCATTCAATTTCTCTCTGAAATTAAACAAAAATTTGGTCAAATATACATATGAAACAGAACAGGCCCCCACAAAGTAGATCTTCTGTTTTTCAGGCCATTTGTTTAAAAATTGCATGTGGTCAGGAGGTTTTTTATTTTACTTTTTATTTTTGTAATTATTTCATTGCCATCAAAAAGTCATGTTTTTGGTTTGTTTTATGCCTCATAATCATAGAATAGCATGGGTGGTGGTGTATTTCACCCCTTGAGAGCAAGAAGGCTTTGCAATGCTAAAGGGTAAAATATCAGACATGAACCATTCAATTTTCATTTTTTTTAAAGTTTTCACTGGTTATAAAAAGTGAGCATGTGGCAGCCAACAGATTTTTTACTTTTTTAGGCCTTATCAATCAAGGTTCATACCCCAATGAGAGAAAAAATTCTTTAAAAAATTTCCCAGTGTGGAAATAAGACCAATTTTTTGGTTCTGGTATATCACTAGTGGCTGAAATGAGTCATGTTATGTTTTCCCATCTTTGTCGACAACAAAGTTTCTGCATAACTTCATCTCTGCATGTGCATTGTTCATGTCTTCATTCTGACTGAGTTCTATGGCTAATAACTTGTCTTGAAACAAGTGACACAACATCCTGCAACATATATCCAGACTAGGAGATATATTATTATAATGGAAGCCAGATAATTGGAAAGCCAATTTGTTAGTGAAAATTATTCAATGAATGCCTAAACAAGTTAAAAATCTGTTTCTCAGGCCCTTCCACATGGTACTTTTGGCTGCTGCATGCTCCCTTTTTTCAACCAATGCAAACTTGAAAAAATAAAAAAGTAAATGGTTTATGTCTGATATTTTACCCAAGTTATTAAAATTGATAAATTTGTCCCTTGAGTGCAACAAGACTTTGCAATGCTTTAGCATTGCAAAGCCTTCTTGCACTTAAGGGACGAAATACACAACCACCCATGCTATTCTGTAGATTATGAGACCTAAAACATAAAACAAACCAAGAACATGAACTTTTGATGGCAAAGAAATAATAACAAAAATAAAATAAAAAAAACTGCCTGCCCACATGCAATTTTACAAAAAAAATGGCCTGAGAAACAGAAGATCTACTTTGTGGGGGCTTACAGGAGTATTAAATTAACAAGGATGTGATCACTTTCCTGTATTTTAGAGATAAACTGAACATTTATTCTGTGATACTTTGTTTCACAGAGCCCATGGAGCACTGCCAAACAAGCTATAATATATAAAATGCCTGAAATGCCTGTATTGTATGCACCGAGATAAAAAAGTTCTATAAACAAGAGGAGCTGCCTAGATCATTTCTCAACATATCACAAGATCTTTTATTCAATTAACAGTTGATTATTCTGCAGTCTATTTGAAATTAACAGGTCAAATTTGTACTGAAGGTATGGTAAATGATTTGGTGTTTTGAAGTTATAAACAATTAGCAGGGTTATTCAATTAAGAGATATCCAGTCAAGTAAGCTGCACTCATCAGTAAAAAAAAAACGGCTGGACACAGGTTTGTGCCCGATTAAAAATGAGCACCAAGCAGTCGTAAAGAGTGGATGTGCCGGAGAAAATAGTCAAACTCAGTACTTCAACATGTGTTATAAAAAGAGTTATACTCTTACTCAGTACTTCAACATGGAGTTAAATAGGGTTAAATGTAACTTACATGTATAATTTTTCTTCTTCAACAAAATGATCTTTACTGTTGAGTGCTGATGTTAATAAATCCTGATTCTGATTAAGTAATGATTGTATTTGTGTGAGTAAACCACGATGTTCTTCTTCCAGTTTGCTGTGCAAGGTGTAATAAGACTGAAAATAAAATGAACATAAAAAAAAATAATCAAGGACTATATCCTTTATACACATATCTCAACTGCAGCTCTAAATAAGTATTACAATAACCATAGAAAATGGTCTCTCTTGACATAGATAGATCCAGCTTCTAAAAATCTCTTCACTTTATATTTTCTTTAATCCAATAGCCAACCACTATACCCAAAACAAATCATGTTACCTTACCTGTCATGGTGCAACATTAATATTAGAGTTCGTCTTAAAAAAGGTTTAGTTACTAGAGATTTGGAAACCTCTGTTGACAACTACCCAGAGATATCAGAACAAGGCAAAAATAGTCCTCACCATAAAATTGAGAGAAAATTGTCAAAGAAACAAGACATTTTTTTAAATTGGCCTATGCTAAAAATAGAAAAAACAGTGACAAAATTGAAGATTTTTCAAACCATATGGATGAATAGTTTTGAGCACAACGATCCAACTAAAGATCCAGTATAATCCTTTGTCAGGTCTCGTGTGTATAGTCGGTTACAGGTTACGGTCACTTCACAGTTGGTTTATTACGCAGGAGCACAGATTAGGTGGAAAGTGTCACTTCTTTAACTGGTAGAGTGCTGGAAGCCCATATTTGGGTTTTATTTTGAAGGGCAGGTGCAACAATTGAAAGGCTTCATACTCTGTGGGTGTACTTCATATTATCTTTGAAGTAAAATTATTTCAATTATATGGATTGGCCTTGTTGCAATTTATGGGAGAGTGCCTTTTGGCACTCTCCCATAAATAGCAACATGGCAAAGACAGGTGAATAAATTTTGGCGACCAGAAATAATTTAGCACTCTAACAGTTAAGGGATTGTTTCCTATTTCTTTGTCCTATTGGGTGCTGATGAGTATAAAAGAAAGTGAGGAACAGTGATCTCCATCTTTGCCACTGATAAAGAACAACTAAGTACGATACTAATTTGGCTAGATAAGCTCATTTTAAAAGCTACGCATTAATCTTTGAATACAGGATCACCTTCAAAATTTTATATATTTCAGTTAATCTAAAACCCACAAAGTAGATTTCCTGTTTCAGCGGCCTTTTTTTAAAATTGTATGTAGGCAGAGTTTTTTTTATTTTATATTTTGTTTTTGTACTTATTTCTTTACCATCAAAAGTTCATATTCTTGGTATGTTTAAGTTTTAGGCCTCATAATCTACAGAATAGCATGGGTGGTGGTGTATTTCATTTCTTGAGTGCAAGAAGCCTTAGCAATGCTAAAGCATTGTGAAGGGTTGTTGTACTCAAGGGTCAAATTAATCAATTTTATTAACTTGGGTAAAAGACCAGACATTAGCCATTTAATTTATATTTTTTATGTTTGCATTGGTTATAAAAAGATAGCATGCGACAGCCAAAATGACCTTGCAGGAGGGACTTAGAAACAGGTTTTTAACTTTATTAGGCCCTAATTATTCATTTTACCAGATCAGGGATATTGCAAGTGATCATCAGGGTCCAGTTTTGAGACCTTTTCCTAATGCATTTTAGTCTACATTTTCTCTATCACAAGCTACAAATTCCCAATTCCTCAACTTGCAATGAACATTAAATTTACAGGTCTGGACACCATAATCTGTAGAGCTTGTGGTCTGGAAATGTTTTCTGATCAAGTTGTTGACTGTCAGGTATAGACAACCAAAATTTAACTCAATTTTTTACTGTCCAGAAAACTCCCTGCACGCCATATGCATGTTGACACCCCTATTTTGTGTTGTCACAATATGCTGGCACTAATGGAATTTTGGCCTCAAGGGTTAACCTTTTCACATTTTCAACAAAACAACAACAAAATCATATCATATGATATCATATCATATGACCCCCTCAATGGAATGAGCTTGTCAAGAGCACTCCAATGATTGGTCACATGACATGGTTTTGTTGTAAATTTTCGTCTTAACTTTTCATTTAGTAAATTATGTGGGCAGATGTAGCGAATTCATTATGTAAAGGGTTACACAGTCATGAAAGTCATGAAGAAAAGTACATAAAAGTAAGTACAAAAGTACCTTTTGATAAATTTACAAAATTCCTAATTTTTTAGGGTAAATTTCTGATTTTAAAATTGTGCTTTACTCTTAACCTGCTGAGTATTTTCAAGATACTTTTCATCGAATGTAGTCATGGCTGCCTCACAGCAGCCATGACTACATTTGATGAAACATTCATCTCAATTAAACCTATTCTGTTTAGAGGGGGAAATTCTGGCTAAAAGTGGCAAGAGAAATCCTGTCCTTGGCAGGAATATTGGCCAGCAGCATGCAAGGAGTTACTCACACTTTATCTTCCATATCTGTACATTGGGAAATAACCATTACTAAACCATTTTCAGGTACCGTCCCGGTGGATGCATGATCACATTAGAATATAGTCCTTTGGAAATGTCATCACATCGATATATAATAGGCTTATACATATAATTTATATGTTTGCTTGTTCATTTGGGATCAATAAGACCATCTCAGCTCAGACAGTTTTTTGCTTCCGGAAAAAAACCTGAAGCACCCACAGGAAACTAGTAAGCAGTGGCAGTAACTAATACATTTCTGAACTATGACACAAAGAAATTGATTTTTCAGGCAATTTTTTCATGATGAACGAAGGCTCGAATTTTCTTTTTCTTTCAAATCTCTAATCATTTTGGGGCACTTCACCCCCATTGCCCATGTGGGGGCATGGTGGCGCTGTGTACTAAGGCGTACTGCATGTTGATGGTGCACTTGTCTTCAACCAATGCTAACCCTGCTTGTGTGGAGTTAGTATGTTGGGGAACTGGCAGTTGCTCAGCATTGCTCGGTGGTTCTCTCCGGGTACGCCGGCTTCCTCCACCCATAAAACTGTCATGGTCATGATTAGCCATTGTGCAGAAATATGTGACCTTAAACACCAATAAATAAATAAATAATCATTTTGGGCATCCAAAATTTCATTTGATGCAGTTACCTGCAAATTTTACCAACTTTATCTTATTTGTCAGAGCTCAGGCAGCTCTGTAAAACACAATATAATTGGCTTAATATGTAGCCCTACAAGTGCAAAATAGTATCACCGAAGAGTGTTTAAAGTAAAAAAAAAGTTTTATAAGGCAGATTTACAACTATCAGGGAGGAACCTGAGAAAAATTTTTTTTTAAATAGCTTTGCTAATCAAACACAAGCATAACTTGAACTTGAATGAAGGCAATGCTAAACATAAGAGTCACATCCTTGAAAGTAAAATAGTTCAGAACTCTCAAGATTATTTCATACATTTTCCAGGACCTATTCCTGATCTTATTTTAATCATCTCTGATGTTTCTAACCTGCCGGTTAACAGTTTACAGCTAAGTGCTTTCTAGTCAACAATTCTTGCTCATGTATACCCAACAATTAAAAGCAGCACCTCACAATAACCCTTTGGAAGTTCTCTGAAAGCTTCAGAGGATCAGTGTCTGGTGAAGTTATTTCAGTGCATAAAATACACAATTTGGCAAAAAAAATACACACAAATATCACAGATTTCCAGTACATATTTCAACCAAAACGAGCCAAATAGTTACCTAAATTTATTTTTCAAGGACTTTCTCAATTTCTTTTCCTTAGAAAGCTGAATTTTCAAGCACTTTCAAGGGCCTGAAATTTCAGTTTTCAAAATTCAAGAAAATTAAGCAGTTTCAATGACTAGTACAAAACTTGAAAACATGGCTATGAAATAACCCTTTACCTAACCTGAATAGAAGGTGACACTTTTTTGAATAACAAACAATTAAAACATTTTGGCATAAAAAACATAGCTAATGACCCCTCATTGGAATGAGCTCAAAGAGCTACGATTTTGAGGCAAAAGTTGAAAAAATACCATAAAATTTGAATGGCAAATTTTATGAATAAAGATGGCCAATTTGGGCCATTATGTTAGTTAAGGGTTAATAAATCTGTCGTTATAGTGGATGATATTCAGCAAGCTATTCAATCTACAACTCCTTGGACAAGACACTTCACCCCCATTGCCCACGTGGGGGCATGGTGACGCTGTGTACTAAGGCGTACTGCAGGTCGATGGGGCACCTGTCTTCAACCAATGCTAACCCTGCTTGTGTGGAGTTAGTATGTTGGGGAGCTGACAGTTGCTCGCAATTACTCGGTGGTTTTCTCCAGGTACTCCGGCTTCCTCCATCCATAAAACTGTCAAGGTCATGATTAGCCATTGTGAGGAAATATGTAACCTTAAACACCAATAAATAAATAAATAATAATCTACAACTCACCTCACATTTGTTAGCAATTTTGTTGATTTCAACATCAGCTGCATTGAGCTGCTCTTTAAATTCCACATTCTCACTATTCAACTGAGAATTCTCCTTTTGTAAGCGATTAAATTCAGTCTTTAGTCGCTTATGTTCTGCCAATAAATCCCTAAAATCACTTTCCAGCTTTCCATGACTAGAGGTTAGTTTATTATGTTCATCTTTCAATCGATTATAATCCATCTGCAAGTTTCCGAGAGACTTTCTTTCAATTTTTAACTGCTCTCGTTCTTTTTCTAGAACATCCTGTATTTTCCCTGCATCTTCTTTACCATATGAGAGTCTATTAAGCTGCTCTTTTAGAGATTTATTCTCTGACTTGATAGACTTATGCACAGATTTTAATGAACCATGCTCCGATATAACACCTTCATAGTCTGATGCCAATTGATTATGTAGTTGCTGTAGTGATTCATGATCAGCAACAAGTAACTCGTGAGCACTTTGTAATTCATCATGATTTGAAATAAGCTGATCATGTTCTGATTCCAGATTCTGTTTATGTGACTGTAATGTGGATATTTGTGATGATTTTGAGGTAATCTGGGACTGAAGAGTGGTTATTTCCACTTGTAGTTTGGCATTATGAGTTTGAAGCTCAGAGAATTTATTTTGTAAAGAAGAGTTCTTAGATAACAGTGTAGAGTTTGTTGTTTCTGTTTTACTGAGTTGCTGTTGAAAGCTTGATAGCTGTGACTTCAGGTTCTTGTTCTCTACGATGAATGTTGCATTCTGTAAGGAAAAAATAGAAGGAAATTTCAAGCAGAAAAATTTTGCAGCAAATAATTGGCTGGAGGGAAGTAATACAGTTGAGTCCACTTAACTGGTAGAGCGCTGAATTATTTTTGATCATCAAATCTTGTACACATGTCTTCGCCTTGTTACAATTTATGGGAGAGTGCCTGTGCCATAAATTGTAACAAGGCAAACCCTTACAGATTAAATAATATCACTTCAACCATAATACAAAGAAATGCATTGAATATGAGCCTTCAAGCTGTGGTACCTGCACTTCAGAATAAAGCCCAAATATGGGCTTCTAGCACTCTACCAGTTATTTGTGTATCTCTTTATCGAATAACCCTGTCAATTAAATATAACTTACAAACACAAAGCCATTTACCATGCCTTCTGTACAAATTTGACATGTTAACCCTTTACCTAACCAATCACCATACCCGTCAGCATAATTTGCAAATTAAGCAGTTAAAAAGTATATGTTTCAAAATGTTCAACCAAACCATATACAAGCTCATTCCAATGAGGGGTCACATTATATGTTTTTGTTGAACCTTTTTGAAAAATTTGAAAAAAACAATAATTAAAATAACAAATTTTGATATCCTGCATGTAAGATAAAAAACTTGCATTATGTTGAAGAAATTACCCTGACATTTACGAAATTGCCATTGTTTACTGACCTACATGTATCTGGCCACAGTATATTAAATACAGGCATTTAATCTATTATATCTTAATTTACAGATCTCCACAAGTTCTGTTGAATAAGATATGGTGGAATAAATGCTCAGATCATCTCTAGATTGCAGGAAAGTGACCAAATGCTTGTTAATTCAATACTCCGTTAATTTAATAATTTTCACTGGCAAAGTGGCTATTTAACTCCTTAATGACGCTGGCAGATATTTACACCAATACTCTTGCCAACAGAAATGGTGTAATTTGGCTTCTGTGCAACAGAATACATCACTTCAAATTGGACCAATCATATCACGACTGATAGCTGGGCTTCCTTTGTATGAATCTTTGATCAAATCCAGACATGGCAGCTGCACAACAGCCATGCTAGTTTTTCCTGAAAAAATTCTAGAAAATACTCAGCAGTTGAAGCGTTAATAGCAGGATTGCACTGTATAATTACTAGTTTATGGTAAACTTGAAGTTCAACACCATGTAGATTGCACAAATAAAAACCCTTTTTAACTGATGAGTGAGTGTCTGCACTTATAACCCCACTGCGGTGCTGGACCGATGAAGCATAAGTGAGGTTTCGACCATAACTCTGGTGAAAAATCTACGAGCAACTTATTAATAACATGAGCATGAGTGGCTTGTCACAAAGATCCCCATACCAAATTTCATTGAAATCCATCCATTCACTGATGAGATTTTGCTTCATTTGTTTGAATTTTTAATCAAATCCAGACATGGCTGCTGTACAACAGTCATGCTGGGATTACCTGAAAACATTCTAGAAAATACTCAGCAGGTTAAAGCGTTAATAACATGACTGCACTGTATAATTTTTAAGTCATGGTAAACTTGAAGTTCAATACCATGCAGATTGCCACAAAGAAAAACCCTTCTTAACTGATGAATGAGTGCTTGCAATTATAACCCCACTGTGGTGCTGGACAGATGAAGCATAAATAAGCTTAGGACCGTAACTCTTGTGAAAAACCTACGGGCGACTTATTAATAACATGTGCATGAGCAGCTTGTCACAAGGATCCCTCATATCAAATTTCAATGAAGATGGATGGATGGATGCATGCATGGATGGACACATGGATGGATGAATGCACAGAATGGATGGAAAGAAGCATGTAATCCAGTACACTCCCACCCCCATTCTTTTCAGGAGTGGGGGTATAATTATGCTTTCTTTACTGGACTATAATATATACTGAAAATGGGATAGCAGCTTTTTTTGCACATTTGTGGTCCAAAGCTCCAATCACTTTGATCTGGGTGGTAACTAGATCCAGCATGGTGATTTAGTGGTATTCCAACCTTATTCATTTATGATTTGGTATTCAATGTAGCTATTTTGTAATCTGAAGAAAATTTTCTAGGCATTTTCTGGAGATTTCTTCTGAAAAAATTTGGGTGAGAATGGGGAATGCAATGTGATGATAGATTAAAAGAAAATCCATCCTTTTGCAGTTAGAACATTTTCAACATCAATCAAGGACTTTTTTCAGGAAAACACCACAATTCAAATACTTTTCATAACTTGGAATCCATCAAGGATTTTCAAGGAATTCACAGACACGTAAGAACCCTGTCATAAAAAAAATATTATTGAACAATTTACTGAACAGTTCTTGTTGGTGCTGGCAAATATATTGAAAGAAACAATATTTATAAATTATCTTTTATGCTTTTACCTGATGAAGCACCCATGTAATTTACAATTTGAGCAGTTAAAAAAAAAAACAGTTAAAAAATTTCACCCAAACTTTATCATGTGACTCCTAATTGGAACAAGCACAGAGCTTGTTCCAATTGGGGGACAAATGACATTTTGAAGAAATTTGTTGAAAAATCTTTAAAAAAATAATTTAAATGACAAATTTTGATAGCTTGTGCATTGTCAAAGGGTTAAAATTATGATAAACATTATCACTCCTTTATCTAATGTATCAATCAAATCCAGCCAGTGCTATTAAAAAACCCAATTCAAATCTTATTATTTTTTACAATGTTTGCCTGCAAAATAATATCTGCTAAAGTGTGTTCCACTGTACAATTAGTTCTGTATTATTATAAGATTTGCATTTGCCATTAAATATTATCCATTTACAATGTCCTATCATGGTTTACAACATGTCAGTGGAACCCTGTTAATTGAATAGCCACTTTGCCAATGATAATTATTCAATTAACTGGAGCTCTGTCAAACAAGATATAATAGATTAAATGTCTGTATTGGATGTCCTGAGGCCAAACAGGTCTATAAACAACGGAAAACTGGGGAGAGGCAGGGCAGTATCTCGGCAGATTACAGGATTTTTTATTCAATTAACAGAAGTTTACTCTATAACCTATATTCAATTAACAGGTCAAATTTGTACTGGCGGTATGGTAAATGGTTTTATGTTAGAAAATTATATTCAATTAACAGGGTTATTAAGTTACGAGATATCCAGTTAAGTGGGCTCCATTGTATCTATGACTTGTGACCAGATGACATTTTGATTCAAAAGGTATTTATTTAACTTTTTTTGAAATACCTTTTCCACACCTTGAAAACGTTTGCAAACAATATCTGAACCCCATGCACATTGAATTCTTCACAGAACCAATCCAAATTTGTTACTAAATAAAATTTTTTCACTTCTTGGCCCCCAAAATATAGAACTCAAAAAAGTTTTGAACCACCCTGAGCATTTCAGGATAAACAAAACAAACTGAAACAATAATAACTAGAGTGATGTTACGCATGCAGCCCGACTGTCCCAGGAATGGCAATGCTTAGATGCAAAATAGTCGGAACCATTTTTTGTTAACAGTTTACCTAAAGAATCTGCCATATCTGCACTCGTGATATACAAAATTTGCTATTCAAATTTTATTTTTTCATTTCTCTACTTCAAAACATACCTCATGACCTATTAATGGAACAAACTTGATGAGCTTGTTCCAATAAGGAGTAATAAGCCATGGTTAGAAGTAAATAAAAAATGAAAAAATCTGAGGTTGCAGAAAAATAATTTGTACTGTTGGCTTCAACTTGTGTAAGGTAAAGGATTAAAGATGCAGTACATAAAGCAATGTTGGGCTATATGAGTCAGTTTTCTTTTTTGCATGTAATAACTCCCAATCCTTCAAAATGCATTTTGGGAATAATTGCCTAAGTGACAATTTGTGTGTGAGTGTGTGGGAGTGGGGAGGGGTGAGGGGGGGTGGGGGTGGGGGTGGGGGGTCAGTTGTGGAACCTATATTGAAACCTGGCCTGTATTACTAGCTGGAAAATACTCATATCAACTTTGGTTGAAATCAAATACTCCAAACTGTAGTTATCAGTCGGAAACCAATTGTTTACAGATAGATGGATGGACCGACAGATGGACGGACGAAAGTCATGACTATAGCCCTGACTATAAACAGTCAGGCTAAAAATGCATTTTGTACCAAAGAAAAAATATTGCATGAATGGCCCTGGGTGAGGAGGAGGTGGGGTGGGGGATAAGGGGTGGGGGAGAGTGGGGTTGTGTTAGGGGAGGCCATTTTTTTCTCCACATGTGGTCAGTCTAAATCCTTCAGAATGCATTTTGAGCAGAGAAAAAAAAAACCTAACTGGCACCATGGGGGTGGGGTGGGTGATGGGTGGTGGTGTTTGTCTGGGTTTTTAACCACAAACATTAACGAAATCTGTAAGAAAGCATTTTTGACGAAAGAAAAAAAAAGTGCCTAATTGGCCCTGGGGGTTGGGGGTGGGGGGTGGGGGTTACATGAGTTTAAAAAAAGGTTCCGTATGTAGTGATTTGGAAGGGGGGGGGGGGGGTGATAATTTCTGTCTGGATTTTTAACCACAAACTTTAACCAAAACTGTAAAAAAGCATTTTTGACAAAAGGAAAAAGAAAAGGGTTCTGCATGCAGTAAACAAGCATTTTTGATGGAAGAAAAAGAAGTGGCTAATTGTCTGGGTTTTTAACCACAAACTTGGAGTCATCCTACCAAGCTACAATGAAATCCCTTCATAATTATGGCCAGTGGAATATTCTAAAGGTTTTCGGGCTTCAGGCCTCTGTTGCCGTCACAGTTGCCCAAAAGGGGACATTCTCATCTAGACATTATATGAAGTCAACCTATCAAGTTACAATGAAATCCCTCCATAAATATGACGTGTAGACTGTGCTAAAGGTTTTCGGGCTTCGGGCCCCTGTTGCCGTCACAGTTGCCCAAAAGGGGATGTTCTCATCTAGACATTATATGAAGTCAACCTATCAAGTTAGAATGAAATCTCTCCATAAATATGATGTGTAGACTGTGTTAAAGGCTTTTGGGCTTTGGGCTCGGGCAGCCATCCTGGTTGAATGATCGCAACCAAAAGGGGACATTCTCATCTGGGCATCATGTGGATTGATCCTACGAAGTTACAATGAAATCCTTTCATAAATATGATGTGTAGACTGTGCTGAAGGTTTTCGGGCTTTGGGCACCTGTAGCCGTCACAGTTGCCCAATCACGTCCAAAAGGGGACATTCTCATGTGTAGAAATTATATGAAGTCAACCTATGAAGTTACAATGAAATCCCTCCATAAATATGACCTGTAGACTGTGCTAAAGGTTTTCGGGTTTTGGGCTCGGGCAGCCATATCGGTTGACTGATCATGACCAAAAGGGCACATTCTCATATAGACATGACCTAAAACCTGCATATGAAATTTCGTGTTGATCACACAAGAAATACCAGGTATCGTCTGTACTTGAAGGTTGAATAAAAAACTTTAACCACAAACTTTAACCAAAACACCAAATGTCAACTAAACAGGAATAAGAAAATAAAAAAAACCAAAAAACCCACTTGAACCTTCAGTAAAAAACTTTAACCACAAGCTTTAACAAAAACTCTAAATGTTAACAGAAAAAGGCAGATGGACAGACGGACGGACAAAAGTCATTACAATAGCCCTCACTGTAAACAGTCGGGCTAAAAAGCAATATACAACATGAAAGCTGCTTCATTATTGATAAAGGATTTATCATTTCTGACAAATTCAGTAAAGCATGTGCATAGTATTGCCTGTCATCAAGAACAAAAAAAAAAAATTCCAATGGAATCGGGTAATAAATGTGTTAAAACATGCCAACATTGTTCACAGAACAGCCATTTCAAATTTAATATTTTTCAATGAACGCCTTCAAAACAGAGTTTAATATCCTGCAAGGTAATGAATTTTTTACTTATTTTAGAAAAGCTAATTACAAGTGTTGTATTCTTAGCATGCTAGCTAAAGGGTTAAATAATACAAAGTCTACACATGGCTGCTGATGGGTTTAAAGATTTGCCTGCAGAGTGCGGTAGGGTAATTAAAGTTAAACGGACAAGCATATTACCTCTCTTTCCAGTTTCACCAGGTGATCTTTTAACTGTAAAATTTCTCCTGTAGTGTTGACTTTTGGTGGAGGTGAGGGCTTTGCTGCTCGTGAACCTACATATCTGTTTAAAAAAAGGAAGGATAATTATTAGAGATGAACTGATTTTACATAATGAATAGATAACATTGAAGCCTAAAACCTCACACTGTGGAAAATTTGCATGAAGAAAATCAAGATAGTCTGTTGATCCACCAATGACTTTTAACCTCTTGCACTCCAGGAGTGCAACAGAATTATCTGCAATCACTCTCTTTTTCTCTTGTTTGACTATGAATTTAACCAATTATAACTTGCTTGACAGAGCCCACCGAGCTCGGTCAAAAAATGTTTATTTTTTAAATATCAAACTGCATTATGGGAAATAAACAAGCCTTTAATATAAAAGATATTATATGAAATATAAGGGTATTTTTGTATAATGAAAGTTAAAAAATTTATAGTAATTTATATATTTTTTATACTTACCAATGACCCAGACTTAGCTGGTGCTAACTCTAACAAAACCAGGGCCAAACACAAATTTTGCCCCCCAATCCCCAAAATTTGCATCTAAAACCAAAAGAAATCATGTCCTATAGGACCTCCATACTTCGCCCCTACTGCGCATGTGCAGTGTCAAGGACGTTCCGAAATTGGCGCCAATTATCATTCTTACTGGCAGTGCCTGGTCAGCGCTATGTACTCAGCGGGGAGGCAAGAGTTCCCAACTCCTGGGAGGGCCATCCCCGTCTGGGTCATTGGTAAGTATAAAAAATATATAAATTACTATAAATTTTTTAACATTTTTATACTGTACCAATGACCCAGAATTAGCTGAATAGTAAAAAGGCTGGAGGGCCTAGGACATAGAGGAAAATCCAATAAGCTCAACTATATAATATAGAGGCAACCCCTTAAGGAGAAAAGGAGTATTAGGCTTTACATGTATCTTTCTTATTTAATGTTCAATTAGAAAGATACAATACCCTTCATAATTGAGCACAATAACATTCATGTTCTCTTTTAACATCCAGTATAACCCTTTATACTAATTATTTTTAAAGTAAGCCAATAAATAAAGTGAGTCCAGAGAATTGAGACTCTTTATATTCTTTTAAAAGTGTCCGAGGATTGTATATTAACGCCCGTTTGACACTTGACATATACAAATGCTTCACACCGAGCTACACTTTAAAAATATGACATGAATGAATTTTAAACATTAATATTACACTTTAAAACCATCCCGGAAGCGACTCAGAAATACTGACTTTGGACGAGGCATTCCCTTGCTTTTCACTATAAAGCAGGTGACCTAAGGGAACACCCTCCCCCCCCCCCCTTCCCCTTGCCCTGGGTCAAATAGCCCAGAGCGAAGAGGGCAGCCGGACGGAGTCACTGCCGGAACAGAAAGCCTGCATAACTATAGTTGTAACTGTTTAGTGGACGACATTCTGAGCAACAGATAACGGACCTAAACAATGCAGGTCTCCAGAAATGGACTCAATATTTCTGAGATAAAAATTTGTGAATGTGGATGGCTAAGACCAATAAGCAGCCTTCATTAAATCTGTAACAGCAATACTATTAGCGTAAGCCCAAGAAGTAGCAAGAGCTCTTACTTCATGAGCGGAAATCTTAAGCAAAGACTGCTGAGAAGAAGATAAACTCTCATAAGCAGTACGGATAGTTAATTGAATCCATCTAGCAATAGAATGGACTGAAATGTCCCTTCTATTAGGCATCAAAGACAGAAAGAAACGTTTCCGTCCCTTTCTGATAAACTGAAATCTTTGTTTATAGATATGTAACGCTCTAACAGGACAGAGTAAAGGCCTACGCCCGTCTGAAGACGGAACAGCCTTAATGACAATAGGTTCCGGATATTTATTAGGAGCCTGATTCTTAGCTAAAAAACCGACATTAGTAGTGAAGGTGATAGTGTTCTCAACACTACGATAGTGAGAATCATCCACCGATAGTGCATGAAGCTCACTGACTCTTCTAGCAGAAGAGAAAGCTAAGAGAAAAGCTGTCTTATAAGATAAGAATTTGAAATCTACTGTCCCAAGAGGTTCAAATGGCTTTTCCTTCAATTTAAGAAGAACCCAAGCTAAATTCCATTTAGGAATTAACCTAAGAGTTCTGGGTCTATTTATCGAGAAGTTTCTAACCAACTTAGATAAAGAGACATTAGATCCAATTTGTAAACTATCATGATGTGCATAGGTATCAGATAACATAGACCTATAACCCTTAATAGTAACAGGCTGCAGTTTGATTTCGTCAAACAAGTATACTAGAAAGTTTGCAATGTCTGGTATAGAGGGATCGAAAATATCTACAGAATGATCCCTACACCAACGACGAAAAACCTTCCACTTAGCCGCATAGTTTAGCGAAGAGGAGGTCCTCCTACAGTTAGAAATCGCGTCCACTGCTCGTCCTGTAAAGTGCTTGCCATGCAAGAAGGACCGCACAACGGAAAAACGTGAAGGTTGAGACCTTGCGGGTTGTGATGGAGTTGACGCGATTTCCCCTGCGAAAGAAGATCCTCCCGTGGAGGAAGCTTTCGCGGTAGGTCCCACAACAGACACCTGAGTAGATTTATCCACGGTCTCTGTGGAGACAGAGATGCTACCAACAGAATCTTGCATTGAGATTGTTTTATCTTTAGCAATACTTGCTGAATTAACGGCGCTGGAGGATACGCATATCCTATCATTCCGTCCCAAGGGATCGACAGAGCGTCTACTGCAAATGCTCTTGGATCCGGACATGGAGACAGATACGTGTGCAACTGATTGTTGAGATGTGTCGCAAATAAGTCTATCATTGGCCGTTCCCATTGGTAGCAAATCTGATTGAATACTTGTTTGTTGAGAGTCCACTCCGACAGCAACAAGCGACCCTTTCGTGAAAGGGAGTCTGCTAGTACATTCAGACGACCCAGTATGTGACGGACCGAAAGAAGAACCTGATGTTCTAGTGCAAACAGAAGGATTCTTTCCGTTAGATTGAACAACGGAACTGAATGAGTGCCTCCCTGATTCCGTATATACGCCACTACTGTCGTATTGTCGGATAGGATTTGGACATGAGCATTGTGAATAATGTCCATCCAATGACGTAACGCAAGCCAAATTGACATCATTTCCTTGATGTTTATGTGCTTGCTCAGGAATTGCGGATCCCAAAGACCCTGGCATCTCGAATCCGTTGGGATCAATGATGCACCCCAACCTGTTTGACTGGCATCCGTCATAATGGTAAAACTCGGATCCGGCAACTGCAGCGGAACTCCCTGAGTTAACCACTGAATGTTTGCCCAAGTCTGAATCTCTTGTTTCTCTTGATCTGACAAGAGAACGTCTATGTCGAGCGAATGAATTTTCACACTCCAATTCTGAGTCAAGAAAATTTGGAGAGGACGCGTGCGTAACCGCCCCATCGGAATGAGATCCGCAGCGGCTCCGCACAGACCTATCAGTCTCATAAATTCTCTCGCTGTGACTTTGTCTGCGTGCAGACAATAGCGAGCGTAACAACTGACTAATTTCGCTCTGGTTAACGGCAGATGAACGAGATTGTTGTGCGTCTCGAAGCTCATTCCCAGATGTGTGAATGACTTGGACGGCACCAGATCCGACTTCTCCTCGTTCACTATAAAACCGAGACGTCGGAGCACAAGAAGTAGATTCTGAACATCGTTCTGAAGCGTTAACTCGTTGCCGTACCTCTGAAGAATGTCGTCCAGGTAGGCCGACGTTACCGCAGACGAATGAGCTCGGAAATAGATCATTACCTAGTTCATTACCCGAGTGAAAGCCCAGGGTGCTAGATTCAATCCGAAGCACATCGCCCGGAATTGATACACCACTCCTAGGACTGTGAAGCGTAGATACTTTCTGAATGTCGGATGTACCATGACGTGAAAGTACGCATCTTTGAGATCTATGCTTGTTGCATAATCGTTCACCCGAATACTCGCTCTGACCGACCGAATCGTCTCCATATAAAACTTCGGAGCGACGATCAGCTTGTTTATCCAGCTCAAATCTATGACTAGACGGAACGAGCCGTCTGGTTTCGGAACCAGAAACAGATGGCTGTAGAATCCCGGAGTCTCCTGGTTTTCAACGACCTCTACCGCGTTCTTCATTAAAAGAGACTGCACCTGTGATAATAGAGCGTCCCTTTTCTGCGGATTTGACGGAAGTTGAGTCCATTTTGGACTTCGAGTTAATGGAGGCTTTCGTTTGAAGGATATCTTTAGACCTTCCGAAGTCACTCCTCTCACCCAAGGGTCGTCTGTAATCGACGCCCATTCTTGTGAAAAGCTCGACAACCTTCCGCCAACCGGTACGCGATAGAGGTTTAAGCCATCACCTCCTGGACCTGCGAGGTCTGCGGTAGGAGAAACCACGTCCTCCACGACCCGCACCTCGTCCCGTCGACCTCGGGGCGTCCGACCGGTTGTCCCGGCCCGAAGGACGTCCCGAACGTGAGTCGCTACCTTGACGGTCTCTCGAATAAGACCAAGAGGACGCACCGGAACCTCTATAAGAACCTCTCTTGGGCGCATTAGACCCAGAAGTGCCTGTCTTATTCTTGTCTGCTGTATCCGACTTCTTAGAAGCAGATTTGAACAACAGAGAATCCGAAGCTTTCTTTGTAATTTTATCATAAATTGCAGAAAGCTTGCCGTCAAAGAGAAGTTCTCCGGAGACCGAAGCGACTCTGAGAGAGTTCTTCACCTTAGAATCCACGAGTGTGGATGTAGCTAGGGCTGCGTCACGTCTAACCAACTCCAGGTTTGCCACTGAAAGGGCGGAGTTACACGTGGAATAAGCTACTGCCCTTGAAAGAAGTCTTAAAGAGGATTGTATATCCTGAAATTCTTTCCCTTGAAGGCGCAGTGATAACGCCTTAGTAAGGTGATCTGCGTAAGATAAGGCATCTAAACTGGCTCTGTTAGACGAAATAGCTGTTTCCAACACCGCCGTTGGAATAGATGCCGACGACGGTAATGATAGCTCTAAGTCTTCCGCCTCGTCGTCCATACGCAGAGGAACTCTCGGAATACCCTGTCCTGCCGTGTCGAATTTATTCCTTGCATTAATGAAAGGCAGGTTGAGAGTATTGGCGGACAAGAAACCTGCTTTCCCCAAGTTTAAATATAGTGTCATTCAATAATTCAAATGTTCTTGCAACATTATTGGACTGAGACGGAAACTCGGGAGCGATGTCCCTGAACCGCTCAAAAAATTCAGAGTCCAATGACGCTATAATCCTCTTGTGCGGAACCGCAGCAGTCTGGCCCGACGGAACAACTTGAGGGAGAAAGTGCCGGATGAAGTCCACGGCAGCTTTATGTTGTTCCGAAAGGGATAGCTCCAAGTCATCCGTATCCCTTTCACCATCCGGTCGGACCTCATGATGCTCCCGGTCGTCCGCCCCCGATGCTTCGGCGGAGCGTACCGACCCAGCGCCGTCGGACAATTCCCGATCCGACACCGTTTCTGTCGGCCGCTGGGATGCTGCGATAAGTTGTGCTATCTGCACAAGTACGTCTGGCATCGAGGCCTGCGGAGGCGCAGTCTTTCGCTGCTTCACCGAGGGCAGCTCCGCATCTGATGGCTCCCGCATACTTTTTCTATGCGAACGTCCGGAGTCCATCGGCCTCATGTCCCTGGCTGCCGGATGGTGTGACCTGGTCACCGAAGAATCCCTGATCGGCGAAGCTGGTAAAATATCGGCGGTCACGCAGCCAAGGTGCGGTCATGTGCGCTGACGAAAGGAAGAAGCCTGAGCAGTCTCCGCGGACTGCCTATACAACGGAGCGTCCCGAGCGATGGACATATGCTCTGCTTGCGACACATTTTGTACCACAACATCTGGTCCCAGATGTTGTTGTACTAGAGAGGGGCCTCTCTCGCTCGCAGCCCGGCTGGACCTGGATGAGCTAGGAACCGGACTCAAAGGCTTCCTCCGATCTCGCCTACTATCCGCCATCACTGGGTGTGCACGTTGAATGTTTATAGTGCTCGCATCACCCAACATTTCCTCCTGGACCGCATCGGACGAACACGGATGCCGAACCATTCGGTGAATGGACGCTACACCGGGCGAGCTAGCGGACGACATTTGTTTAATCTCCATGAGCACTTTTGCCGCTAGCTCTGTATTCATTTGTGACGACGGAAGCGCACTTGCGGAAGATAACATGGAAACATCACCCTGTTCTTGTTCCTCTGAAATAGAAACTGAGAGAGTAGAGTGACCTTGCGGAGAAAGAGCCGGCATAGCCCTTTCTCCAGTAACAACATACCGTGACACATGTTTCCAATGTTTGTCATCCCAATATTGACATATAGAACAGGGATTAGTGCGAGAACGCTGACTACAATTAATACAATGATCATGAAAGTCAGAGGAAGATTTCTTCCTATTACAATTTGAACAATATCCTTTCATTGTGAAAAGTCAACAAGTCCTAGTTACTCGCACAAACCCCTGACACAAAGATACATAATAACATGATCCATTAATAATGAAAAAACAATTGCAAATCAAAATAATTTTTGAAAAATATTTTTTCAGCGAAGCCCAAGTTTCTGAAAAGTAACGTTGAGCCCCGATGGATCCGATGGCTAAGTGTGGACAAAAATTTTAAATTTATATTAAATAATTAATGCAACACTTACGGATAATAGAAATGTATCTTATAGTGAGATAAACTACACCAAAGGCAAACAGCCCCCCTCAAAAGAGACTGTTGCCAATGTAAACAAACAGTGTAAAACACCAGAAAACATGACTCCAGGCACTGAAAAAACTGGCCCGAAATCAGTCATCAAAATTACACTCTATCTGATGCAAGACAGAGACTCCCAGGGGAGAATCTGCAGAACATCAGATGGAAGATGCAGAACACAACGTTTATACACCCATGGGTGAAAACGTAACTATGGGGAAAATAACAGAAAACATTCTGTAACCAAGCAACTCTCCCAAGAGAATTTTAGAAATGAACTTTCTCAAAAATATGCCAAAAGCATGGGAGAATTGCAAGGGGGGACTTAGAAGACCAGGGGAGAGGAAACACTGAATAAGCAGTGCAACTTTTTAGCAAGAATGACAACAAGAGGCCCATGCCTCGAAAATAGGCAACTTAACATAATTTCATAAAAAATTTTAAGTACAGCCCTGATTATTTTTGGTCACTCCTTTTTCCTCTCCTCCTTCTATATCCTCCTTAGAATCACCATTTCTCCAATAATTACGTGTCTGGCATCCTTTAAACTGAGATTCACAAGCACAAAGATCAGTGAGATGTTGACTGATGAAGGGCCAAACAGAGAATGATAATTGGTGCCAATTTTGGAACGTCCTTGACACTGCGCATGCGCAGTAGGGGCGAAGTATGGAGGTCCTATAGGACATGATTTCTTTCGGTTTTAGATGCAAATTTTGGGGATTGGGGGGCAAAATTTGTGTTTGGCCCTGGTTTTGTTAGAGTTAGCACCAGCTAAGTCTGGGTCATTGGTACAGTATAAAAATATGAGGTTTCATCAAATTGTGAAATTTTTATTTTAAATTAGTAGCTTTCAGAGCAATTGTTAGTGTTCAGGTCACCAACAATTCTTTACTGTTTTGGAAGGCAACAAAATTTCCAAAGACAGGGTTGTGGAGAGTGCTGTTCCCACCTCCATCATAGCTTTGAACCTGATCAAATACTGTAGTGTACTGTATGGGTTGATGAGACACTGCATTTAAAATGTTTATTGAATCTGATCTTGTTGGTAATGATGTTTTAACTAGAGACTCTAAAGAGCCTGTAATCGCTCATCTGGAACTACATATAAAAATGTGATTTCCCATAGGCTTTCCATGGTAACTATGAGCTGCAATTGTTGCCATGTTTGCAACATTGCATCAACATTACATGAGGATCATTGGTAGGTGTCCCAGTCCTCAATCATGTGAAGTTTCAAAACATTGACTTTGTAGTTTCAGAGCGGAAGATTTTTGCAAAATCCATCAGTTAGAATCAGAGAATGTCTCTAGTGGTCATATTTTCCAACCAATGGGAACAAAAAGAGGATTGTTTGTAGAGGGCCTCCTATAGACCAATCCTGCAAAGTTTGGTTCACGTATAAGGGTATTTTTGCATAATGAAAATGAGGTTTCATCAAATTGTGAAATTTTTATTTTAAATTAGTAGCTTTCAGAGCAATTGTTAGTGTTCAGGTCACCAACAATTCTTTACTGTTTTGGAAGGCAACAAAATTTCCAAAGACAGGGTCGTGGAGACTGCTGTTCCCACCTCCATCATAGCTTTGAACCTGATCAAATACTGTAGTGTACTGTATGGGTTGATGAGACACTGCATTTAAAATGTTTATTGAATCTGATCTTGTTGGTAATGATGTTTTAACTAGAGGCTCTAAAGAGCCTGTAATCGCTCATCTGGAACTACATATAAAAATGTGATTTCCCATAGGCTTTCCATGGTAACTATGAGCTGCAATTGTTGCCATGTTTGTGTCCCAGTCCTCAATCATGTGAAGTTTCAAAACATTTGACTTTGTAGTTTCAGAGCGGAAGAATTTTGCAAAATCCATCAGTCAGAATCAGAGAATGTCTCTAGTGGTCATATTTTCCAACCAATGGGAACAAAAAGAAGATTGTTTGTAGAGGGCCTCCTATAGACCAATCCTGCAAAGATTGGTTCACGTCGGCTCAGTAGTTCCAGAGAAGAAGATGAAAATGTGATTTCCCATAGAGTTTCTATAGTAACCGTAAGCTGCAATTGTGGCCATGGCTCAGTAGTTCCAGAGAAGAAGATGAAAATGTCATTTCCCATAGAGTTTCTACGATCAACATTAAATGAGGATCATTGGTAGAGGGTGTCCCAGTCATCAACCATGCAAAGTTTCAAAACATTTGGCCCTGTGGTTGCAGAGGAGAAGATTTTTCAAAATCCACCAATCGGAATCAAAAAATACTTCTGGCAGCCATGTTTTTCAATGCATGGTAACAAAAATGAGGAGCATTTGTAGAAGACCTCCCATAGACTATCCCTGCCAGGTTTGGTTCACATCAGCTCAGAAGTTCCAGAGAAGAAAATGAAAATGTGATTTCCCATAGGGTTTCTATAGTAACTATAAGGCGCAATTGTGACCTTGTTTACAACCCAATCAACATTAAATGAGGATCGTTGGTAGAGGGGGATCCCAGTCATCAACCATGCAAAGTTTCAAAACATTTGGCCTTGTGGTTTCAGAGGAGAAGATTTTTCAAAATCCACCGATCAGAATCAAAGAATGCATCTGGCATCCACATTTTCAAATGCATAGGAACAAAATGAGGATCGTTTGTAGAGGATCTCCCATAGACTATCTCTGCCAGGTTTGTTTTCACATCAGCTCAGTAGTTCCAGAGAAGAAGATGAAAATGTGATTTCCCATGGGGTTCCGTATAGTAACTATAAGCCGCAATTGTGGCTATGTTTACAACCTGATCAACATTAAATGAGGATCATTGGTAGAGGGGGTACCAGTCATCATTCATGTGAAGTATCAAAACATTTGGTCTGGCAGTTGCAGAGGGAAAGATTTTTGAAAATCTACCAATCAGAATCAAAGAATGCCTCCGGCGGCCACGTTTTTCAACCCACAGGAACAAAATGAGGATTGTTTGTAGAGGACCTCCCATAGACTATCCCTGCCAGGTTTGTTTTCACGTCGCCTCAGTAGTTCCAGAGAAGAAGATGAAAATGTGATTTCCCATAGGGTTTCTATGGTAACTATAAGCTGCAATTGTGGCCATGTTTACAACCCGATCAACTTTAAATAAGGATGGTAGAGGGAGTCCCAGTTATCATTTATGTGAAGTATCAAAACATTTGGCCGGGCAGTTTCAGAGGAGAAGATTTGTGAAAATCCACCAATCAGAATCAAAGAATGCCTCTGGTGGCCATGTTTTTCAACCCACGGGAACAAAAAGAGGATCGTTTGTAGAGGACCTCCCATAGACCATCTCGGCCAAGTTTGGTTCACGTCTGCTCAGTAGTTCCAGAGAAGAAGATGAAAATGTGATTTCTATAGTAACTATAAGCTGCAATTGCGGCCATGTTTGTAACCCGATCAACATTAAATGAGAATCGTTGGTAGAGGGGGTCCCAGTCATCATTTATATGAAGTTTCAAAACATTTGGCCTGGCAGTTTCAGAGGAGAAGATTTTTGAAAATCCACCAACAAGAAGCAAAGAATGTTTTTCATCTGACGGGAACAAAATGAGGGTCGTTTGTAGAGAACCTCCCATAGACCATTCCTGTTAAGTTTGGTTCACACTGGCTCAGCGGTTACAGAAAAGAAGATGAAAATGTGAAAAGTTGACGGATGTTGGATGACGGACGACGATGGACGCCAAGTGATGAGAAAAGCTCACATGGCCTTTTAGAAATATTACACATTTTTTAACAAAAAATTTAATCAAAACATACAAAGTGCAATTTGAGAGTTATTATCAGATGTGCTGAGTAAAGGTAAATATTTTCAATTCTAACAGAGTTTGAAACACATACTTCTAGCAAGGTATTTCAAAAAATGCTTTTTCACAGAAAAAAAATCAAGCATTTTCTTTTTACTATAACACTATTATGTGACTCAGGATTCTGAACAATACAATACCTTTTACCTCATAACATGATCGTATTTGGTCAGTGTTATTTTCAAATATCACCATTCAAATATTACTTTTACTATTTTTCCCTTCAAAATATGGTTCATGATCCCTCACTGGAACAAGCTCATCAAACTCATTCCAATCATGGATCATAAGTTATGTTCCAGATGCAAAACAAGAGCAACGTGAACCTGGCATATGCCCCTGCTGGTGTCATAAAAGGGTAGGTAAGTCTCTCAGGGGCATAATCCAAATCAAAATGAAGCTTCCTCCAGACACCAAAAATGCATCACAAAAAAATAAAATTGATTTGAGTCAGCCTTCATTAGTTATTGGACAGAAACCAAATTCAAGTTGGCTACCATGAAAGCCATAATCAATTGGCCACTGGCTGCCATCTTGGCTCAGGTGACTGGTTCAAAATTGAAAGGAAGTTTTCTCTTGACACCAACAATGCATAATAAAAAAATATAATTGATTTGAGTCAGCATTCATTAGTTATTGGACGGACACCAAATTCAATATGGCCACCATGATGGCCATATTGAATTGGCTAGCTGATCCAAAATCGAAAGGAATCTTCCTCCAGACACCAATAAATACATAACCAAAAACTAAAATGCATTCGAGTCAGTATTCCCTAGTTATTGGATGGAAACCAAATTCAAGATGGCCACAATGGAAGCCATAATGAATTGGCCACTGGTGGCCATCTTGGTTAAGCTGACTGCTCCAACATTGAAAGGAAGCTTCTTCTAGACACCAACAATGCATAATTAAGAAATAAAAATGAGTTGAATCAGCATTCAGTAGTTATTGGATGGAAACCAAATTCAATATGGCCATCATGGCAGCCTTACTGAATTGGCTAGCTGGACCAAAATTGAAAGTAAGCATTGTCTAGTCATCCACAAGTAACCCCTAAAATTATGATTTGATCAAATAAGTGGTTCTTTAATTATTGGATGGAAACCAAAAGTTAACAGACAACGATGGACGCAGGATGACAGATGGACAGACAGATGGATGGATGGATGGATGAACAAATGGACCGACATGGTGAAAACATAATGCCCCCGAGAGGGTCTCGGAGGCATAAAAATGAAAATTTTGAGTTCATGAAGAATTTTGTTCACAAGCGTCATATCTAATGCTAGGTAAAGAGTTAACCTTTCTTTTTCTATTTTCTCTGTATTGCTTATTTCTTCCTCATATCTCTGTTTAACAGATTCACATTCCTTCTGGACTAAACGCAGCTCATCTTGTAATTTCATATTTCGATTTTTAGATGCCTCCAGTCTGAAAAAAAAATGAGTGAACTCTGATTTGAAAATCATCTTTAAAATTCACCTTACCAAGAGCAAGACTTGAAACCTGCATTACTAATCACATTAAATAAACTATCACAAAAAGAGTCAACGTTTTTTCTTCCAATTTCACTATTCAGTTATCATATAATTTATTTTATAAAACTTTACCAGTTCTATTTTTTACACGAACAATTTGTTAACCTGACACTTAAGATAATGACAAAACCCACAAAAGCTATTCACAGAAATTGCCATTAAAGTTCTTTCACTTTTTGCCTTAAAGATATAGTTTATGACCCCTCTCTAGAACCGGCTCACAGCCTGTTCCAGTGAGGGGTCACAAGCTATGTTTTTTAAGGTAAAAAGTGAAAACTGTTAACCATTTAAGACTTTTGTTTTCAAGTGTCGTAAGAAAATGCAGGCTCATCAAATTAACTGGTAGAGTGCTCAATTATTTTTGGTCCCTAAACTTTCTTTGTGCATCTTTTCCTTGTTACAATTTATGGGAGAGTGCCAGTAAGCACTCTCCCATCAATTGTAGCAAGGCAAATCCTGACAGAAAAAATAATATCACTTCAAAGATAATATGAAGCACATCCACAGAAAATGAAACCTTTAAATTGTGGTAATGGCACTAAAGAATAAAGCCCAAACATGGGCTCCCTGCACTCTACTAGTTAAAGCATTGTGCTTAAGATCGAAAGGTTCATGGTTTGATCCTGACCCACATCACCTGCATTGTATCTTCAGGCAAAACACTTAATTCCAACTGCTCAAGCAGCACCACAGCGGTGCAATGTACTTAGGCATACTGCATGTTGATGCGGCACATACCATCAACATGCTGACCCTGCCTCTATAGGGTTAGTAAGTCCAACAGTTACTCGCAATTGCTCTTGTTCTCACTGGATACTCTAGCTTCATTCACACATAAAACTGATACACTATGACCCTGCTGTTGAAGGTTTCCTTAAACTCCAATAAATAAACTTCAAGTGTTGTCTGCTATTCATGTTAGGTAAAGGATTAAAAAAAACCTGGCAATGGTTCATTAGAAGCCAATATAATTTTAATACACAGCTGTGTTTTATGATCATTTCACCACTAAAAAACTTCAACAAACAAATAGCCAAAATGAAAACACCATTGTTTTTGTTACATGTATATGTTTTTTCAAAACCACAGTTTATGACCAAAGATGAAGCAAGCTCATTGAGCACATGAATCACTGGCTGGTAAGAGATAGAATGATATGCAGGTCCAGGTTTTTGACGCAGGCAATCACCCCTGCTCTCTATTACACAAAGTCAAAATAGGTTCATTTGTTTATATCAGAGTGTAATGAATTACCATACTATTTCCAATAGTTTTACCTATGGAGGGTTCTAAAAATAATCCCGCACTATTCCTGCACCTTATACACTTTCTAAAAAATAGGTATGGAATACAGTACACTGGTCACTTTCCACGGGTGGACAATATTTCCACAGACACAATATCATTCGATTCCAAACACTAATTATAGGAATAATCAGCAAAAATTTAATTAATGAAGCACCGGTGCTTCATTAATTAAAATTTTGCTGATGTTGATTTCTGTTACCTGGTAAATGCATGCGTGGACATCACTGCCCACGTGTGTGTGGATTATGACCAGTCCACGACGACTGCACTGTACTCTAGGATGGAACATATGTCCATTCAAGAGCTTTTTCTGGAATTCTGTTTTGTTATTTCTAAGTTCAAGAATGAATTGCTTGTCTTGGAGATGGTCTTTGAGAATAGACTGTGCACCTAGGATTGAAATCCTGATGGGCAGCAAAATTATTCCACAGTTTGTTGATATAATATAATAAATACTGCATGGCTTGGAGCTGACTACACCAAACGAGTGGCCTTCGAGGAAGAATAGTCCACCTGCCTAGGGGGTGCAGTGGCTCAGTAGGTTGAGGTGCAGGCTGCAAGCCGAGAGGTCCTCGGTTCAAATCCCACCTGTGGCAACAGCATTGTGTCCTTGGGCAAGACACTTCACTCCAACTACCTACATGGGGGTACGGTGACATTGTGTACTAAGGCGTACTGCACGTCGATGGTGCACCTGTCTTCAACCAATGCTAACCCTGCTTGTGTGAAGTTAGTATGTTGGGGAGCTGACAGTTGCTCGCCATTGCTTGGTGGTTCTCTCCAAGTACTCTGGCTTCCTCCACCCATACAACTGTTGTGGTCATGATTAGCCATTGTGCAGAAATATGTGACCTTAAATGCCAGTAAATACATAAATAAATATAAATAGTCCACCTGCCTCTGACATGTGGACTATTCTTCAAGGACCACTATTTTGTCATGGTTAACTCCCAGCTGTACAATAATTGTAATTAAGTAACAGAGTGCTAAATAATTTATGGATGTTAAATTTGAACACATATCTTGGTTTTGTCACAAGTTATAGGCATGTGCACACAAGGCATACAAGGCAAATCCATATTGACTAAATAAATTCGCTTCCCTTAGGTTTTTGTACTGCTTCCAGTCCTAATTTGGGCATCCAGCACTTGATCAGTTAAAGTAAGAGATTTTAATTGAAACAACATGATTAAAAACAATGTTTTAACATAAGGCCACACAAAGTAGATCTTCCATTTCTCAGGCCATTTTTTGTCAAATTGCAAGTGGGTGGGCAGTTTTTAATTTTATTTTTTATAGTTATTTCTTTGCCAACAAAAGTTCATATTCTTGGTTTGTTTTATGTTTTAGGCCTCATAATCAACAGAATAGCATGGGTGGTGGTGTATTTTGGCCCTTGAGTGCAAGAAGTCTTTGCAATGCTGAAGCATTGCAAAGCCTTCTTGCACTTAAGGGACAAATTTATCAATTTTATTAACTTGGGTAAAATATTTTTACTTTTTCAAGTTTCCATTGGTTATAAAAAGAGAGCATGCGGCAGCCAAAAGGACCATGTGGGAGGGATTGAGAAACAGATTTTTAACTTTTTTAGGCCTAATATGTGTTTCAACATTTTGAATGTGATAATGCACAGAATGTTAATGCATGTAATGACAGATATTAAAGTAGATAGCACACTGTTATTTAGTTACCTGCTCTCTAAGGCGTGAATCTTTTCTTCCTTAATATCCATCTTTTTCTCCAAAGCTTCTTCCATCATCTCTTCTAACATCTTGTAGCGACTGAAATGTAAAAGAATGAAAACACTTCTAGAAACAAATGGCTGACAATCTAATGTTACTGCTTATCCCTGATATTAAGTTCTCTCCTGTGTTACCTTACCTCACAGCCACTCATGTTGCCATGAACATTGGGCTGATCTGACATTGCATGTCTTGTCTACTTTGTAATTTGTGATCAAATGCCAAAGAAATATATTATGGTGAATACTTGATTACTTGCTCATGAATATTTGTGCTGAAACATGTTGAATTATGTTATTGTATGTTACTGGTGTTTCAGGTCATTTTCAACATCTTTGGCTCCATCATTGCCACAACATAGGTATGAAGTTTATACCTATGCTGCCCACTTTAAAGAACTTCCACCCCAAGCATTGATTCAATGTCTGATTTTATGAGTAAAGCAGAACTTGTATACCCAGTAAACAAGCACTGCTCCACCTTTCAGGGGTTACCACAGGGGATGCTCAATTCTGTATTATTTAAAAAAATGTTTGACTCTAAAACATCACTGATGACCCTTCAGTTGAATGAGTGCCCCAGATTGTAACTAAAAGGGAGGGGTGTAGGGACTGATTCCATTCCTTACATTTTCCAGTCAAGACACTTTTATGAGATTTAGATTCTTAAATATTGATTCACTCTTACTAGGAATCATACTTTGTAACAAGAATAGATATGGGACTTGTACTTAAAACACATTCACAGTCAGTTATACGAATGGAGACCTGTGGTATTCAATTGGGCCAGGGTGAGTGGGGGGATGAGGGAGGGTGCAAGCATATCCAATTTTGGTCATGACAACAACATGTATGTATCCACAAATAAATTTCCGAGAACTTTCAAGTCTTTTTAACTCTAAGCCCAACTGACAAAAATACCATCTACATCATCAAGGCATGTCTTCGACAAGGCATATCATGATGATGTGGTTGGAACATTTTGACCGTCAGGCCAAATTAGGTTTACACCCTGCAATCGATCATCTCTGCAATGCCCCTACCCACCACCCACCCAACACACAACAGTGCCTGTTACAGTATTTCATGAGCAAAAGCAACATAAAGACATTATTGCATTTCTAGTAGGGTCAGAACAATACAACAGGTAGAAAATTAAGGAAATAAACCAGAATAGAAATATACCTGTCATCCTGTTTTTGTCCTGCTACAACTATTTTTTCTTTATTCAAACCAACTCTTTCAAGTTCTTGACTCAATTTTTCATACTCATTGGTAATTTGTTGAGACTTTATTTTTTCTTTAACTAAATCCTGTCAAATAAACACAATAATGGTGGATTATTTTATTTTTTACTTTTTATCTCATTGAAAATAATTTAAGTGTGAGAATCAATGCATCTTTGGGAAGTGTGACCATATCTATGGCTTTGAGTAATATGCTGGCTACCACTGAAACAAATACTAGTATTTCAACTGGTTGAGTGCTTGAAGCCACTATCAGGACTCTACTGAAAAATGCTGAAAGCCACTAGAGTTGCTTTACACTGTTTACACTAATTTTTGTTGGCTGAGCTCTGGAAGAAAAATATTAATACAAAATTGTTTTGTTACAATTTATTGGAGAGAGAGAAAAGTGTCCAACTGGCACTCTCCAATAAACTGCAACAAAGCAATTATTTTTTTGCAACACCTAGGTAAAATAAGGCTCTTTTTGTAGTAGTGTGATATCTTTGAAAAAAATATTTGTATTTCAAATGACCATTGAAAAGTAATTTAGCACTCTACCAGTTAAAACAAGTGTACTCTGAAGTTTAGTGTGTTAATTTCTACCCATTTGAATAAATATATATATGAGAAAACTTAAATGTGTCAACTTGCTAATTAATCTTCTGCACACCAATGTCGAAATACTGAAACTTCAAGTTGCAATTTTCTACCATAATGCAATTAGAATTTAATCAATTCAATCTTGTTTGACATAGCTCCGTTAAACAAGAGTGAATTGGTTAAATTCCTTGTTACTTGATGGGAAAAATCTCCTACCAGGAAAATTTATTTATTATGACATCACAGAAGGCTAAATACAAAGTTTACTGGGAGTGGTTTCTAGTAAAGATTGGCTGCCTTCATAAGCAGCCAAGCCTAGACAAAAAACCATATAGAGCCACAGGACAGTGCCTATCATGTCTGGCAAAAAGTATGGAACATTGTCCAGATCTTTAAGGAATAAATCACCTCCAACAAAAAATAAAAATTACATCTGTGCTTTGTTTATTTTAGTCTAGTCCAGTTTTGGCAACGTATATTGCATCCCTTAGACTATTGGCGAAACATATTTAACCCCTAAAGGCCCATTTCCAACTTTGGACAACTTTTTACTGCAGGTGCCCACACATGCAGTCTTTGGGTAAATTTGCCAGGAACATTCCAAGTACATTGGCAGTTCTTTCTAGACAAGAAGTGAGGCACTGATAAGAGCTAATTTATTGGGCATTACATATGGCTCAAGACTTATAGCCTTGCAGGTGTTTTAAGTCAAGTGTTGTCTGCCTGTTAAGCAGATGACACTTGTCAACAAACAACTGCTCAGATTTTATGTTTCTACATGCTCACTATTATCCAGACTGTCAGTGTTAAAGCATCAGTAAGTAATTACTTAATGGGCAAGTGGTATTAACTTCAAGGCTTCCAAGTATGTGTTTACAGACAAAATTATTATGTCTTAACGGTATGGGAGAATGGAATGGTATTTGAAAGTTATATGCAATTAATGAACCCTTTACCCAACGTAATGGCCAAAACCGGCCAGCGCTATTCTAAAAAATTGGCAATTAATTTTCATTATTTTTTCATTTTTTGTCTCAAAAACATAGGTTATGACCCCTCATTGGAACGAGCTCATCAAGCTCGTTCCAATGAGGGGGTCATAACCTATGTTTTTAAGACAAAAAATGAAAAAAAAACAGTTATTCAAGAATTTTTTTTGCAAGTGTCGTCTGCTTTTCATGTTAGGTAAAGGGTTAACTAACAAATAAGCCGTATCAGTCCACATAATTTACAAATTATGCAATTGAAAAAAAAAAAATTTCAAAACATTTCAACAAAACCATATCATGTGGCACCCCTCATTGGAACAGGCTTGATGAAAGGTGTCACATGATATGGTTTTTAAAAATTTTTTTTAAAAATATCATCCAATTACTATACGTGGAACCTATTGTAATACCATCTACAACTCGTGTCACATACAGTCGTGTCATGTCGGAAATGGAATTTCTACCATCTGAAAAGTTGTTTATAGTGTTTCTTAACCTTCAGCAAACTGTTGTCAAAATAATGAAATATCAAATCGCAAATTTTCCCCATAATGCATTGAGCTCTGCCAAACAAGACTGAATTTGTTAAAATCTAGTTGCATTTTGGGGAGTATTTGTTGCTTGAAATATCGGTATTTTGACATCAGAGAGTGCAGGGCGATAACCCTTTACCTGCCGTAATGCCCCAAACTGGCCAGCTTTTCACAAAAATTGCTATTCAATTTTCATTATGTTTTGCCTCAAAAACATAGCTTATGACCCATCAGTGGAATGAGCTCATTGAGCTATGTTTTTGCCGCAAAAAATGAAAAAAATTAGTTATTCAATAATTTTGTTTGCAAGTGTCGTCTGCTTTTCAATCAAGGTAAAGGGTTAAACATCAACTGAAACCTCAAAATGCATACCCACCTCTCTCAATGTTACAATCGTCTTTTTATCTGAAGAAGACTGTTGTATCTGTTCCTTGCTTTCTTTTTCTAATTCCTTTACTCGAGAATTTGTATCTTTTAGTCTCTCCATTGTTTTCAAAAGATTTTTATGCTCTTTATCTAGAGAAGCATATTTCCCATTAAGTTCATCAAGAATTGTTTCTTTTCTTTCATACATGTTCTTTATTTTCCTATTCTCTTTTTCCAAAGAAGAATTTTCCTTTGTTAATCGATTGTTCTCAGACTCTAACTCATTTAGTTCTTGTTCTTTATTTCCTAACCTTTTTGATGACATTTTTAGAGACTCAACAAGCTGCATTAACTGTTCAACTTCATTTTCAAGATCATTGTTATCTTTTTCTACACAATCTAACCTAATAGTCGTTATCTCCAATGTTTTCTGTAGCTTTTGTTTTTCATTTTCCGAATCTAATAATTCGAGTTCACGTTGTTCTAATCTTGACTGTTGTGTTTTGTTATGTTCTACTGATCTACGAAGCTGCTGTATTTCACGATTAAGTATGTCTTTTTCATTTTCTAGGTCAAGCACTTTCCCAGAAGATTCTTTCAAAGTTTCTAGTGTTCGAGACATTTTCTGATTTTCAACAGTTAGATTTATATGCTCTTCCTCTATTAATTCTTTCTTTTGTAAGGCTGCTTGGAGAGATTGAACTGTCTTAGAAAGTTTGTGGTTTTCAACCTCCAAATTAGAAAACTGCTGTTCCATAGAATCATATTTATCACAGGTCACTTGGTATGTTGCTACTTGTTTATGTAGTTCAGAATTTTCTCTCTCCAAAGATGCATTATCATGCTCAATCTCCGATATTTTATCTGAATTATCCTTTATTTTCTGATATGACTTTTGAAGGTGTTTATTTTCGAACTCATATTTTGACAACATGGTGTTTTTATTAGACAATGTTTCAACAAGTCTCTTGTTTTCTTTTTCCAACTCTTTTAACCTCACATCATTGCTCTTTTCATTTCTCTCTCTCAACACATCAATAGTGTGTGCTAGGTCCTCATTCTCTCTCTCAAGTTCTCGAACCTGTCTATCAGAGTTCTCCTTTACTGTTTCTACAACTTGAGACATTTTAGTTTTCTCATGTTCCAGCTCATCATTCTTTTCCTCCAGCTCGAGACACAACTGAGACGTCTCGCTGAAAGACTCTTGTAGCTTCTCAACTTTGGCAGATAACCTTTGATTTTCTTTCTCTAACTCTAAGTTTATTGCACTATTCTGTATGAGTTGACTCTCCTGCATTTCCTCTATTTTTCTCATTAGACGCTGATTTTCTAACTCCAAACGTAAGATTTTAGCATTTACTGTTTCTGTAAGTTGATCATTCAAGCTGCCACTTATACCTGAATTGAGAAAGAGAGCAACTTAATTTAACTAGTTGGGTGCTAGAAGCCACTACCATGGCTCTATTCAAACCTGCTGAAAGCCACTTTAGTGGTTTTACACTGTGTGCCTTAGCTTGTTGTTTGCTAATCTGTAAATAGACACAATCCTATAAATTGTAATAAACCAATTAATGATGAATAAAATCTAGCTAACCATTGAAAAAATATGAATCATGCTACAAATTATCCTTGAAAAATAATTTAACACTCAACCAGTTAAAATGAATGAGATTTTATCAGGAAAAAAAAATTGCTCTCAATTTTCATTTTTTATTTACAAAACTGTTCATTAACTGCTACTGAAATGAGCTTAACATGTTCCAACCCGGGATTCAAAAATTGCTCTCAATTTTCATTTTTTATTTACAAAACTGTTCATTAATTGCTACTGAAATGAGCTTAACATGTTCCAACCCGGGATTCAAATGTAAAGTTGTAGAAATAAAACAAACAAGTGCAATCAATGCCAATCAACCGCAATCAGACAATAGTCCCCAACGTGTGAAAAAATTACAACAAAAATGGCTGCCATTCAGCCATGTTTAATTTTTTCTACAAAATGAACCCAGGGATTTGGCTTGAACAAACTTGAATCTCACCTCCCTAAGCATACTGCATACCAATATCAAAAGATTCCTATTGGTAGATCTGAAGAAGAAGATTTTTAAAGAATATTCCTCATACTGCACTAATTTAAACATTTGGGCTCCCATAGAGAGCCCAAATATGGACCCAGGGAATTGATTTCAATAAATATGTGAAACAATCTTCCAAAGATGTTATATGTGAAATTTGAAAGCTTTTAGAGCAGTGGTTTGGGAGAAAAGTAGTGTTAAATGTTTTTCCCATTACCCACAGTGTTACAAAATGCTGACTCAGCACTTTTTCAAAGACCCAAAAAAGTACCCCATGATAAAACAGATATCAATTTTTTTTTTACCATTCCATTCTGTTGGTCCTAAGGAAGCTTCACACCAAATAAGAATTCTCAGTGCCGTGTAGTTTTGGAGATATGGCCGTTTTAATTTTTTTCTATTTTTAGCTCCTGTGGTTCCCATGGGGCGACGGGAAAAAAATTGGGGCATAAATTAAGTACTTATGACCCAATAAGCCCTCATATCAAATTGGGTTCAAATCTGCCTCTCGGTTTGGAAAATAGAAATTTTGGGCTTGGCAAAACTTCTTGCCCCTCCCAGAACAAAGGCAAATATTGCTCGTCAAACTTCTCTTGAACCAACTTGTGTCTACACCTCAAATGGAAGCTGCATATCATATATCAAGTCTCTGCTATGGCTGGTTCATGAGAAGAAGGTTTTTAAAAATTTTGTGCATCTTGGCCCCACCCCCCTCCTCAAAATGAGCAGAAACCCAATTTGAAGAAAAACCCAAATGCCCCTATATAACCAAACACTACTCATGTGAATTTTCATTGAACTGCAGCCAGGGGCTTAGGAGAAAATGACCCAAACACCACCTTCACGACGTACGACAGACGACGAACAAAAAGTGATCAGAAAAGCTCACCCTGACTTTCAGTCAGGTGAGCTAACAAGACTAATGATGACCACCCAGCCACGGATGCCCAGAACTATGGCCAAATAGCCTATAATACTGGAATGAAAAGCTTTGTGTTGAATTTGTTCAGGATACAAAACCTGATTCTGTGAGAGAATTTAGCTTTCCCATTCCTGAGACCTTGGCCTTTGTCACTCATGCATGGTGTTGTTGTACAACAGACCTTCCATTGGTCTTTATCTTTGTGTGAAGTTTTGTGAAAATCCACCCAATCATTATAGAGTTATGGCTCCAGACGGACAAATACAGTCTGTGAGAGAATTGAAGTTTTCAGATTTCTGTGACCTTGACCTTTGTACCTCAAGCATGGTTTGATGTGCGACACACCTTCCATTAGTCTTTACCTCTGTGCGAAGTTTTGTGGAAATCCACCCCAGCATTATAGAATTATGGCTCCGGATGGACAAATTCAGTCTGTGAGAGAATTAAGCTTTCCCATTCCTGTGACCTTGACACTCCAGCATGGTGTGGCTGTGCAACAGACCATCCAGTGGTCTTTACCCTTGTGTAAAGTTTCATACAAATCCACAAAAGCATTATAGAGTTATGGCTCCGGATGAACAAATAAAGTCGGACAGATGGATGGATGGATGGACTGATGGACGAACAGACAACCTGGGTTTAAGATGCCTCCCTATCGGGGGCATAAAAACATTCATCAAAGTCAATGATAAGCAAAGGTAAAACATACCAGCAACTTTCATTTTAGCAACTTCTAATTCCTGTTCAAGATTAGCACTCTCGTTCATACTAGTTTTCTTTTCATACTGAAGTCGAGCATTTTCTTCTGTTAAATACATTATTTTCTCTCTATCAGCATCTCTGTCCTAATGTAGATTTGAAATATACATAAATTGATATCATAGCTTAAAGTACCTTTTAAAATATGAATTTTTCCCACTTCCTACCTACCATGATCAAATATAGGGCTTCAAATTCAACCAAAATCCAAAATCAAGATTATTGCAAATGAACTTCCAGATAGTATAATAGTTGTACATGTATTTGAATTTGTGTAAAACTGAATTACATTCAACCCTTTACCTAACATAGCGGCCAAAAATGGCCAGGAAATTGAACAAAATAAGCCTACCACAGCCTAAGATATCCTACAAATGTCTCGATAAAACCATACAAATATGGATATCATTAGAACCGGCTCATTGAGCCGGTTCTGATGATATCCATATTTGTATGGTTTTACTGAAAAATTCTGTGAATTCTTTTAGAATAATATGAAATTTAATTTATTGTTTAAAAAAGCTGGATTAGGTAAAGGGTTAAGCCCTAAAATATGTGTGTCCCAGTGAGACATCCATATCTCACCCACCCCAAATAACACAACATTGGGTCATGGAAAATGTCATGAGCTCTGTGATCGAGCATTTTTCTGATTGGTTCAAGGCCATAATCCTGCCTTTATGCAGATTGCCATTCAATTTCTAAATATATACTTTTGGTATTTACTAAATTTTTAACCCTCTGCATACTGATGTCAAAATTCGGAAATTTCAAGATGCACATTTTTTGCCATACCACAACTAAGCATTTAACCATTTTCAGTCAATTTGACAGAACACAATGAGATTTGTCTCATAAGACTGAATTTGTTAACTCATTATTAATTTATAAACTAAGCAGTTGAAAAAAAAAAAATTCAATAAAACCATATGTGTGATCCCTCATAATTGGAATAAGCTTGTTGAGCTCATTCCAATGAGGTGGTCACATGATATGGTTGTAATGAATTTTTTTTTAAAATCTGAACCAAAAGAACAAATTCTGATAGCATGTGAGTTGGGTGAATAGTTAAATGAGCACAATGAACTCCGTTAACCCTTTACCAAACACAAAAAGCTGACGACACTTGCAAACAAATTTCTTTAATAACTCATTTTTTTTCATTTTTTGTGTCAAAACATAGCTTATGACCCCTCATTGGGTCAAGCTCAATGAGCTCATTCCAATGAAGGATTATAAGCTATGTTTTTGAGATAAAAAATAATGAAAATTGAATGGTGATATTTGAAGAGGGCTGGCCAGTTTGGGCCATTATGTTGGGTAACAGGTTAAACAAGACTGATTTGTTAAATTTTTAGTTGCATCAAGGGAAAAATTTGCAGCTTGAAATTTGTAAGCAGAGGATTAATAGTTCCTTCAATATATAGGATTAGTTTTTGTCAATATCTAACCTGCCTTCAGGCAAATTAGGTCTTTGAATCTAAATGATGTGAGTTTGTCAACAAAGTGGAAGAAAAAAAATCCATGATTCGTTTGGAATATTTATTTATTTATTTATTTATTTATTGGTGTTTAAAGCTGTTTAAGGTCACATATTTTTGCACAATAGCTTATCATGACCACAACATGAGTATCAACTCAAGACCAGGGGTGAGAGTTAATAAGCCATGTTGCCCATTTTAGAGAGGGTTTGCACCTCCCAAGCACTGGTGACTGGGTCCTATTTTACCAGTAAAACAGAGTCTGTTTACCGCAGTGAACAGGCACTGCTTCACTTCCTGGGGTTCCCATGGGGATCTTTGGGATATGAGATGAGAAAGTTTTACACACTGGGCAGAAAACATTGCACCAGACAATCAGTTAGTCTCATGTCAGGCTCTTATATCATGCCCCTCAGGAGTGATTACCCAAATAAGGGTCCTAGCTGAGGGCTTTATTTAACAAAATAAAATAATCAGATGAACAAGTTATATTGAAAGCACCTCAAATGTTTTTTCTTTTGGACTAGTATTTATGAACACTTGCATTCCCCTATTGTCAAAGGCTGACACTCTCTTTATAAAGTCCTGGTGGATAATATTAATTATACAAGTATACTCCAGGAACAATCTTGAATATAAGCAACCTGTCATTTGCAAAATGAGGTCCCCAGAGGGTGAATGTGCTGATGCTATCCCAAACAGTGGGCCTGTTTATCCTCTGGGTACATCTTTCCATTTTGGCTTGAGACCTTGATTCAGACTGAGGTTCACAGAGGGTAAATTTTGTGATGCTACCCTGCTGTGCAGGGTAGCATCACCAAATTCACCCTCTGGGGACCTCATTTTGCAGATGACAGTCTGCTTATTTTCAGGCTTATCCAGGAAGTATAAAAATTTAGACTACTTTCAAAATTAATAAGCTCAAAGGCACAGGCATAACACAACATCCAATAAGTGAAGCCTAAATTTTAATCATTATTCCATAACATATTGATAAAAGGAAGCAGCTAACAATGCACCTCCATGACTTGTACAATAAACATCAAGAGTAAGTCTATAACATGAGGTTCTTGTTGCCAAGTTATAATTTGTTATTGAAATCTCAACAGTGAAGGCAACCTACAACTGTCTAAAAATAAGACAACATCTGTAAGCACATCAATTTTGACTCGCAGCCAGGTATTCCATGCAGGCAAAGTCCCATCTTCAGTGCTTCATTTCTGTCAAAACAAGGAAAGGCAAAAATGTTGTCTTTGAACTATTTTGGGAATCAAAATTCTTACTGCGGTATTCAGGGTTAATGATTTTAGACACAGTCTAGGCCTGTCCGTCTTTTTAGCTCAATTAGATGTGGTCAAGAAGTTGAAAAATGAGAACAAAACAGTGGCTCCAGATTACAAAAGCATGACTTCCACATCTAATTTACAAAAGGTCTACTAGGCTCTAAGTAGTGCACAGAGTATGCCTGGCATGTGGTGCAGAAAATATTAGATACAAGTCCTACTGCTGATATTACGAGTGCATGAAAAATGGAGTACCTATATTACAAATAAGGTGCATCATAGGTGTGCAAATGCAAAAGAGCACCTTAGCAATCCAGCACTGCATCCTCAAACCTCGATGTAGAAACAACAACTTGGTACAACCAACCCTCGATCAGCCTTGTGCGATGGAATTTGCATAGCTTTTGAAAAACAAAAATCAATGGCATCTGAAGATAAATTTTTGCACATTTCAATATTTTGTGGCTGAATAAAGAAACTTCCATAAATTAGCAGGAAAACAAAGAAGTCCTTGAGTATTTAACCCTAAAAGGCCTGGAGATTTTTATACATTTTTGTTACATTTTGACAGTCTTTTTTTACTGTGGCTTTGCAGTTGTTTCTAGGTCTTGGTTGTCTTTATAGGCAGCCAAGATCTGTCCAGAAACATCTGCCAAGCTACTTATATTGTAATCGCCAAGTTTACCCAAACTCTGCAAGTTGGAGCAGAAGTAATGTTGCAGTAAGATGTGCTCAATGTAGGAATTAGGCTGTCAATGATTAAATTTTTACTTGTTGCTTATAACCGCTCTAGCAGCTTACTTTATTAATTGCTTCAATCTGTTGCCTGTAGCTGTGTCGTTCATTTTCTAACTCAACAACAATGGCGACTCTTTTGTGACTAGCTTCTAGTTGCTCTTCTAACATTGCATTAGCTTCTACAAGAATGGAATTCTCTTCTCTTATTTCCTGTAAGATATTATCAAAACATTTTAATTAATCACGATAAAAAAACTTGCTACCTTTACAGCACAGTATTTATGAAAATTAGGAAGACATAATACACAGTACATAATTATCATGATCCCATGATAAAGTTCTGAAATATACAAATGGAGAAAGCCTAAAGTAACTGGTCATACCACTTTTTCCCTGTTTGAAAATTATTTTATAAATACCCTTTTGAACAACGATACTACCTTACAGATGCTCTTAGTGTGATCAACCAAAACTGCAGTGGAAGGGTAGAATGTTTCATAGTTCTTACACTCCTTTTTGTTGAGTATTCTAGGTTAGCATAACCAAGGCTGGAAGACACTGGTGGAAGATGAGTGAAAAATCAAATTCAATCATCTGGTCAGACAAGTGAAAATTGTGGTATCAATGCCCAAAGGTCAGATAAAAAAATACATATGTTTCATGAGCAATTAATTTTTCAAATCAATAAGGGAGGGAGGGAGGTAGGCTTTATTTTTCATTTTTATTTTGTTTGATAACTGGAAGAGTGCTAAATTATTTTTAGTTACAAAAATCGGTTCAAATGTTTTTGCCTTGTTAAAGTTTATAGGAGAGTACCTATTGGTATTCTTCCTTAAATTTTAACAAGGAAAATCCCTATAGGCCAATTTATTTCACTTCACAGATAATATGAACCCCCATCCATAGAATATGAAGCCTTTAAGTTGTGGTACCTGCACTTCAGAAAAATGCCCAACTTTGGATTTCAAGCTCTCAGCCAGTTAAGCAAGCTTAAGGGTTAGACCCTGTTAGTTTTATATTTCTATTTCATATTTCTTTATGAGCTGGTTGAGTGCTGGAAGCCCATATTTTGGCTTTATTCTGAAGAATGGGTACCACAACTTAAAGGCATCATATTCTGTGGATATGCTTCATATTGTCTTTAAATTGAAGTTATTTTATCCATTTGGACTTGCCTTGTAACAATTTATAGGAGAGTGCAAAATAGGCACTCTCCCATAAATGGTGACAAGGCAAAGACTTCTAAACAAATTTCAATGACCTCAAAAAATTCAGCACTCTACCAGTTAACATGAAAAGCAGATGACACTTTCTGGAATAAGTTAAAAAAAAATCATTTTTTGCGTAAGAAACATAGTGTATGGTACACGCATTTCAATGAAGATATCATAAGCTGTGTTTTTCAGACAGAAATTGGAAAAATAACAATTGAATGATGATTTTCATGACGAGCACTGACTTGCTGTGGCTATTATGTAATGTAAAGGGAGAAAAAAAAGTTATGTGCTGTGGAGTATTATTTATTTTATGGAGCTGAAATTATTGTTGGAAAGATAATTAGTAGAAATTAGAGATTACATGTGTAAGTTATCACTTCTCTGTTTTCTGTTCAAATTCTAAATATTCCAAAGAGAAAAACAATGTTGCTGTCATGTACCTGTTAAGTACTTACCTCAACTCTTGCTTTGAAAAACTCTAGTTCATTCAATTTTTCTTTGAATTTTAAAATTTCACCCTCATAATATTCTACTTTTGTTGCCTGAAATATAGAAGCACATCACATGGTAATTTTTAGGTGAATAACATTATTTGTTTATTTATTGGTGTTTAAGGTCACTTTCAGTATCTATGGCTATATGATGACCACAACACGTATAAAGTCTAGTTTAACCAATCATTAAAATCTATGCTGCACACTTTAGGGTGGGGCCTTGCAAATCACTTATTTTTTATTCGAATCAAATTTCGAATCAAATCGTATCATGTCTGTTATTTGAAATTGAATCAAATCTTAAATCAAATCGGTGGCCTCTTGAAGATAACTAATGGGGGTTGGGGTGCTATACACCAGATTTTTTCTGACTGTGATGGCTCAAGTCCCAACTAATCAAATAATCCAACTACATCATCAAGGCATGCCTTCATCGAAGACATGCCTTGATGAAGTGATTGGAATATTACCCTGTAGGGATTATAGTTCATCGTCGACATTGCTTGGAAATTTGCATTTAACAGTGGTAGGGACAAGTGATATTGGAACTAGCATGGTTGGTGATACAAGTACAGATGTTATTTATTTTCAACATTATTTATGTATGATTTCGATCTGAATTATACATTTTGTGAGATGATGAAGATTGAACTCCAGTTCATTCAATTTTTCTTTGAATTTTAAAATTTCACCCTCATAATATTCTACTTTTGTTGCCTGAAATATAGAAGCACATCACATGGTAATTTTTAGGTGAATAACATTATTTGTTTATTTATTGGTGTTTAAGGTCACTTTCAGTATCTTTGGCTATATGATGACCACAACACGTATAAAGTCTAGTTTAACCAATCATTAAAATCTATGCTGCACACTTTAGGGTGGGGCCTTGCAAATCACTTATTTTTTATTCGAATCAAATCGTATCATGTCTGTTATTTGAAATTGAATCAAATCTTAAATCAAATCGGTGGCCTCTTGAAGATAACTAATGGGGGTTGTGGTGCTATACACCAGATTTTTTCTGACTGTGATGGCTCAAGTCCCAACTAATCAAATAATCCAACTACATCATCAAGGAATGCCTTCATCGAAGACATGCCTTGATGAAGTGATTGGAATATTACCCTGTAGGGATTATAGTTCATCGTCGACATTGTTTGGAAATTTGCATTTAACAGTGGTAGGGACAAGTGATATTGGAACTAGCATGGTTGGTGATACAAGTACAGATGTTATTTATTTTCAACATTATTTATGTATGATTTCGATCTGAATTATACATTTTGTGAGATGATGAAGATTGAACTCTAGTTCATTCAATTTTTCTTTGAATTTTAAAATTTCACCCTCATAATATTCTACTTTTGTTGCCTGAAATATAGAAGCACATCACATGGTAATTTTTAGGTGAATAACATTATTTGTTTATTTATTGGTGTTTAAGGTCACTTTCAGTATCTTTGGCTATATGATGACCACAACACGTATAAAGTCTAGTTTAACCAATCATTAAAATCTATGCTGCACACTTTAGGGTGGGGCCTTGCAAATCACTTATTTTTTATTCGAATCAAATTTCGAATCAAATCGTATCATGTCTGTTATTTGAAATTGAATCAAATCTTAAATCAAATCGGTGGCCTCTTGAAGATAACTAATGGGGGTTGGGGTGCTATACACCAGATTTTTTCTGACTGTGATGGCTCAAGTCCCAACTAATCAAATAATCCAACTACATCATCAAGGCATGCCTTCATCGAAGACATGCCTTGATGAAGTGATTGGAATATTACCCTGTAGGGATTATAGTTCATCGTCGACATTGCTTGGAAATTTGCATTTAACAGTGGTAGGGACAAGTGATATTGGAACTAGCATGGTTGGTGATACAAGTACAGATGTTATTTATTTTCAACATTATTTATGTATGATTTCGATCTGAATTATACATTTTGTGAGATGATGAAGATTGAACTCTAGTTCATTCAATTTTTCTTTGAATTTTAAAATTTCACCCTCATAATATTCTACTTTTGTTGCCTGAAATATAGAAGCACATCACATGGTAATTTTTAGGTGAATAACATTATTTGTTTATTTATTGGTGTTTAAGGTCACTTTCAGTATCTTTGGCTATATGATGACCACAACACGTATAAAGTCTAGTTTAACCAATCATTAAAATCTATGCTGCACACTTTAGGGTGGCGCCTTGCAAATCACTTATTTTTTATTCGAATCAAATTTCGAATCAAATCGTATCATGTCTGTTATTTGAAATTGAATCAAATCTTAAATCAAATCGGTGGACTCTTGAAGATAACTAATGGGGGTTGGGGTGCTATACACCAGATTTTTTCTGACTGTGATGGCTCAAGTCCCAACTAATCAAATAATCCAACTACATCATCAAGGCATGCCTTCATCGAAGACATACCTTGATGAAGTGATTGGAATATTACCCTGTAGGGATTATAGTTCATCGTCGACATTGCTTGGAAATTTGCATTTAACAGTGGTAGGGACAAGTGATATTGGAACTAGCATGGTTGGTGATACAAGTACAGATGTTATTTATTTTCAACATTATTTATGTATGATTTCGATCTGAATTATACATTTTGTGAGATGATGAAGATTGAACTCTAGTTCATTCAATTTTTCTTTGAATTTTAAAATTTCACCCTCATAATATTCTACTTTTGTTGCCTGAAATATAGAAGCACATCTCATGGTAATTTTTAGGTGAATAACATTATTTGTTTATTTATTGGTGTTTAAGGTCACTTTCAGTATCTTTGGCTATATGATGACCACAACACGTATAAAGTCTAGTTTAACCAATCATTAAAATCTATGATGCACACTTTAGGGTGGGGCCTTGCAAATCACTTATTTTTTATTTGAATCAAATTTCGAATCAAATCGTATCATGTCTGTTATTTGAAATTGAATCAAATCTTAAATCAAATCGGTGGCCTCTTGAAGATAACTAATGGGGGTTGGGGTGCTATACACCAGATTTTTTCTGACTGTGATGGCTCAAGTCCCAACTAATCAAATAATAAAACTACATCATCAAGGCATGCCTTCATCGAAGACATACCTTGATGAAGTGATTGGAATATTACCCTGTAGGGATTATAGTTCATCGTCGACATTGCTTGGAAATTTGCATTTAACAGTGGTAGGGACAAGTGATATTGGAACTAGCATGGTTGGTGATACAAGTACAGATGTTATTTATTTTCAACATTATTTATGTATGATTTCGATCTGAATTATACATTTTGTGAGATGATGAAGATGACTGATACCCAGCTATATACCCATGAAAAAGATTCGAGAGGAAATAAATCAGGCAGAAGATTTTGAATCAAATCGAATATCTACTTAAGAATTGAAATCAAATTGAATCTCGATGCTTTGCAGGGCCCTGCTTTTGAGGACTTTTGCCCCAGGCATTGGTACCTAAGTCCTATTTTACCAGTAAACCAGAACTTGTTTAATACAGTAAAGAGCACTGTTCCACTTCCGGGATTCCCATGTAGATTATGAATGGCCTAAATAATCTTGGCACCATGATTATCAGTAATGTACTTGCTTTTTTAAAAATAAATGGTAAGGTACTTTCTTTTTAACCCTTTACCTAATGAACCGCCTGCATCCACCCGCGTAATATGCAAATTGTGCAGTTGAAAAAATCAAATTTTTCAAAATATTTCAATAAAACCATATCATGTGACCCCTCGTTGGAACGAGCTCATTGGAACGAGCTCGTCGAGCTCATTCCAACGAGGGGTCACATGATATGATTTTGTTGACATTTTTTGAAAAATTTAAAAAAATTATATTTAAAATAATAAATTTTGATATCGTCTGCGTTGGGTAAAGGGTTAAAATAATCCAGATTTAAAAGCATTTTGCAAATGTTTTGTGGAAATTTATGCTGTTCAATTTGTGAGAAAAAGTATTGCAGAAGTCTTCTTTCAACAAAATAGTGGGCCCCTCTCAACTGAATAACCCTTATCCAAATAACACTGATGACTTCATCTATCTAACACCAAACCATTTATCATATCTTGGGCACAACTTTGACCTGTTATTTGTATGTAGGTTATTGAGTAAATTCCTATTAACTGAATTAAAAACTTTTATTCTGACAAAAACATTTCTGATAATTATTGAATCCACAGATTAACAGACATCTTTGTTCTCAGCAGTACCTATGTGGGCATTCCATTTATTAAACCTTGTTTGACCGATCTTGATGAGGTCTGTCAAACAAGATGTAACAGAAGTGCTTATTTTGATCACCAAAATGTAGAAAATTTACCAAATTATGGTCAAATGATTATCCCTGTTAATGAATAATATTTTTCAACTGGCAAAGTGGCTATTCAATTAACAAGATTCACCACATTTTTTTATGGACAATCTTGTTAAGTTGATAGCTAAAATGTTTGCAAAAAAATATTCAAGTAACAGAGAGATGCTTTCATTCAGAATTTTGTAAATTACCTATTTTCAGATGATAAATTATGAAATGATTTCATCAACAGTCTATCGATTGGTTCAATGAGTGTAAGTTTATTTGTACAGTCAAGTTTGTGTAATACTTTTGAACAAGAGAGTGGGTGAATGTCCACCAAATGGATGATTCCATTTCCAATCACCTGTGTGTACTAAAAAATATTAAGTACCATTCAAGTTACAATCAATATAAAACATACATGGGATTTTCAAAACTAACACTCCTAAATGCTCCCAAATACTGGTAAATAACTACTTCCTAATTACTTCCCCTGATGGGCATGACTCAATTTTCTGATGGACAGTAGTACATTTTCTTCTGCTATTAAATCAATCTCCTCAGCCACATGGGCCACAATTACCTTAGACAATATAACAGTGTGATTGCAGCCAATACACCAACCCTTTGACCCCTTTGAGTTAAAATATATTCTCACTTGAAAGAAAATTTATAACTGGATCTTTCAAAAACCAGAAAGCCATGTAAATTATCTCCCTTGATGTAAAACTTCCATATTCTGTTTCAATTAAATATACAGTTGTTTTATGGCTTCATAAGAATTTAATCCTCCCACTGAAATAAGTGATTTTACTGTGACAACAATAAGCATCAAATCCCCCCCAAAATATTTGTTTGGTTTTCTTTAAAAAATTCTTAAGTTTTTCCAAAACATTTTAACTAGTTTTTCTGGGTTTGAAAAGAACCTCTTCAGAAGACATTTGGTTATGAATTCCCACTTAATTTTAAAACATTTGGTTAATTAAACTTAGACACTTCTTTGCAAAATAAACTGATAACTTTTCACAACCAAACAAAATCTGCTTGAGGACTTACCAGGAAAATAGATAAAAAGATTGGCCTTAAGTTTATCAAGAACATTGTTACATGAATTATATTCTGTCACCCAAAACTCAATCTGAACACTAATAAGTTTGCACTTAACTCTTAACCCGCTGAGAATTTTCAAGATATTTTTCATCAAATCTAGTCATGGCTGCTGTGAAGCAGCCATGACAAGATCTGATGAAAAATTCAACTAAATTTAACTCAAGAAATCATTGCTGAAAATGTCATGGTATTTACAAGGGAAAAATTTGACTGATGTATTCATTTATTAGGGTTTAACATCACTTTAACAGCCAAGGTCATACCATGTCGGTGACAGTTTTATGGGTGGAGGAAGCCAGAGTACCTGGAGAGAACCACTGAGCAACGATGAGCAGCTGCCAGCTCCCCAACATCGTAACTCCATACTGTAGCACAGGCAAGGTTAGATTGGTTGAAGACATGTGCCCCATCGACATGCAGTATGCCTTAGTGCACGGTGTCATCATGCCCCCATGTGGACAATCGGGGTTAAGTGCCTTGCCCAAGGACACAATGCAGGAGTCTGAATCGATCGCTCAGACGGTTGCCCATCTAAGGACTAACCAGGGCTCGACTAAATGTGTTCAAATTATACTTATTTCAGTGGCAAGAAAAATCTTGCCTTGGGTAGGAATATCCACCAGCACCATGCAAGGAGGAAAAGTTGTGCCAGAATCTTCTTTCCATTCATGAAGTGAATGGAGAGCATCTAAATGGCATCATACGTAAATAGAAAAGGATGTAAAAGTTTAGGATAAATGAATGGTATTTGAGGCGGAAGACCATGCTAACACCATTATCGGAGTTACTGGCATTGAACCTTTCGAGTAACTATAACAAAGAGGAAAGGTGCAGTACATCAGAAGCTTCCTGTACTATGCCTTTTAACCCTAGCCCGTGTAACAGATTTCCCAGGAAGCAAAAAAAATGTGTCATTTTTCTGGTGCCATTTTGGCAACACACCGTTCACACTTAACCCATTACCTAATGAATCAATTGAAACTGCCCAAATAATTTACAAAGTGAGCAGCTGAAAAAAAAAATTTCAACAAAACCGTATCACGTGACCCTTCATTGTAATGAGTTCATGATGCTTGATTCAATGAGGGGTTACACAATATGGTAGTGTTGAATTTTTTGGAAAAATTAAAAGAAAATAGTAATTAAATTTAGATATTCTGTGTGTTGGATAAAGGGTTAAACACAATCCACTTCCTAAAATTACCTTCTCTCTGAGTGCATCCACTTCATCTTTTAGAGACCTGACTGCTCTTGATTCTTTAATGAGATCTATATTCTAAAAAAATCACAAGGAGTTATATATTATTGCAATTAAAATAAACGGAGTACAGATAATAAAACTAGGTTGTAGCATTGGTTAATCGCATAAATTCTCTACTGGAACTTAGTAGACTGTTTTTAAAATTGAGAATCAATCACAGATTCAAGCAAATACAGATTGAATAGAGGAGTACCATTTTTTTTTCATATTGTCTGGCAAAATATTTAAAATAAAAATAAAACAAGATTATTAATTACTCACAATTATATTAATTATAATCTGGAAAAAATGAATATTTAAAGCTGCTACTTCAAGTGAGATAAAAAAAAAAACTCTTTACATGTAAGTGGCAAATATTCTTCTAGAGTAGAACATGCATCATCATACTCATTAGTTCAAGTTTAATCCAGGCTGAGTTCAATCAAATAGATTCCAGAAAATTTGTTAACTTTTAGTGTGAAGAGTTTTTGATGCGAAGTTTCTCAACTTTTTCATAAAATCAAGCCCTGGCTCAAAAATAAAGGATCTCCAATGAGTTCCCAGTTTCTATTGAAATTTACAAAATGAGTTCAATAAATTTACTGGACAAGTTTTATAAATTTTGATATAAACTGAAAATTAAGTCAAGAGAGTGGAATGTTGGATAGTTTAGTCTCAAATTGCTTGTCAATCCAATTCATTGCTTTTGAACATTTTGAGACTAGTTTGGTGCTAAAACAAATATTTTGTTACTGAGAGGGAAAGGTTTGTTAACCCTTTACCTAACGTGAAAAGCAGACGCCACTTGCAAAAATAATTCTTGAATAACTATTTTTTTTCATTTTTTGTCTCAAAAACATAGGTTATGATCCCTCATTGGAATGAGCTTGATGAGCTCATTCCAACGAGGGGTCATAACCTATGTTTTTGAGACAAAAAATGAAAAAGTAATGATAATTAATTGGCGATTTTTGAGAATAGCGCTGGCCGGTTTTGGCCGTTACGTTGGGTAAAGAGTTAAAAAGTATCTAGTTATGGAATGTTCACTGCATCATCCATGTTATAGATTCATTCTTCAACTTCCTTTGAGATCAAAATGTTTTTGATGCAAAATTCCTGTTTTTATTTTCTGGACTTCAAACTGAAGAACAGTGAGTTCCCTTAAAATTACCTCAGATTTTAGTTTCTCTGCTAATGCTCTTTGATCATCTAACTCATCACTCAAATCAGAGATCTGTTCTTGTTTCTCCTCACTGTGAAAATAAAGTAGAAATTACTCATGAGGTTTAAATATGATCACAAATAATTTTTATGTTTATGAAAATGGTTGGTATTGTTTTTAACCCTCTTCACCCTGATATCAATACACCGAAATGTCAAGGAGAAACTTCTTCCTGTTATACAACTAGGAATTTAACCAATTCAATCTCATATGACAAAGCTCAATGAGATTCAATTGGTTTAATTCCTACCTGTCAAACAAGAATGAATTGGTTATAACCTGTTGCATTGTGGGAAAAATGTGCAGCTTAAAATTAAGATTTTTTGACATCAGTGAGCAGAGTGTTAACTCATATAAAAAGTTCACTTGGACTCTCCATTAAATAATCACAGGAAAAAACAACAACAACAACAAAATATTTTATGTTTCTAAATGAATATCAATGAAATCCACTAACTGCAAAACCATACAATAAGTTCCAATTCTACCAGTTGAACAGAGCTTTTTTTACCACAATAAACAAGCACAGCTTCACTTCCAAGGGTTCCCAGGGGGAGGGGGGGGGGGGGGGTGTTCTAGTGTGTTATCTTTTATGTAATCTACTGGACTACAACAATCCAGGGTGCACGCAATTCCAGAATGTCATCTTTCTTCAAGTACTTTTACTAGAAATCTTTTCAGATTTATTGAGATTGGTTAACTGGTTAATAATAATGGAGAAATGTAGAAAAACTGTACTGCTAACAACACCTCATAAAATAAGCTTTCTTTGTGAAAATCTACCCATAGTTACTGTAGCATTATGTATACCAATTCTGGTTTTAAAATTAAGCAAAACAGATGCAAAAGAGGTTTGTCCCTATGACAAGATTTTAAACAAAAAGTCAAGGGTCATAACTGTAAAGAAAAATAAGTAGGACACAATCTGTTTCTTCAGACATTCTACCAATAGAAGAATTAATGTGCACAAGGTTTGCATAAAATATGCAAATATGGATTTACTGATCTAAATGCTTTCCCCTGAGATGTGATCTGTTACATTTTGTATCAGACATTGGAATTGAGTGCAGTTTTCCCAATGTATTGAATATAAAAATTCAATATCATCATGGAAGAGAATGACAGCATCAACAAGCAAAATGACATGGTGTAAAATAAAGAATGCTGAGCTAAAAAGCATGTGAAATCTACTCAATTTGTTGAAAAAAGAAAATCATCATAAAAACCAATGACATTTTGTTACATGTTCTTACATTCACTTTCTAAAATTTGTTGCATAAGCAGACTGTGATCCACTATTTCGCACTACCAGAATTTAAAATCAGAAAAATATAACACTCACCACTCATGCCTAACTTTTCTCAGTCTCGCTTTACAGTCTGCTAGCTCCACCACAAGATGATGCTTATCTGGGCTTGTAGATGGCAATGTTATGGGAACCAGCTTACCATCTGAGCGATTCTGGTAATAGTCTCTTTCCTGTGTCAGATCTACAATTAACTAGAAAAGAGTAATAAAATATTTAGTAAAATAAAGAGGGACACAGTAATTACCACTCAATTGGATTAATAATATAACCCTGTTAACCACATATAATTTTTAAACACCACACAATTTACCTATTCAGCCAGCCTTAGAGATCTCTTCAGCATAAGTACTTTCAATACAGTTAGCATAAGTACTTTCAATATAGGTATTTGGAAGAGTAATACTTTTTTTTAACTGTTCCAGTAATACATATTTTGCAGCTCAGAAACCTAAGGGAGATGACCAACATAAGCATCAAGCTTTCTGTTGAATACCTTCATTGTAGTGATTTATCCAGTAATGTTTCCGTGCTGCATTCACTGTCTCATAATTACATCTGTATCTTTTCTCTATTGTAAAACAGATTGTATGCAATTACAGAGCTTTCATCAATAAATATTGTTTAAACTAATTCAAGTATTTGGTCTATTGTTTCTTGTTTGACAGAGCTGTAAGAGCTCTACCAAACAGAATAACAGATCATTTAATTTATCATTGAAATGTAGAAAATGTTAAAAAATTTATAGTAATTTATATATTTTTTATACTTACCAATGACCCAGACATAGCTGGTGCTAACTCTTAAAATATAGGGCCAAACACAAATTTTGCCCCCCAATCCCCAAAATTTGCATCTAAAACCAAAGAAAACATGTCCTGAATGGCCCTCCACACTTCACCTCTACTGCGCATGCGCAGTGTCAAGGACGTTCCGAAATTGGCGCCATTAATCATTCTAATAACCAGTGCCTGGTAAGCGCTATGTACTCAGCGGGGAGGTAAGAGTTCCCAACTCCTGGGAGGGCCATCCCCGTCTGGGTCATTGGTAAGTATAAAAAATATATAAATTACTATAAATTTTTTAACATTTTTATACTGTACCAATAACCCAGACATAGCTGAATAGTAAAAAGGCTGGAGGGCCAAGGACATAGAGCAAGATGGAATATGCTCAATACTATAAAATAGAGTCATCCCCTCTAGGGAAAAAGAAGTATTAGGCCTTACATGTATCTTTCTTATTTATGATAAATTAGAAAGATACAACACCTTCCAAAATTGAGCAACATACATCCATGTACTCTATTAATATCTAGTATAATCCTTATACTAATAATTTTTAAAGTAAGCCAATAAATAAAGTAAGTCTAGAGAATAGAGACTCTTTATACTCCTTAAAAGTGTCTGAGGATTGCATGATCATGTCCGTTGACATGTGCTATATTCAAAAGCTGTACTTTAAAAACTAAGACTTGAATGAATTTTTAAAACATAAACTTCTCACTAAACAACCATCCCAATAACAGCTCAGAATTACTAACTCCGGAGGAGGTATCCCCTTGTTTTCATAGTAAAACAGGTGACCCAAGGGAACACCCTCCCCCCACCCTCCTTTTTCTTGCCCTGGGTCAAATAGCCCAGAGCGAAGAGGGCAGCAGAACGGAGTCACTGCCGAAACAGACAGCCTACCTAGTTATAGTAGCAACTGTTAAGCGAATGATATTCTGAGCAGTAGATAATAGACCTAACAATAGAGGCCTCCAGAAATAGACTCAATATTTCTGAGATAAAAAATTCATGAATGTGGATGGCTGAGCGCAATGAGCAGCCTTCAAAAATCTATAATAGCGACACTATTAATGTAAGCCCAAGATGTAGAAGAACTCTTACTTCATGAGCCGAAATCTCAAACACAACTGCTGAGTCAAAGATATACCATAAGCAGTATCGATAGTTAATTGAATCCATTAGCAATAGAATGGAGCGTAACGTCCTTCTAATAGGCATCAAAGACATTAGAAGTTTACGCCCGTAGTAATAAACAGATATCTGTTTATAAATACATAAACTCTAACCGGACAGAGTAAAGGCCTATGCCCGTACGAAGGCGGAAGGATCTTAATAACAATAGGATCCGGATATTAGGAGCCTAACTCTTATGCAAAAATCCAACCTAAATAGTAAAGGAAGTAGTGATTCCGAAACTACGAAAGTGAAAATCATCCACCGATAGTGCATGAAACTCACTGACTCTTCAGTAAAAGAGAAGCCAACAGAATTACTGTTTAAAAGGTCAGAATTTGAAAACTACTGTTTCCAGAGGCTCAAATGATTACTTAGCTAAATAAGAACCGAAGTTAAATTCCATATAGGAATTTAATCTAATGATTCTAAGTCTATTTATCGAAAAGTTACTAACTGACTTAGATAAAGAGACATAAGACTCAATTGTAAACTATCATAGAGTGCATAGGTATGAGGTAACATAAACCTATAACCTTAATAATAACAGGCTGCAGTAGATCTTGTCAAACAAGTATACTAAAAAGTTGCAATGAGTAGTATGGAGGGATCAACAATATGAACATAGTGTTCCCTACACCAACGACGGAAGAGCCTCCACTTTAGCCGCATAGAATAGCGAAGAAGAGGATCTCCTATAGTAAGAAATCGCATCCAAAGCTCGTCCAGTACAATGCTTAGAATGCAATAAGGACCACACAACGTAATACGTGAAGGTTGCGACCTTGCGGGTTGTGATAAAGATGACACGATTTTACCCAGCGAAAAAAGATCCTCTCATTGAGGAAGATTTCGCGTTAAGTCCCACAGTAGACATCAGAGTAAATTTACCCACGGTCTCTGTGAAGACAGAGATGCTATCAACAGAAATGTATTGTGGTTGTTTATCTTAGCAATACCTGCTGAAACAACAGCGCCGGAGGATACGCATTATTTATTTATTTATTTATTGGTGTTTAAGGTCACATACTTATGCACAATGGCTAATCATGACCGTGACAGTTTTACGGGTGGAGGAAGCCGGAGTACCCGGAGAGAACCACCGAGCAACGACGAGCAGCTGTCAGCTCCCCAACATCGTACCTCTGAACTCTGCACCGCAGCACAGGCAGGGTTAGATTGGTTGAAGACATGCGCACCAGCGACGTGCAGTACGCCTCAGTACACAGCGTCATCGTGCCCCCATGTAGGCAATCGGGGTGAAGTGTCTTGCCCAAGGACACAACGCGGTTGCCGCAGGTGGGATTCGAACCGAGGACCTCTCGGCTTGCAGCCTGCACCTCTACCAACTGAGCCACGAGGATACGCATATCCTATCATTCCGTCCTATTAGATCAATAGAGCGTTAACAACATTAGCTCAGAGATCCGGACAAGCAAACACATACGTCTGCAATTGATTAGCAAGCTGTGTCGTAAATAAATTATCATTGGGCGCTCCCATTGATAGCAAATCTGATTGAATACTTGTTTGTTGAGAGTCCATTCTGACGGCAACAAGCGACCCATAAGTGAACGGGAGTCCGGTAAAACAATCAGACGACCCGGAATATGACGGACCGAAACAGAACTTGGTGTACTATAACAAACAGAAGGATTCTTTCCATTAAATTGAATAACGGAAACGAATGAGTGCCTCCCTGGTTCCGAAGATACGCCTCTACTGTCGAATTAACGGACAGGATTTGGACATGCGTTTCTGAATAATGTTCATCCAATGACATAAAGCAAGCCTAAAAAACATTATTCCGTGGAAGATAAGTGCTTGCTTAGAGACTGCGGAACCCAAAGACCCTGGCACTTCGAATCCGTTGGGATCAATATTATATCCCAACCTGTTTGACTGGCAACCGTCATAATTATAACACTCGGATCCGGCAACTGCAGTGGCACTCTCTGAGTCAACCACCGAATGTTTGCCCCAGTCTGAATCTCTTGCAACACTAGATAGACAAGAGAACGTGTAAATCGAGCAATTCATGGATTGCTGAAAAGTTGCCGTCGAAGAGAAGCTTCTCCGAGAACGAAGCGACTCTGAGAGAGTTCTTCACCTTACTACCCATGCGCGTGGATGTAGCTAGGGCTGCGTCACGTCTAACCAACTCCAATCAGCCAATGAAGGGCGGAGTTATACGTGAACAAACTACTGCCCTCAAAAGAAATCACATTGAGGATAATATCCCGTAATTCTTTTCTTGAAGACGTAATGATAACGCCTCAGTAAGGTGGATTACGTATGATAAAGCATCTAAGTTAAGTCTACTAGACATCATTGTCGTTTCCAACATTGTGGTTGGAAAAGACATAGATGGCGAAAAAGAATATTTCCAGTCTTTAACCATGCCGTCTAGACGCATATGAACTCTCGGTATGCCCTGATCTGCCAAAATAAATTATTCATATAAATGATAAAAAGGCAGAAATGAGCATTGCGGACAAGAAACTAAACTATCATGCTTGGTAGCAGGCTTATATGCATATATAGCGTCGATAAATAATACACATGTTCTAATGACATTATTGGACTGTGTCGGTAAGTCAGGGACAATGTCCCTGAACCGATCCAAAATTCCGTGTCCAATGACGCTATAAGTCTCTTATCCAACATCGCAGCAATGTAGTCCGAAATAACAATCACTGGAAGATAATGCCAGAAGATATGAATGGCAGCTTCCGATGCTACGAAAGGGAAAACTCGAAATCTTTCGAATCCCTTTCACCATCCTGTCGGACCCTATAAAGCGTTCGGTCGTCCGTACCTGATGCAACCGCGGACCGCACCGACCCAGCGCCGTCAGATAATTCCTGATTCGACTAAGAAACTGTCGATTGCTGGGATGCTGCGAAAAAACTGTGCTAACTCGGATAGCACGTCCGTCACTGAGGCCTGTGGAGAAGCGGTCCTACAATGCATTGCCGCTGGAAGCTCCGTGATCGTTACCCTGTGCATACTACTAATATGCGAGCGAACGGAGTGTATAGGCCTCGTGTCCCTTGGCTACCGGATGGCGTGACCTATTCGCCGTGGAATCACTGAATGACGAAACTGATCGGATACTCGAGGTCACGTAGCCAATGTGCGGTCGTGTGCCCTGCTGTGAGGATGAGGAAGCATTATCGACAGTCTCTCGGACTGTCAATATAACGGAGCGTCCCGACCGACAGACATATGCTCCGAATGTAAAATATCTGAACCACAACATGCGGTCCCCTATGTTGTAGGACGAGAGAGGGACCTCTCTCGCTCACAACCCGGACGGAGCTGGACAAGCCAGGAACCGGATTAACAGGCTTCCTCCGATCTGTCCTCAATCCACCGTCACTGGGTGAGTACTAAAGTAATTAAAGTGCTCGCATCACCCAAATCTCCTTCCTAGACCGCAACGGACGAACCCGGCAGCCGAAGCATTCAATGAATGTACGCTACACCGGGTGAGCTAGCGAATGTCACTCCGTCGATCCTACAAGGGACCTCTTAGGCGATAGACAAATTCCATGAGCACTTATTGCCGCTAGCTCTTCATTAACTATGACGACAGAGGCACACTTTTGAAAGACATCTCCGTAACTTTGCGAACAAGAAACCCGAAATGCTTGGTAATAGCAAGCATATAATAATAATATATATATAGCGTCGTTCAATAATTCGAAAGTTTGTGTGACATTATTGGACTATGTCGGAACTGAGGGACGATGTCCCTGAACCGAACTAAAAATTTCTAAGTGCACCGACGCTATCAGTTTCTTATCCGGCATCGCAGCATTCTGGTCCGACGAAAGAAGCTGTAGAAGATCAAGTCAGATGACATACACAACAGCATATGTTGTTCCGAAAGGGAAAGCTCGAAATCCTCCGAATCCCTTTCGGTATCCCGTCGGACCGGATGACATTTTCGGACGTCCGTACCCGCTTCCGCGGAGCGTCCCGACCCAGCATCGTCGGATAAAAAATATGCGACAGATTCAGTTGATGCTGGGATGCTGCGATAAGCTGTGCTATTTAGGAAAGCACGTCCGTTCCCGAGGCCTGTGCAGTAGCGGTCTACGATGCATTGCCGCCGGAAGCTCCGTGTACGTTGACTCCCGCACACTTTCCTATGCGAATGTCCGGAGTCTGCAGGCCTCGTGTCCCTGGCTACCGGATGGTGTGACCTGGTCGCCGATGATTCTCTGACTGGCGAAACTGACTGGATATCCGAGGTCACGTAGCCAAGAGCGGTCGTGTGCGCTACCATGAGAATGAGGAAGCCTTATTGACAGTCTACTCCGGACTGCCTATATGTCGGAGCGTCCCGAGCGACGGACGTATGCTCCGAATGCGAAACATTTTGTACCACAACATCTGGGGCCAGATGTTGTTGTACGAGAGAGGGGCCTCTCTCGCTCGTCGTCCGGATGGACCAGAACGAGCTATGAACCGGACTAAAAGGCTTCCTCCGTTCTCCCTCTAATCCGCCGTCACTGGGTGTGCATTTGGTTGATTTATAGTGCTCGCATCACCCCAAAACTCCTTCTAGACCGCAACGGACGAACCCGGCTGCCGAACCATTCGATGAATGGACGCTACACCGGGCGAGCTAGCGGACGTCAAAGGCCGTCGAACCTACTAGGGTCCTCTTAGGCAATTGGCGTATTTACATGAGCACTTTTCCACTAGCCCTTCATTAATTGTGACGACGGAGGCACACTGTTGGAAGACATCACAGATACATCACCCTAATCTTGATCGTCTGAAATAGAAATTGATAAAGTAGAGTGACCCTGCGGGGAAAGGACCGGAGTGTCCAATTCCCCACTAACATACCGTGACATACGCTTCCCATGTTGTCATCGAAATCATACGATACGGAACAGGAGTTAATGCAAGTACACTGACCACATATAGAATGATTATAAAAGTCAGAGGAAGACTTCCTCTTATTACAATTGATCAAAATCCTTTCAATGTGAAAAGAAAACAAAGTCCTGGTACTCGCACCAACCCCTGGCAATCAAAATACATAATAATAATATGATCCATTAATATAGAAAAAATAATTGAAATCAAAATATTTTGAAAAAATATTTTTTCAGAATAGCCCAAGTTTCTGAAAAGTAACGTTGAGCCCCAATGGATCCCAAGCCTAAGTGTGGACAAAAATTTTAAAAATATTTTAAACAATTTATTCAACACTTACGAACAATAATAATGTATCTAGTAATGATTAAAATAACATCAAGATATTATTTTCAAGAAATCCCCCCCTCACACAGAGGGCTGTTGTAAATGTAAACAATGAGTGTAAAAACACTAAAATAAGACTCCAGGCACCCAGGCCCGGAATCAGTTACCAAAAATACACTATCTGATGCAAAACAGAGACTTCCAGGGAAGAAACTGCAGAACATCAGATGGTAGATGAAGAACACAACGCCTAACCACCCGTAGGTGAAGACGTAAACATGGGGAAAAGAACAGAATTCATTCTGTTATTCAGCTAAAACTCCCAAGAAATTTTAGTAATAATAATTACAGAAACTATGCCAAAAGCATGGGAGAATAGCAAGAGGGGACTTAAAGGAAAGGGAGAGAGGAAAACACTGAAAAATCAGTGTAACTAAATAACCAGAATGACAACAAAATGGCTGCTGCCTCGAAAATAGGTAACTTAACATAATTTCATTAAAAAATTTTAAGTTACAGCCCTGATAATATTCTGTCACACATTTTTCCTCTCCTCCTTCTCTATCCTCCTTAGAATCACCATTTCACTAATATTTATGTGTCTGGCATCATTTAAACTGAGATTTACAAGCACAAAGATCAGTCAGATGTTAACTGATGAAGGGCCAAACTTAGAATAATTAATGGCGCCAATTTCGGAACGTCCTTGACACTGTGCATGCGCAGTAGAGGTGAAGTGTGGAGGGCCATTCAGGACATGTTTTCTTTGGTTTTAGATGCAAATTTTGGGGATTGGGGGGCAAAATTTGTGTTTGGCCCTATATTTTAAGAGTTAGCACCAGCTATGTCTGGGTCATTGGTACAGTATAAAAATGTCCAAATTCTAGTAAACCTTTAAGCACCTGGAGATTTTCATGCATTTCTGCTATACTGTACAGTGTATATCATCTGGCTTTACAGTTATTTGTAAGCAAGTCTTGGCTGCCTATATAGGCAGCCAAGACTTGCTTAGAAAAAACTGTAAAGTTACTAAGAGTGTTATTTTTTAGTTCACCAAGAGACTGCATGTTGGGGTACCTGTTTTGTTGCATTAATAAGTGGTCAAAGTAAGAAATGGGCCTTTAAGGGTTAAATGAATATTCCTGTTAATTGAATATTAATCACTGAAGAAATAGCCATTCAATTAACAGGGTTCCCTTCCATACTTACTTGAAAAATATTTGATTTTCAGTTAAGTCTGGTAATCAACTTTTTTTGGTTGCAAATACAATTTAACTCTGCCTGCTGCAAGCCACTTCTCTTGCCTTGTAAATATTCATTACTTAGAATGGGTATAATCCTTGTGCTTGTTACCAAAATCTACTCAATATATAGGAGTAGGTGCTTTATCAATGATTTCTTCATGACAGACTCTGTTCAAACACTTTTCCTTCAAATTGAGTCTTGGCTGCTTTACAGTACAGTTCATTTCATTCATTTATTGGTGTTTAAGGTCACATATTTCTGCACAATGGCTAACCATGACCATGACAGTTTTAAGGGTGGAGGAAGTCTGAGTGCCCGGAGAGAACCACCGAGCAATGGCGAGCAACTGTCAGCTCCCCAACATACCAACTCCACACAAGCAGGGTTAGCATTGGTTGAAGACAGGTGCACCATCGACAGGTAGTACGCCTTAGTACACAGCGTCACCGTGCACCCACGTGGGTAATGGGGGTGAAGTGTCTTGCCCAAGGACACAACGCGGGTGCCGCAGGTGGGATTCGAACCGAGGACCTCTCGGCTTGCAGCCTGCACCTCTACCAACTGAGCCACCGCGCCCCCTACAGTACAGTTTCCCATGATTCCATTTAATGGGACATCAAAGAAAATACTCAGTTGGTTAATTAAGAATTAAATCTCCAAGAATACAGCATCAGTCTTGAGGTTTCCCTAATCAAGCTGACTGTGTGCTGTTTCGTGACTGGCTTATATTGTTATGTGGCTCAAGAGCTCTTCATGTCTCTATAAAACACATACAGATTTCATTTATTTATTTATTGGTGTTTAAGGTCCCTTTTAGCATCTATGACCATATCATAACCACAACACAAGTACCAAAAGTCAAATGTATCCAGTCAATTATATATATTAGTATTATTTAGAGGAATATATGACTGAGGTTTTGGTTACTGGGTCCTATTATAGCAGAAAGCAGACAATGTTCACCCTAGTTATCAAGTACAGCTTCTCTTCCTGAGGTTCCCCCCATTAAATAAAGTAAGCTTTTATCATCACTCAACAACAGAACCTGGGAAGAGTGGATTGCCACTAAGACACTGCAGACTGAGGTGGTTTTTCCATCCACTAATAACAGGCTGCAACCTAAATTCCTATCAGCTGAAGGTCTGACAGTTCTTCTTTTACTTTTTATTAGAAATTATAAATACCATGGTGTGTTGATTGTAATCCACTAATCTCATACTGTTGGTCACCATCACAGCATTAAACAGTGACAAAACACCCAAGTTGGTGATGTCACCAGACACACACTTGAAAAAAATTTCCAAACAATCCAGTCATTTCATTGAATTTCATGTTAATGGGGTAATTCAGTTGAATGGAATCAGAAGGGGAATACAAATCTGTTTAACCCTTTACTAAATGCACATGATATCAAAATTTATCATTTTAATTATTATTTTTTCAATTTTTAAAAAATTTGAACAAAACGATTTCATGTGATCCACCATTCCAATGAGAAGTCACAAGATATGGTTTTCTTGAAATTCTTTTTTTAACAATTTAAAAAAAAAAATGTTCAATTTGTATATTAAGCAGGCGGAGTCATTAGCTGGGGGGTGTTAAACCCTTTATCTAATGGAGCGTCATAATCAGCCACCGCTATTCACAAAAATCGCCATTTAAATATTATTTATTAAATTTTTCCCTGAAAAACATAGCTTATGGCTCAATGAATTGGGTGGACAGAGCTCATTCCAATCAGGGGTTGTAAGCTTTAAGCAATATTTTTCAACCATTTATGCAAGTTTCATCTGCTATTCATGTTAGCTGCCATCTAAAGGGGTAAATCAATAATAGCCATTGTGCATTGAGCACTCATCTCTATACAACTGGATTGCTGAAATGACGGCGAAAAATGTTGCCACTCAAACTGCTCCCCTCTCCCCCAAGACAATACATGGTTGTATAAACCAAATCAACTTTGTAGGGTGGGGGAAACACAAAAGCTAAATTTTATAAGAAATAAATTGCATGTTTATTAACCCTTTACCCAACGTAACGGCCAAAACCGGCCAGCGCTATTCTCAAAAATCGCCAATTAATTTTCAAAATATTTTCATTTTTTGCCTCAAAAACATAGGTTATGACCCCTCGTTGGAACGAGCTCGTCAAGCTCATTCCAACGAGGGGTCATAACCTATGTTTTTGAGACAAAAAATGAAAAAAATTAGTTATTCAAGAATTTTTTTGGCAAGTGTCGTCTGCTTTTCATGTTAGGTCTGGAGAGTTTTGTTCATTTTTTCACACTTTGGCAGTCTTCATCCTGTGGTTTTGCAGTTGTTTCCAGGCGGCCAAAACTTGCCAAGAAACAACTGTCAAGGTACTTGAAATGTAATTTGCAAGTTGACACAGAGACTTCAAACTGGGGCACCTGTTCTGTTGCAGTAAACTTTGATCAAAGTTGGAAAATAGGCCTTTAACCCTTAACCTTACATGAAAAGCAGACGACACTTGCACAAAAAAAAATTCTTGGAATAACTAATTTTTTAAAATTTTTGTCTCAAAAACATAGGTAATGACCCCTCATTGGAACGTGCTTGTTCCAATGAGGGGTCATAACCTATGTTTTTGAGACAAAAAATGAAAAAATAATGAACATTAATTTGCGATTTTTTAGAATAGTGCTGGCCAATTTTGACTGTTAAGTTGGGTAAAGGGTTAAGTGTTAAGGTAACAATGTTCAACCACACAATTTCCATTAAAAGCATAACTCTCATCAAATTCACTGAGACTTACCGGCCATTGAGCATGAACTTGACATTTATGTTAGATAAACCACCAAAGTTCTTAGGAATCAGATCATAATTCATTGAGTTATCACACCAAAGAAGTATTCCTGGCAGACACACACTCACTGGATAGACAAATCTTAGATGCCAATGTACACACATAAGCATGTGCTATCTGATAAATTGAGACACTATATAACATCTAAGACAGATGCAAGACACCTGTAAGTATGACCAAATATTTATGAGATGTTGAAATCAGAAAAATGTATAACATTTGATCTTTAAAGCAGACTAAAATAATATATTAGAATTAAGGGTATCAATATAGTCAGCTGAACATATCTGCACCAAATTTAATACTTACAGTATCATTTCCTTGGATGTCTCAAATGTATTACATGTTCTGACAAGTTAGAAACAAGAGCAATGCAAAGCATGGCATATGCCCCTGATGGTGTCATAATGCCATGGTGACCATACTGAATTGGCCAGCTAGGCCAAAATCAAAAGAAAGCATTGTCTTGTCATCCACAAGTAACCCTAAAATTGTGATTTGATCAAATAAGTCATTCTTTAGTTATTGGATGGAAACCAAAAGTTAATGGGCAGATGACGGATGGATGGATGGACAGACATAGTGAAAACCCAATGCTCCTAAGACAGTCGAGGGCATAAAAAGGGATACCATAAATTTTCCCAGCAGGCAATACTCAAACTAACTACTCAACATATAAACTTGATTTACAGAGCCCCAAAAATTGAAATAATAAACACTGCTATGTTTATTTATTCTCGCACACATCCAATATGAGTGATTAATATTAGATATTTTTATTTCTTTATTTATTGGTGTTTAATGTCACATATTTCTGCACAATGGCTAATGGTGACGACAACATGGATATAAAGTAAAGTCCAGCCAATTGTTTACACCCATGTTGCCCATCTGAGAGGTCTTCAGCTCCAGGCATTGGTTACCAGGTCCTATTTACCAGTAAAACAGAGCTTGGTTACCACAGTGAACCTGCATTCAACTTATCGTATAATACACACACACGCTAAGTTCATTAGAATCTCATCATGACTGAATTATTGTGCTAAAATAATTTCAGCACCCTATTTTCATATGAAGGGGCATAACTGTGTCAAAATCTATTGGCTATTGATTTTGAGCAAGTCATTTATATCAGAAGGGCTGTGGAGGGGGACAGGCTTGGCTCAGGAGTCCGGGATTCTTGAGTCAGGAAAGGGCAACCAGAGTTCAAATCCTGTGCCAAGCCTGGGACCCCCCCCCCCCAATCCCCAAGCGAGAACCAGGAAGATAAGTTGCTCATCGCATTGGAATACTAGTTGCCACTTATGTGCCCTTTCCAACGTTAAAATCATTGTAACCTTATCAACATTTTATTCCACCCAACAGAGCTGGTGGGTCTTACTATTAATGCATTTCAGCTAGTTCTGTAGTTACATAGAACCAAATATTAAGAAGGGGCTGTATAGTGAATGGAGCTCTGCACTTGACCAATGGTTGTAATTTTGGACTGCATGATTCTTGAAGTAATAACTTTATTAAATCAACTTCACATAACAAATTTATCACTTCAAGAATTGTGTAATCAAAAGCTATAACTCTAGGTCACTGGATACTCACTGATGAACTTGCAAATTTGAAACATGCTGCTAAAAACATTATTTTGACAGCCGAAATGTAAGCTGATTTTTCATCCAAAAGCTGCCAGAATTCTCCATTTAATAACCGATTTCAAAATTTTCTTGGGAGAGAACTGCCCAAACCTCCATCATCGCACATGCCTTCAGCATTCCAAGAAGATGACATCAGCATTGGCATCACTGTCTCAACACTTTCAAAAGGGGGCTCATCACAGAATTAATCCTGGGGCACAAATTTCCTCTCCCTGGCACCGTATATCAGATACATACCTACAAAATGTTGCAAGAAGCCAGTTATACTTAATTTATCAGTAGTTATTATGTTACTAAGGTATTCTAGACACATGAATGGATATACACACATCCCATTTGTATATTGTCTATTGAAAGAAAAAAGGTGCAACTGGCAGTGCTTGTTCTTTCAATTTTTAGGGTTCTGTAAATCAAGCTCACAAAATATAGAGTAGTTAGTTTTAGAGTTGCTTGCTGGGAGAATTCAGGGTATCCTTTCTTTTGAACTTGTCAGAACATGTAATTCATTTGAGCCTTCCAATGAAATGATACCATAAGTATTAAATTGGTGCAACTATGGTCAACTGACCACATTGATACCCTTAATTCTAATCAATTATTTTAGTCTCATTAACCCTTTATCCAATGCAGACAATATCAAAATTTATTATTTTAATTATTGTCTTTTTCAAATATTTCAAAACAATGTAACAAAACCAAATCATGTCACCCCTTAACCCTTTACCCAACCTAACGGCCAAAACCGGCCAGCGCTATTCTCAAAAATCGCCAATTAATTTTCATTATTTTTTTCATTTTTAGTCTCAAAAACATAGGTTATGACCCCTCGTTGGAACGAGCTCGTCGAGCTCGTTCCAACGAGGGGTCATAACCTATGTTTTTGAGACAAAAAATGAAAAAAATTAATTATTCAAGAATTATTTTTGCAAGTGTCGTCTGCTTTCCACGTTTGGTAAAGGGTTAATGGAACAAGCTCGATGGGTATGTTCCAATGAGGGGGGGGGGGGGGGGGGGGCACATGATATGGTTTACTTAAATTCTCTTTGAAAAATAATAATTTTTCAACTGCTCAATTGGTAATTGCAGCCGATCTGTTAGGTGAAAGGTCAAAGTACAAATGTTATAGATTTTTGGCACCATTATGCTCTTCCAACTTGGCATGGGTGTGACATTATAACAAAATCTGATTTGGTTTATCAGTACTCTATGCTTAAAAAAATACAGCACAAAAATAGGTCGAAGATTACAATTACAAATCTGCAATTACTCGATAAAATTATAGCTTCTGTATCACAGAGCTATGATTTTCTCATCACTTGAAGCTATATTTATAAAAGCATTAAACAGTTTCTGCTTCAATGAAGGACTGACAATGTAAATGACACAATTTTACAAAAAGATTGGGCTGTATATTTGCTTCATTAAAGCTGGGGATTACATTTCCAAGAAAGACAGTACATCTTACCATACCTCTGTCCATTTAATCATCTGCGTGTGCATGACTGACCATATCCCCTACTGCACTCATAAGGGCATGAAATTCATACATTGCAATAGGACCGATCAATATCTAAAGATGTGCAATTGTGTACAACACTATTGAAATTTAGATTTATTGTGTGTGGGGCTATATTACATCTGGGAACTTTGGGAACGTAATAGTTTACACCAGAAATTCAATAAGCTTGAATAAACAGAGCAAACAGATGCACATTTCTGTAGGTAAAGGGCTCCTTGGATTCTGCTGAGAGTGCTAAAGGCATGATCAATGATGGGAGGATCTGGGGTAGTATTCTACGAAAAAAGTGTGAAAATGTGCCATAAATGAAGCCTTTCCCTTCCAAACTGAGCCATAATTATCAATAGGTTATACTTTCATGTATGAGTCCAAAAGTACAAACCAATGACCTATACAGTGGAGCGCACTTAATTGGATATCTCTTAACTTAATAACCCTGTTACTGTTAGTTGAATATAATTTCTCAACACAAAACTATTTACCATACCTCCAGTACAAAATTTGACCTGTTAACCGAATATAGGTTATAGAGAAAACTCCTGTTAATTGAGTAAAACATCTTGTAACTTGTCAAGAAATTACCTTGACTCTCCCCAGTTTTCCTTTGTTTATAGACCTATTACTTACAGTAAATGACACTTCAGACTTATTAACCTGTAAAAAAAAACACTTGCAATAGTTTGTAAGACAACATGACACACTGCAAAAAACCCTGTCTGTACGTATCGCCATTGGGTTCAGGTCTTACTTCCTTTTGATCATTCTTATGGGTTTTAGGGGAACAGTTACTATGCCTATTGAGAAAGACAAAAACAAATTAGGGTGACAAATAAATAAAGTCCGTCCAGTGTATGAGTCAATAAGGGTGGAAATGTCACAATGAGAATACGACATATTCTCCCCTTTGCTGGATAGAATAAGTGATGTGAGTAAATAGGGGCCATTCAAGCCTGAATATAAGCAACCTGTCATTTACAAAATGAGGTCCGCAAAGGGTTAATTTGCTGATGCCACAGTGGGCCAATTTATCCTCTCAGTACATCTTTCTGTTTTGGTTTGAGACCTTGATTCAGACTGAGGTTCACAGAGGGTAAATTTGGTGATGCTACCCTGCTGAGCAGGGTAGCATCACCAAATTCACCCTCTGGGGACCTCATTTTGCAGATGACAGTCTGCTTATTTTCAGGATTGGGACCATTTGGCCAGTTCCCAGTGAGAAAGTTTGATCAGTTTATGCACAAACACAGTAAAACATTTCAGCCAGTTTCTGATGGGTCTTATGGTTTGGTTTTCTGGTTTGCAACAAAAACTGGAACCGGAACCAAAAAAATGCTAGCTCTAGAGCTCAATAAGCTTTTTAAAATTTTGGTATTTTGACCAGGGTTAATTGTCTCACTGCATTCAAATATTGCTGTGGTACCAGTAAACAGAACTGTAGACTGACTAACAACACACTTTTTATTGTACTTCTCCCATTAATACCTGGCTTTATCAGGCTTTGTGAGTTGGTACTTTAAACATTACCTCTGTACATTCATCTCGTTCCTTTAAAATTCTCATTAGGTGATTGAACATTTTTTCTGTGTAGACTTCTATGTGATCTGAAGGCTCCATTGGTAATATATTCAAATTATCATCAGTGATCTGTAAAAAGAAGAAAAAAAATCCTTTATTATACAGTACAGTGTTCACAAAGGTGGTCACTTTCACAATCAGGTAGGTCACTATCGTTAATGTATATATGGATATGAGAGAAATGCTGAATACATGTAATAAAGAAGTTTGTAGCCCATTTTTCAATTCATACCTGACTTGGTTATATTCTTTCACTCTCATTCTACCCCTTTTTGGGAGCCTCCAGAAAGGCATACTGGAGCCCATAATGCTGCTTGTGGCATAAAGGTTTTTTTTGCAGTGCAAGCACTTTTCTTCAATAGAGCCCTGATACTAAATTTCATAAAAGATATCATCCTGCCCATTTTATGAACTATTTATTTGTTGATGTTTGACAGGCTGAGTGTGAGATCATGGCTATACTGAAAAGTGATGAAAGCTACATACAGATTTTATAATGTATGCATCAGCTTGTTTAGAGGATGTGAGATATTTATCGAGTATTGAATGTGGGATGGACATGTGAAGTGCTTTACATCCTGCATTCATACTCTTAAACCTTAAACTTTTATAAAGCAACACATAATTCATTTCAATACTTATCTCAGAAACATAGGAAGCCTTTCGAACTTTGGGGGGGGGGAGGGCATGATCATATGATCATATTATAAAGTGATATATATTAGTTATGGTCCATGGGCCTCAGTGGCATGGCAGGAATACAATATACAAAGCTATGTTTGGAACTTACTCACCTCTACGCTAAGAAAAATGCACACTTGGGCTCCAAATTTAACAAATTTCGGCCTGATTGGGAAATCTGTTGAATATGTGCATTTTCTCGACTTTAAATGATGTAGTTGAGACAATCAAACTAGGAATCTTTACTCATCACATCTTAAGGGTAAAGTATCTGTGCAATCCCCCACCCTTCCAGCTATTCCCAATAAGATTATAATGATGGATTGGTAAAGATAATGTTGGCCTTTACTCCCACCCTCTATCTCTCTCTCTCTTTCTCTCATCTCTATTTCCATCTCTTTCGCTTCACAACTTTTTCTGGAAAAAAATGGAGGGCACAAAACTCTTCCTCTCATCTCTATTTCCATCTCTTTCACTTCACAACCTTTTCTGGAAAAAAATGGAGAGCACAAAACTGTTCCCCACCTCCCCATGATTCCAATGTCCCTGTCTTATCTGCACTGATTACATGTATCTGAATGATATCGCCACACAATAGGCTGTCAACTGAAATGTGGAAAATCCACTTTACACTTGTGGGGAGGTTGAAAAATAATTCAATCTGGCAGCCCTTTCTACCTGTAAGATTGGATTATCACTGATCCTCCTTCCCAATTTGTTGTTTATTGTATTGCGTCTTCATAAAATTTTTCATTTTTCACTTCACATAAATATTTAAATCTTTCATGAATTGATTACATAAGGAATACAATTAAATAAATCAGAGAAGATGATGACTCTCCCAGAGTTAATTTTTCTTTAATGGCTAGAAAAACAGGCTATGTCTATTGTACAGAGGCAATGACTTTATAATTTTAGAAAAGAACTAATCAAGACAAAGTGAGCAACTCAGTGCACTGAAAGTTTCTTAGCAGTTTTTATTTTTCAAGTCTTTGACAAAGAACCTGATATACAGACATGGGTGCTATCCATTCTCTTATAATATGATATTGCCATTTCCCTGTCAACAAAGTTGTTCTGATTACTAGAATTCCACACCAACCAGTAAACAAGATTGAAAATTCGAACATACTGGGGAGCATGTAGAATTTTGTCTTGAAGATGGCACTTTTGATTAGAACAAGACCATAAGAATTTGAAAAACATGGAAGCAGCCCTGAATTATTTTCAAAGCATTTATCAATATTCCCCAGATGAACAACCAGGTTAAACACCAATACCAATCCAATAAAGACCTCTGCTATTGGACCTGAAATGTTTATTGAAGGTCTTGTGTCCAATTTCCACAGCACACTAAAAAGTAGGATTCTAGGTATTTGAGGCAGTCTGTGTTTGTTTTGGCAGGAAAACTAGTGTTTGGTATATGAACAGTGGAAGCTAGTGGATAAACATGGCTATAACGAGTATTACCCTGATTACTTGTTAAACACACCTGGCATGAATGACCTAATACACATGTCTACATTCTTTTATGAATAGACTGTCTTGTATTACAATTTAACCATTATTTTTTCTCGCATTTAGTGTAACCCTTAAAGGTCTGGCGATTTTTATACTTTTTTCTATACATTGACATTCCATATACTGTGGCTTAGCAGTTGTTTCTAAGCAAGCTTTGGCTGCCTATATAGGCAGCCAAGACTTGCTGAGAAACAACTGCCAATGTACTTGGAATGTAACTTGTAAATTTACCGAAAGACTGCATGTTAAGGTAAAAGTTTTGTTGCAGAAAATGTGATTAAAGTTGGAATTAGGTCCTTAACCCTTTACCCAACGAATCGCCCGCATCCGCCCACGTAATATGCAAATTTAGCAGTTGAAAAAATATTATTTTTCAAAAAATTTCAACAGAACCATATCATGTGACCCCTCGTTGGAACGAGCTTGTCGAGCTCATTCCAACGAGGGGTCACATGATATGGTTTTGTTGAAATTTTTTGAAAAATTTGAAAAAATGATATTTAAAATGATAAATTTTGATATCATCTGCGTTGGGTAAAGGGTTAAAGGTTAATGTTCAAGCATGATATTCATTGTAACAATAAAAAATAAAAGTGAAAAAATTCTGTTTAACTGTCTCCAAGGGAACTTATTTATCTGTTTATTTATTTATTGTAGTTATCACCATGTTCAGCATCTAGGGCTATATCATAACCAAAATAAAAGTATAAAGTCAAATTTTGTCAAAGGTTTATACCTATGCTGCCCACTTTAGAACTTTAAATGACTTCCACAACAGAAATTGGTTACTGGGTCCTATTTTACAAGCAAAACATGACTACCAGTCAACAAGCACTGCCCTACTTTCTGAAGTTCACGGAAGGGAGGGGAGGCCTCTCAGGCGACGCCTTTACTCTTTTGATGACAAAGTCATAAAGAGTTTGTTTGTTTAACCCTATATACACTGATGTCAAAATATCAAACTGCATTCCCATAATGCAACTATGAATTTAACCAATTCCATCATGTTTAACAGAGCTCAAGGAGCTCTGTCAAACAAGAGTGAATTGATATATTAAATTAAATTGGTGTATCAGGGTATTTTGAGACAATACATAGTCCACTAGGCATTCTTTTATTACAGGCTCTCTGGAGCATTCACAGTCATGTTTAGGTAAATAACACAGGGGGGTCTCAGGTCTAAAACTTTGTAAAAAAAAAAAGACAAAATAATATTGTTATTACAAAGATACTTGGAAAAAAAACACAAACAACATATCTGATAATGCCACCATGTATGCACATAATAGAATATTAGAATAATTTTACGAGTGAGGAGGGGTATATAACAGGGTTTGACAGGGTTTGACCACACTAGAATACATTACTGCCTTTACAATTAATTATGCTGCCAACTAGAGAGGATTCATATCCCAGCAATTGGTTACTAGGTCTCATTATACCAGAAAAGTAGAGCTTTTCTACAATAGCAAACAAGTCCTATTCCACTTTCAGGGTTTCCATGTGGATAGCTAGCAGAGAAACCAATCACACTGTACATACTGTAATTCACACTGTAACAGTTAAAATTATTACTGCTGTCTAAAGAGGGTTGAGCTGACAGAAGAATTACAATAAGATGTAATGCAGAAAATTATTGTTTGTTTAGTTTCAATTATAATCCATTCAGTAAGTGCCAGACCTCAATTTACTTGAATGCAGGTAACAAAATACAGGTATTATAGTAATGTCAGAGGTAATAAAACCATTCCAGGGATAATACACATCAAGGGAAGGTTCAATTAGAAATACTGGTGGATAAGCAGTGTCTAACCCTTAACTGCATGAGGGCTAGCAGCCATTATCATGGTTCTATTTAAAATTGCAGAAAAGTCACTTTAGTATGCTTCAGTTTGCTGTTTTCTAAGTAGTAGAAAAATATTTACATAAATTGTTTTGTTGCAATTTATTGGAGAGCCAACTGGCACTCTCCAACACACTGTAACAAACAATTATTTAAATTATTTAAGAACAAAATCTTACTAAACTAAGGGCCCCATTGCCAGTAGCATAGTGTTGCAAAAGAAAAAAAAGTCCATAAAGGGCAATTACTTGGACAAAATTACTCTGATTAACAAACACCTGCATTGAACATGGGGTATACATTAATTGGTAGATTGCTAAAATTATTTTTAAGGGGTGATTTGTAGCATGACTATTTTTTTACAAGGATACCTTGCTACCAGCAAAGGGAAACTTATTTTAGCAAGAATTTGTTCAATAACAATTGTCTTGTTACAATTTATTGGAGAGTACCTTCTTGCACTCTCCAATAAACTGTTAAAAAAAAATTTTGCACAAACATTTTATGTTTCTGCTGCAGAGCAATCAAGCTAATGAAGATGGTGTATAAGCCACTAAAGTAGTTTACAGCACTTTTCAGTAGAGCCATGATAGTGGCTTCCAGCACACAACCAGTTGATAAGATACACTTTTATACCAAATATGATGTAATTTCACCAAGTATTTTAAAAGATATCGAGTTTAAAAACTTGTTGGTCACAAATCAACAGACAGACAGAACAACTGACCAACTCGCTGACCAAAATTGCCAGAAAAAGCAGAATATAGAGCGGTGGTAGGGCAAGGACAATAACTGACACCAAACTTACTTTGACCTGCACACTTTGAAATCCACAGGACATTTTGACCGCCGCAAAATTCTGCTCAATTTTTTAGAATCTGAGGTTATAAAACATCAATATAAACTTAAATTCCATAACAAATTAACAATGAAAGGCCACACGTTCGTTAGCAGAGAAAACAAATCTAAAATAATTCTGATAAACTCAAAAACAGTGAAAACAGTAGACATGACTAATCATGGGTTACTAAAAATATAACACTTGATTAAAAAGTGTAACTTGTAAGTTTACACTATAGGGACATGTTCTGTTTTTAAATCATTCTGTCTTCAGCAACATACGCGCAATTTTATCGAGCAAAACAGGAAGACTTGTTTATGGGATCAAAATGACAAAGGTGTCAATGAAGGCATGATAGCAGCTCCCTGACCCAACTTTGGAAATCATAACTCAAGATGTAATTTAAAGTCAATTGATTTTGATTTAATTTCACCTTAAATTTGAAACAAACTGTTGATGCCCAATGTGGAAAGCAGCAGGAATTGTTCAGCATACAGGTTTACTTTATCCAGCGCTCCATTGGCCATTGGCAGATGTGTATAATACCAAATTCTGCATTTGCATCAAGCCCAAAATGAAGGAAAATTATGCGTTGATAATTATTGTATACCTTCCTATAGCCCCTTATGGAGAAGAAAGTTACATTTAATTCAGTTTTGTCATGAATGGACTAAAAGGAGAACTCATTATGAAAATAAGTTTAATAACAAATACATATTCAACAAGAATAATTGAAAAATAAACTGATGTCACAAAACAACCATCCACACTCTTAAAAAGTTTCAAGTTTAAGAAATAACCCTTAAAACAAGGTATACATAATTTAATAGCTTTATCATATCATTTCCTTATTTAGTAGTCACCATATATCAATTTACAATGCGTAAAGCAATATGTTGAAAATTACCTGCACCAAATTAAAATGACCTGCACCAACTACTTGGGGCAGGACATTTTGACCTACACTTGAAAAAGAATTATTTCAAGCCTTGAAAAATATGATTTTTATTTTTAAAGCATACCATTAAAAACATTTAAAGGGACAATAAGCCACGATTTAAAAAAAAAAATAGGCAACTTTTTTTAACCCCTAAGGGCCTAATTCAGACTTCGATCATGTTTTGTAACAGCTGAACTAGTGATGAACCGATAATCAGAATCGGCAACAATCGGAACCGGCCAGTTATGACAGTCGGCAGTTAAAAATTGGCAGTTTCCGGTTATTCTATATTTGTCACTGACTATTAAAAATCTCTTTGATATCTGCCATTTCAATAAAGTTTCCCCATTAAAAACGTGTGTAGTGCATAGCAGAATATTTAAGGAGTTGCAGAGCAGAGATATTACAGAATTTACCATCGGTACAAGATCGCCACCATTTCCCAGCTGATCAAAGTCACTGGCCTTCAATCATGGTGCTGTACAACATTGCATAGGGTACATATATTAATGTGTTCAACCAGTAGTCTGCAGTACTTCATGATGCAAGCATCACAATACAATAAGAAATTAAAATTGGAGAAAAAACTGAAAAACACTCTTTTTTCAATGATAGACTAGATGGTGTCACTTGTGTGCAAAGCACACTTTTGTGTATCCCCGCATTTGCATCCTTGACTTTGTATGAATGCTTGATACAAAGATGAAATGTATTATATGACACACTAAAATCATATTGAGTGGCACAGGTGACACAGCTTCGTGCACATCTACAGACTCCACTGCAACATTTGAGCATGGTTTTAGCGTTTCGAATTACATACATGTACCCTATGAGCCTTTCGCCAGAAACGGTCTAAGAAAACATGAAAGTGGCAACGGTGGCACAGCCACGTGGCACCCCAAAAGTCCAAAACCTTCGTGCACATCTACAGACCCTACTGCAACATTTGAGCATAGTTTTAGCATTTCAAATTACATACTCTGGGAGCTTTTTGCCGGAAATGATCCAAGAAAACATGAAAGAAAAACGGTTGCACCGCCGCGTGGCACCTGAAAAATCTGAAACCTTTGTACGCATCTACAGACCTTACTGCAACATTTGAGCATGTGTTTAGCATCTCGAATTACATACCCTAGGAGCTTTTCGCCAGAGACGGTCTAAGAAAACACAAAAGTGGCAACGGTGACACAGCCACGCTGCACCCAAAAAATCCGAAACATTCCTGCACATTTACAGACTCTACTGCAACATCTCAGCATGGTTTTAGCATTTCGAATTACATACTCTAGAAGCCTTTCACCGGAAACGGTCTAAGAAAACACGAAAGTGACAACGGTGGTACAGCCATGTGGCACCCCAAAAATCTGAAACTTTCGTGCGCATCTACTGACCCTACTGCAACATCTGAGCATGCTTTCAGCATTTCGAATTACATACTCTAGGGGCCTTTTGCCGGAAACGGTCTAAGAAAACACGAATGTGGCAATCATGGCACCGCCACGTGGCACCTGAAAAATCCTAAATCTTTGTGCATATCTACAGACCCTACTGCAACATTTGAGCATGGTTTTACCATTTCGAAATACATACTGTAGGAGCCTTTCGCCGGAAATGGTCTAAGAGAACATGAAAGAGGCAACAGTGGCACAGCCACGTGGCACCCCAAAAATCCGAAACCTTCGTGCGCATCTACAGACCCCACTGCAACATTTGAGCATGGTTTTAGGATTTCGAATTACATACCCTAGGAGCCTTTTGCCGGAAACGGTCTAAGAAAATGCAAAAGTGGCAACAGCACAGCCACTAGGCAGCTGAAAAATCTGAAACCTTCATGCGCATCTACAGACTCCACTGAAACATTTGAGCAAGGTTTTAGCGTTTCGAATTACATACCCTAGGAGCCTTTCACTGGAAAGGGTCTCAGAAAACACGAAAGTGGCAATGGAGGCACAGCCACTTGGCAGCTGAAAAATCCGAAACCTTCGTGCGCATCTACAGACCCCACTGCAACATTTGAGCATGGTTTTAGCATTTCGAATTACATACCCTAGGAGCCTTTCGCTGGAAACGGTCTAAGAAAACACGAAAGTGGCAACAGTGGTACAGCCACATGGCACCCAAAAAATCCGAACCTTCCTGCACATCTACAGACCCTACTGCAACATCTGAGCATACTTTTAGTATTTCGAATTACATACTCTAGGAGCCTTTCGTTAGAAACGGTCTAAGAAAACATGAAAGTGGCAACAGTGGCACCTGAAAAATCCAAAACCTTCATGCGCCTCTACAGACCCTACTGCAACATTTGAGCATGGTTTTAGCATTTCGAATTACATACCCCAGGAGCCTTTCACTGGAAACAGTCTAAGAAAACACGAAAGTGGCAACGGTAGCACAGCCACGTGGTATCCCAAAAATCTAAAACCTTTGTGCGCATCTACATACCCTACTGCAACATTTGAGCATGGTTTTAGGATTTCAAATTACATACCCTAGGAGCCTTTTGCCGGAAACGGTGTAAGAAAACACAAAAGTGGCAATGGTGGCGCAGCCACGTGGCAGCTGAAAAATCCGAAACCTTTGTGCGCATCTACAGACCCCACTGCAACATTTGAGCATGGTTTTAGAGTTTCGAATTATATACCCTAGGAGCCTTTCGCCAGAAACGGTCTAAGAAAATACGAAAGTGGCAACGGTGGCAAAGCCACGTGGCACTCCAAAAATCCAAAACCTTTGTGCGCATCTACAGACCCTACTGCAACATCTGAGCATGCTTTTAGCATTTCGAATTACATATTCTAGGAGCCTTTCACCGGAAACGGTCTAAGAAAACACAAAAGTGGCAACGGTGGCACCTGAAAAATCCGAAACCTTCATCCACATTTACATACCCTACTGCAACATTTGAGCATGGTTTTAGGATTTCAAATTACATACCCTAGGAGCCTTTCGCCGGAAACGGTCTAAGAAAACGCAAAAGTGGCAACAGCACAGCCACTAGGCAGCTGAAAAATCCGAAACCTTCGTGCGCATCTACAGACCCCACTGAAACATTTGAGCATGGCTTTAGCATTTCGAATTACATACCCTAGGAGCCTTTCACCGGAAATGGTCTCAGAAAACACGAAAGTGGCAACGGAGGCACAGCCACATGGCAGCTGAAAAATCCGAAACCTTCGTGCGCATCTACAGACCCCACTGCAACATTTGAGCATGGTTTTAGCATTTCGAATTACATACCCTAGGAGCCTTTCGCTGGAAACGGTCTAAGAAAACACGAAAGTGGCAACAGTGGTACAGCCACATGGCACCCAAAAAATCCGAACCTTCCTGCACATCTACAGACCCTACTGCAACATCTGAGCATACTTTTAGTATTTCGAATTACATACTCTAGGAGCCTTTCGTTAGAAACAGTCTAAGAAAACATGAAAGTGGCAACAGTGGCACAGCCACGTGGCACCTGAAAAATCCGAAACCTTTGTGCGCCTCTACAGACCCTACTGCAACATTTGAACATGGTTTTAGCATTTCGAATTACATACCCTAGGAGCCTTTCGCCAGAAACGGTCTAAGAAAACATGAAAGTGGCAATGGTGGCAAAGCCACGTGGCACTCCAAAAATCCGAAACCTTTGTGCGCATCTACAGACCCTACTGCAACATCTGAGCATGCTTTTAGCATTTCGAATTACATACTCTAGGAGCCTTTCACCGGAAACGGTCTAAGAAAACACAAAAGTGGCAACGGTGGCACAGCCACGTGGCACCCAAAAAATCCAAAACCTTCGTACGCATCTATAGACCATACTGCAACATCTGAGAATAGTTTTAGCATTTCGAATTACATACCCTACGAGACTTTTGGCGGAAATGGTCTAAGAAAACATAAAAGTGGCTAAAGAGGCACAGCCATGTAGCACCCGAAAAATCCGAAACCTTTGTGCACATCTATAGTCCCTACTACAACATATGAGCATGGTTTGAGCATTTCGAATTACATTCCCTACGAGCCTTTCACCGGAAAGGATCTAAGAAAACACGAAAGTGGCTATGGTGGCACAGCCACGTGGCACCCGAAAAATCCGAAACCTTGTGTGCATCTATAGACCCTACTGCAACATATGAGCATGGTTTTAGCATTTCGAATTACATACCCTACGAGCCTTTCGCCGGAAACGGTTCAAGAAAACACAAAAGTGGCTACGGTGGCACAGCCACGTGGCACCCGAAAAATCCAAAACCTTCCTGTGCATCTATAGCCCCTACTGCAATATCTGAGCATGGATTTAGCGTTTCGAATTACATATCCTACGAGCCTTTTGCCGGAAACGGTCTAAGAAAACACGAAAGTGGCTACGGTGGCACAGCCACGTGGCACCTGAAAAATCCGAAACCTTTCTGCGCATCTATAGTCCCTACTGCAAGATATGAGCATGGTTTTAGCATTTCGAATTACATTCCCTACGAGCCTTTCGCCGGAAACGATCTGAGAAAACACGAAAGTGGCTACGGTGGCACAGCCACGTGGCACCCGAAAAATCTGAAACCTTCGTGTGCATCTATAGACCCTACTGCAACATATGAGCATGGTTTTAGCATTTCGAATTACATACCCTACGAGCCTTTCGCCGGAAACGGTTCAAGAAAACACAAAAGTGGCTACGGTGGCACAGCCATGTGGCACCCGAAAAATCCGAAACCTTCCTGCACATCTATAGCCCCTACTGCAACTTCTGAGCAGGGATTTAGCATTTCGAATTACATATCCTACGAGCCTTTTGCCGGAAACGGTCTAAGAAATCACAAAAGTGGCTACGGTGGCACAGCCACGTGGCACCCGAAAAATCTGAAACCTTCGTGCACATCTATAGACCCTACTGCAACATCTGAGCATGGATTTAGCATTTCGAATTACATATCCTACGAGCCTTTTGCCGGAAACGGTCTAAGAAAACACAAAAGTGGCTACGGTGGCACAGCCACGTGGCACCCGAAAAATCCGAAACCTTCCTACATATCTACAGATCATTTAGCAACACCCTAGTGTAATCTTAGATCTCCGAATTACATAGGTTGGGACTATTCAGCAAAAAAGTGAAAAAATAACGCATTTTTTAAGTGGCTCCACAGAAGCCACCTGGTGGCACAAAAATTTAAAAGTTGTATTTTTGGGTTGCACAGACCCTATCAAACAACTGTAGAAAGTTACAGCGTTTCGAATTACAAAACCGGACGTACGGAAGTACGGACGTACGGCCATACGGACTTACAGACGTACAGACGTACGGACGGAGATCATGACAATATCCCCGCATTTTTTAAAATGCGGGGATAATGATTGTTACGCAACATGTAAGTCCCGTGACTATCACAAACACGTTTTTAGTTTAGTTTGTCAAGTTTATTTTTTAATTCAGTTACCTTCCTTGATGTTTCTCTCCAATGTTGATTGCAGAGTGCATTGTGTGTGTATCTGTAAACCATGCATCATACTTCACAACACACATTGACATAAAAGTTATTATTCAATTAAGACACAAAGTATGTGTGCTCAGTATATTCCTGGTTAATACAGCCAAGTGTATTGTATTCATACACAAAACTACTGTATTAACACTATTTACAAGAATAACACAATCATCACAAGAGAACAATATCGTGTGTTTGTATCGTTTATAATGATCTTCTCCCCCTCAACCCCCAAAAATGCAAATATTATTTTGGCTAATATTGCCCAGCACTAAACACGCATTCTCTGAGAAATTATGTGGTATTAAGTTTTTGTAATTGGTGATTTATCAACAAAATTCTGTAGTATAACACGCACCTACATATTTTCTTCTGTGCCCTATTTCAACCATCGGAATCGGAATTGGCATAATCGGCAGAGAAATAATAGGTAATCGGTTCATAGCAAGTTTTGATAATCGGTTCATCACTAAGCTGAACAGGTGCTCCTGCAAGAAGTCTCTGGGTAATTTTGAAAGTTACATTCTAAGTACCCTGGCAGTTGTTTTTAGGCAAGTCGTGGCTGTCAAAATAGGCAGCCCAGACTTGCCTAGAAACAACTGCAAAGTCGCAGGATATGAACTGTGAAAGTATAACATGTATAAAAAATCTCCAGGCCTTTGAGGGTTGAATATCTGATAAATTCTCATCTTGAATCAAACTGGATGCTTTCATACAAATGATATATAAATCATGAGGGTGATTTGCATAATGGAAATTGTGGTTTAGTTAAATGGTCAACTTATTTTTTTTTCAAAATCACAGCTCATTGACCCTTAAAATATGGTTAACACCTGTATGTGCTGCTGGCAAATATCCTTGTATAGCAGATCCACAGAGTGGTATTGACTTAACTGGATATTGACCAATACCATAACATTGTTAACCCTTTACCTTAAAATCGGCTGCATCCGCCACATTTGTAATTTACAAATTCAGCAGTTGAAAAAACAAAATATTCCAAAAACTTCAACAAAACCATTTCATATTATCCCCCCACTGGAACGAGCTCATATATAGTTTTATTACATGCCTGTTCTATGTAATCCCCCATCTATCCCTAGCAATAGCTTAAAATCGTCCCCCGAGTTCCAATGTGTTCTATGTGCCAGTAGGCACATAGAACACATTGGAATTCAGGGGACGATATAGTAACATGGATTCCGCACACAAATTTGGTTGGGGATAAAATATGTTCTTTTTGTTGATAGTTGTCAAATGAATTGCTGTCTTGCTAATAATTGTTTTTATAGATGTGAAGGTGTGTAATAAACACAGAATGACACGTGTGTGTGGCCTCAAGTTTTATCCTTCTGCAATGACACAAGTGCCGTATCGATTAAATAATTCACACATGCGTGTCGTTCTGTGTATTTATTGACACATTTGAAGAATTTGAAAAAAATAATTGATAGGGTTTTATTGATGCTTTTTGAAGAATTTGAAAAATATAATTAGAACAACTTTTGATATGACGTATGCTGGGTAAAGGTTTAAGTCAATACAAAATGAAAACATGCAACTATTTACTATGCCTGTAGTAAAAAATTGGCTTGTTAATTTCATGTGGATTACAGAGAAAATCCCTGCTGTGATTTAAAGAGGAATGTTAGGATCTATCAAAAATTTATTCTGACAGCCATCAAATTAGGGATACGGAGATTTGCCCCGCGGACATTTGCCCCGATACAAAAGCGGATATTTGCCCCGATCTCTTTTTTCTTAGGCGGATATTTGCCCCGATCTCTTTTTTCTTAGGCGGATATTTGCCCCGATCTCATTTTCCCGGGTACAGTATTTTCCCGTCAACAAGGTCTATGAAAACAAGCGGCCAATATATCAATGAGTGTTTTCACTGACTCGAAAGCCAATATATCAATGAGTGTTTTCACTGACTCGAAAACAATGAGTCAAAATTATTCAGTGGTGATTGATTGTCTATGAATTGTCAATGAAAACAAGCAGTTAATATATCAATGAGTGTTTTTAATGACTTGAAAACAATCAGTGAATATCATAAGTGTATTTACTGACTTGAAAACAATTGATCAAATGTATTCAGTGGTCATGAGTGACGCTCATGTTGGAGTTGTTGGATAAACAAAGTCGGCTGCTTTGCTGCTTTTTTGTATATAAAGGGAATATGGATGGCAAATGCATATCACATTCAATATGGAGTTTATACGTACTACACGTGGTGGTGAAAAGTTGTGTTTAGAGGGATATTCATATACTTTGAAAAGAACAAACAAGGACAGTATTCGTTGGGAATGTTCTTCCCGAAGAACAACAAAATGCAATGGTAGTTTGTTGACTGATTTGAATAAAACGAAAGTTATTACTTCGACCGTGCATAATCATTCCCAAGATCAAACAGCCATTGAAGCATTGAAAGCTCGCCAATCAATAAAAGATTCAGTATCTTGCAATCGTGGAAAGACTGTTCAAATAGTGAAGGACAAATTATCCGAGTACCCTGTTGATGTTCGAGTAGCTGCCGGGTCAACAGAGACTGTGAAACGTGCTGTTAGAAGGTACAAAAGGGGCACAGCTCCCAAAGAGCCAAAACAACTCGCCGACCTCCAATGCATCCCCGAAGAGTACACAACAACTGGTGGTGTCGACAATCTTCCTTTTCTTTTCTATGACAATTACAAAGATGATGGCTCTAATAACAAAAGAGTGCTAGTTTTTGGTACAATTGATAGTCTTACATTTTTGTGTGATTCAGATGACTAGCATTTCTTCCTGTCGACAAGCTCAAAGAGGGTATGGCCATAGTAAGATTTAGTGCACATGATTGTCTTCATGAGGTTATTGACTATTTCGACAACACATATGTCAGTGGGCCAACAAAAGTCAGCATGAAGGATGGTAAATTGACGCTGAAATCTTCCAACAACCCACGCTTCCCCCCAACCATTTGGAGTGTTCATGAAGCCACAATGAACAACCGTTCAAGAACGAACAATGAGTGTGAATCGTGGAACAATGGATACAGTCATCTTGTGGGACATGACAACCCAGGTGTATGGCACTCCATATCATGCATTCAAAAGGATCATCTATCTGCACTGACTGATATTCGTAGAATCACAGTTCTAGAGTCACCGACAAAACGAGTTCGACGAGAGACTTTGAAGTTGCAAAAAAAACTTAAGACACTATGTACACAAATTTCAACTGGTGAGAAAGACACCCGCGCCTTTCTAAAAGACATTGGCCATTGCATTAGATTCTAATATTTGTTAACTGAAATGTTGAATGTTGAATGAATTCTTTGAAATGTTCTGTTTTCGGACCATGTTACTAGAATATTGTGCTTAAATGTTACGGTACATTCTGATAGATATTTAAATGTTATTATATGTTACTTTTAAATAACATAAATAAATTGTATAACCACTATCCAAACATTCGTCTGACAAATGTCTGGAAAGTGGTTATACAATAAACCCTCAAAATATTTTTGAACAGGCAGTTTCTCAAAATTAATCTTGACTTGAGGATTCGCGTGTAGGCTGTTTCAATGAATTGTGCTATTTATATATGTGCTTCACTTCGTTTTTTTTGTTGTTGTAAAATTTTGGCTTGAATAAAAGTCAGTTTAATCTCCTTAAGCGTTGTTTTTCTATTGCCATATCGTCCATAAGCATGGTCCGAATCGTCCAGAAATCTGGGGGGAAATCTGGGGGAAAAAATTAATTTTACTTTCTAAACGACAAAATTTTATCGGGGCAAATGTCCAGGAGAGAATTTTTATAGCGGGGCAAATGTCCACTATGTAATTAGCTGATCGGGGCAAATGTCCACTATGTAATTAGCTGATCGGGGCAAATGTCCGTTTTCTTTAAAAAGTGATGCGGGGCAAATATCCTCGGGGCAAATGTCCGGGATTCATCAAATTACCATGCTTTTATACAAACCTTCTTTACCTCATAACTTCCAATATAAGCATTTATTCTATTATATCATGTTTGACAGAGCTCATGTGGCATAACAGAATAAATACACAATTTATCATAGGAGTGCAAGAAAATGATCAAATTTCTGGTAACTGAACAATATACAATAGAATAAATACACAATTTATCATTGGACTGCAGGAGAATGATCAAATTCTTGGTAACTGAATATTCTTGTTATTTTCACTGGCAAAGTGAATATTTGGTTAAAAGATTTCCACTGTATTCTATTTCCTACCAGACAGATTATGTTAGGCTCTATTTATTGAGTGTATGAACAGGTTAACAAAGGGAAGAGAGTGAAAAGTGTATTGTGTTATCAAGACAGGTCTTTGAAAATAATGATTTGTGGTTGTCTTTAAACGCTACTGACAGACACCCTAGCCTGATACTTTGGGCCAGACTGAATACTGGCCTACAGAAAAACCATTTTAAGTGAATTTATTTAATTATTTATTTATTTATTGGTGTTTAAGGTCACATATTTCTGCACAAAGCCAAATCATGACTGCAACAATCGTTCATCCCTATGATGTCCATTTTAGAGGACTTTCACTCCAAGCATTGATTACGGGTCCTATTTTACCAGTAAAACAGAGCTTGTTTACCACAGTAAATAAGCACTACCTCACTTCCCAGTGGGGCTGTTAAGTTATGTCCAAACATTTGCCAATCCCTTAGTGAATATTTGGCCTGTTAACTGCCAGTGGGTTATAGAATAAATTATTGTTAGCTGAATAAAAATGTTTTGATGTTTCAGAAAATTATAGTCACCAACAAAAATGCTTTGCTAAAGTCTCTTTTAGCCTTAGAATTCAGAAGCTGAGCAATTACACAACTTTATTTTGTGTTTCACAAACGTTTGAAGGCTCACACCCTACACATTACCAGGGTCTAGTATATGAGAAAAGCAGAACTTGCTTAGAACCTTATTAGTCAAGAATCATTCTCTTCTAAGGGTTCCCACGATGAGATTATTTCTTCAATTACATCAGCAACCTTAATTTGATATGAAAAATGCAAATTATTGATCTCAGATATGTGGACATAATTGAAATGCAGCTGCTCTGTGGCTTCCCAAAATTGCAAGGACTGAAATGACCAACAAAGGAAATCAGAAAAAAATTTTTTTTTTTTTTTATAAAAAAAGAATTTGTGCAGGAAACAACACGATGATCAAACAGAAGCACCTGCTGCACTATCTATAGAAATAAAAAGAAACTCTAATCAGAAATGTGCACATTCCGATTGACACAATACATTCCTGATTACATTGTTAAATTGAATGGAACAATGTGGGAACATATGAGAGAAATTTAATCAACCATTTCTATTTCAGGCTTGTTTGCCTGATAATTGCCATTGTTAAAACTTTTATATTGGCTTTTGTACATATGAGATGATATCTGGTGTTTATTAACCTTTTTTATTCCTAATTCCCTGACTGTTTTAAAATCAAGAGACCATATCTAAACTCTGTTGGAAACTGATGAAAATAAAAACTTACCCTCCATCACTTAATATAGCAGAACCTTATCAAATGAATAGCCACTTTACCAGTGAAATATATTTCAAGTAACAGGAGAATTCCATTTACAGGAATTTTGACATTTTTCTGTATTTTTGTGATAAACTAAGTATTTTCATGTATTCTATTATATAGAACAAAGTTACTCAGTAAAAATCCACAAATTTTCAGCCCCATGGCCTTTATCAAGTGAAAGAAAGTTTCGAAGGTTGCTGGCTTCATAAAATCCTTCTTCTCACTATATACCTTCACTTTAATACTGTTGCAGAAATAAACAAAGTCGAAGGATACAGTAGGGATGTGTAATGCTGTGTAATCTACAAAAACAAAAGAGTCATGACACTTTGAAACTATTGTGTAGATAAACAAAGACATAGGACGCAGCAGGGACTTAACAAAATGTATTCTACCAAAACAAGAGTTGAGATTCAAATCTACTCCCAACTTTTTGTTTTTTGTAGATTACGTTACATTACGTCCCCACTGGATACTAGGTCTTTGTTTATTTCCGCAACAGTTTTAAAGTGTGGTGTAAAAAGGCAACATGGATTTTACATAGCCAGTAGCCTTCAAAACATTCTTCCACTTGATAAAGGTTACAATACACTGTTTTCAGACAAAAGCACCTCCAGAGGTTTTCACCCCAACTTTTAATGGAGGATAAAAGTTCCCTGATTTATCAAATTGGTTGAAAATGAACTGAGATAGTAAGTGGGAATAAAATTTAAAAGTGCATGTTTTGAAAAAAATATAAAATACGGGTGATAACTGTCCTCTGAAAAGTGTGAAAGAAGATAAAAATTGGGTGGGTAGGTAAAATTATGTCTATTTTATTTTGGTGTGAAACTGGACGATAGAATAGGAATTATCAAATTTAAAGGTAAAAGTAACATGGCGACTTTTATTTTTTTGCAGTATATTTTTTTCAAGAGGTGATAAACTAAATGGATATAGGGTTGTTTTTGCCAAAATCAGCTTGATGAGGTGGGGAGAGTGGAAAAGATTTGTACTGTCGCTAGAGCTGAAATGGAAAGGTTTTTCTTGATCGATTAATCAGATGGATTAACCTTGGTTAACCAATTAATCACTTGCCCTAATAGGTAGCTGAATACCTGCCGTACCGTTGATGATTTAATTCTTTCATTAAATCTTTATTCAAAGTAATAGATAAAACTGGCCAGCGCCATATACAAAAATCTCCATTCAACTTTTATTATGTTTTCAATTTTTGACTCAAAAACATAGCTTAAGACCCCGCATTGGAACGAGCTGATTGAGATCATTCCAATGAAGGGTCAAAAGCTGTGTTTTTGAGACAAACATTGAAAATCTTTAGTAATTCAAGAATTTCTTATGCAAGTATCGTTTGCTACCCACATTTGGTGAAGGGATGAGAATGACCATTTCCAGCTACTGATACAGTATAATGATCATGCAAGTGAACAAGTATGTCATATAACTAGCATGCTTTACTCTGTCTCGTATAATTGATGTGAGCCAGTGTGACAATGTTTGCCTGTTTTGGAACAAGTTTGTTCCTTTGTTAAGCCATATAATACAGTAGTTCAAAAGTAACGGTTAACCGATCAATTACTTTTTTGATCGATCAAGACGTTAATCATTGGTTAATCAATTAACCCTTTAACCAATGCAGATGATATCAAAATTTATTATTTGTTTTTTTCAAATGTTTCAAAAAATTTCAATGAAACCATATCATGTGACCCCCTCATTGGAACAAGCTTGATGAGCTCTTTTCAATGAGGAGTCACATGATATGGTGTCCGTTGAAATTTTTTGAAATATTTATTTTTTTAAACTACTTAATTTGTAATTTACGTGGGCGGATGTGGTCGATTCGTTAGGTAAAGGGTTAATTGGTTAACCGTTTCAGCTCTAACTGTCACCAATGGAAGAAAAACAGTGTATTGTGACGTAAAGGCCATGGGGCTAAAAAATTGTGGATTTTAATTGAGTGACTTTGTTATGAATTATTTATGAACTTTTATTTGGTGGACTTTCTTTGTGAGCATTTTTATTCTACTATATCTTGTTTCAGAGAGTTCTGTGATAGATTACTAAGATGAAAAGCTTATATTGGAGGTACTGAGGTCAGAAATGCCTATAATCATGGGGAATTCAGTGGATGTCAGAGTAATTTCTTTGACAGAATTCAATTCGATGAACTGGAGTTTATTCTGTAGTGTATACATGTAAACAATTAACCCTTTACTTAACGAATCTGCTGCATTCACCCATGTAATATGCAAACTGAGAAGTGAAAAAAAAACAAATTTCAGAACATTTCACATGATGTAGTTTTGTTGAATTTTTTCCAAAAAACTAATTTAAAATAATTAATTTTTATATTGTATGTTTTGGGTAAAGGGTTAATAAGTAAAATTTGTTCTGAAGGTATGAGAAATGGGTAGGTGTTTGGAAGTTATATGCAATCAACAAGATTATTCAATAAAAAAAATATTCAATTAAGTGAATCCTTGCATCTTGGTAGATATTTTTTAAAACAATTTTTATAACCACATGGTTGCTCCCCTAACAAGAATAGGGTTGGATGGTCCTGAAGGGGATCATTGAAATTTAAAAGCAGGAATTGTTCATCCTTAACCCTTTACCCAATGCAGACGATATCAAAATTTCTTATTTTAAATATCATTTTTTCAAATTTTAAAAAAATTTCAACAAAACCATATCATGTGACCGCTCGTTGGAACGAGCTCGATGAGCTCATTCCAACAAGGGGTCACATGCTATGGTTTTGTTGAAATTTTTTGAAAAATAATATTTTTTCAACTGCTGAATTTGCATATTGCACGGGCGGATGCGGCCGATTTGTTGGGTAAAGGGTTAATTGTGTTGATCATCATCACTCAACATCAGAAAGCTGCAAGTACCTTGTTGCTCCAGATTTTTGCTTCACCACCACCTTTATATATCATCAACTAAGTCACACAAAATCTCTCTGAAGGAGTGGTAGCATCTCTTGGGATATTTTCTTTTCTCACAATAATAGTTCACATTAGGACAGAGTCTCCAATCAGACTTTATTGTTACCTACTGCACACAGTATGAGAGAAAAAGACAACAGACTACATCTCACCAGGGGTTAATAACCCTCATAACATGATCCAGCATTCTAGAATCACAAGTAAACTATCAGGTAAACTGGTTCCTCAGGATGAACCAATTAATAATGAGTTTGGTTAACAATGTGCTATTTATCCTTTTGTGTGACAAAGCGGCCGTACCCAACCAGGACTGTTCACAAGTATTGTCTTTCAAATTTAATTATTTCTTCCATTTTTTCCTCTAAAATATAGCTTATAACCCCTCACTGGAATGAGCTTATTGAGCTCATTCTAAGGAGGGACCCTAAGCTATGTTTTGGAGTCAAGAAGTTGAATATTTTTCATGATGTTTTGCAAGTGTCATCTGCTAGCCATGTTCGGTAACCACACAAGACTCTTTGAGAAGTGGAATCTCTGTTTCAACAAAAGCCAGAACTCAACTGATGTCAAACTTAGCCTGTGTTGACCTGCAAGAAAATAATCTGTAAAAAGCACTACCTTTTATCATAATCGGAACAGTAAATTACATACAAAAATATATATTTGAACAAAGATCAATAAAATGATATGTTCAGTTTATCTATGATGTTAATTATACTTTCCATGTACCCTGGGGAAATCATATTACACTACTAATGTTTCCTATCATTTCACCATCATAATAGTATCCCTTGGGATTCGATTTCTACAGTATCAAGAAATTATTCATAAATGACAACAGAGTAACGTCCTTTTTCACATGCAGGTAACTCATAACCAGTTACTTTCTATTAGGTGCAGGCTGCAAGCCAAGAGGTCCTCGGTTCGAATCCCACCAGCAGCAACTGCGTTGTGTCCTTGGTCAAGACACTTCATCCCCATTTGCCCACATGGAGGCATTGTGTACTAAGGCATACTGCACGTCGATGGTGCACCTGTTTTCAACCAATGCTAACACAGTATGGGTGGAGTATGTACTCCGGCTTCCTCCACCAGTAAAACTGTCATGGTCACGATTAGCCATTGTGCAGAAATATGTGACCTTAAACACCAATAAATAAATAAATAAATTTTTCCATTATAAAAGCATGTTCCGGCCACTCTCTGTATCCATGATTTGCTGCTCTCAATCAATTAAGAGATTATGATAACAGTTGATGTAGCTTGCCAAATTCTATTTTGTTAAAAATGGCCTTAGCTACTCCATCACAAGCAAGAAAAATTGATTATTTATTTATTGGTGTTTGAGGTTACTGGGTTAAGCAACCAAATTTCAAGAGAGTATGAACAAAACTGGATCAAGCAGGTGATGTGCCATTTTGTTTGAATAGAAAATGACAGAATTTCTCAGCAAAGATCTATCTGGTTTCCGTCCACACACAGATCCCCTATCAAACAGACTATCTATTCATTACTATTGGAGCTATGACAAATTATTGATCATGCTGTCACAGTAAATATAACTCTTGTGGCATATAACTCAAGAACACAACCTCCATACAAGAATTTCAAAAGACAATCACTTAGCAGGTTTACGGGTCTTTTCATGGACAGTATTCTGCATAAATAATCTACAGGCTATTCCACAGTTTGTTGGATCCTTCTAGACAATCTCTAGTGAGTAAAAAATGGATTACACCAAACAAAAAATACTTTTTACAGGTAAACAGTTGTCTCTTGGGGACACTGCTGACCACTTTGCCTTTCCTCCCTGTCTGGCTTTAAGGGTTTCCCCATTGGGTGTTGCTGCAAAGAAAATGCCTGGTGAATATCACATCATACACCACCTTCAACATCAAAGGGGTATTCATTGAATGATGGTATTCCCCTTGAGCTGTCTTTGGTGCAGTATGCAACATGCCATCAAGATTGTAAAATGACTTGGAGCAGGCTGCTTCTCAGCAAAGTCAGACATTCAATCTGCTTTCTGCATTATTCTGGTAGACAAAGATGACTATCCTTTGCTCCAGTTCAAGTTAAATGGCCAGCAACATTTTGGCAAAAGTTTGCCCATGGGATATTTCACATCTTGTTTTATCTTAGAAAAATTTCAGCGCAGTCATCTAGTTGGCATGTGGGAGAATTTGGGAGTACAGAATGTGGTTTATGTGTTCGAAGATTTTCTTTTTGCAGAATCCTCCACCCATCACTCTGCCTTGAGCCTCAAGCAATTTCTAAAGTTGGGTTCTGAATCATGCAGAGAAAAACCTTTATGCCTGCAACAAGAATGAAATTTTTATGGATCACTACTGACATAATCAAAATAGAAATGTAGTTGCCAGAAGACAAATTGCTGACTTGTAGGTGGTTGACCCAATCCCTGCTAGTTCACAAGAAGGCTTCTCTGCTGAACTCCAATTGGATATCAGTACAAGAAATATCTTGGTGAGTGGAGGACTTGACAAATGCCTAAGTTCTCTGCTGTCAATGATTTGAACACTAGACACCATGTTTCCCATCAGTAGACATGATGGTCCCCTAGAGACGATATGGAAGGGTGCGTGGGTGAGTTGAAGGGTTCAGACAAAACCAACTTGTTTCAGTGCCCTTGCATATTGAGTAATAGTGTTGATTCTAGGTTTTGTTTGAGAAACAGGTGACCGTCAGACCTTGAGAGTGGCAACTGCCATCACTGTTGTTGAACAGGTGAGGTGGCTATTGTAATAAAATTAGGCAAATGTCCAATTTCTTAGTACAGGTTTGACATGGACCAATCCACTGGCAGTTGAGAGTCACCTGTCATGAATGCATGGCAGTGCTCAGATGCCGGAGTTTGAACAACAGTCTATTCTCAAGGTTTTTGAAAAGCCGATCCTGCCAAAGGTGCTCGATTGAAGTAGAAGAAATCACTTTTTTAACATCAGTAGTTGTTTTCAAGAAGAGACTCAACGAAAGTAATTACTGTCTCATTGATTTTTTGGAAGAAAATGAACAGAGAATATCATCATTTTCAGGGACCTTTAGACACTAACATATGCAAGATGCAGCAAATGAATTTGACAACACACATTTCTTTGGTGCATTGACCCATAACACATTTGGAATCCCACCTATCAAGTCACTGGCCATGTCACTTAACTTCCATAGCAGCCATGGAACTCCCTAGCAATGGGCATACTACTCGGCCAGTTTTAAATGAATTTGGGGTATGGATCAGACCTGTTAACTCTCCCGCTTTCACCGTGAGACTCCCAGTTTGGTACCTTATCTCCCGCTCTCACGGCAACACCCCATTTTCTCCCACTTTACGGGAGCTTTTTAGTGTGACCGCCATTATTGTTTTGTGTGAAACTCTGTTGTGTGAAACTCTGACAAAGTTCCCAGTTCATCGAAATAATTTCAAATAAAGGAAATCGGGATGCAGGTTAATTGTTGGAATTGATGATATATCATACCCTCACCTTTGCCTGATATAAAAGTAACCGTATTCAAAAATAAATCACATACTGTACAGTTGAATTGGGCCAAAAACACACAAACATTTGTTTTGTATTTCCGATATCAGAAAAATATAATTTGCAGAAGAACTGCTGATTCAAATGAGTTGCAGTTATTGTGAATATATTAAGAAAAAATTCCGATTCACTATTTTCTAAGGCAGGTTGTGAAAGGAAATATATTTTTGGTCGAAATAGCTCTTTGAAAGGTTGGTAATTTTTGGCATTTTGAGGTTTTGTGCGGAAACTCTCCCCGAGATGTTTTGTCACCAAGGCGTTTCATCCTGTGGCATAATCTTCATGTTTTATGAAAAAAATGGATCATCCCATTCCAAATCCCCTTCATTTATGACCAACTACCTCCATTGAGTTACCAATGATGTTACTGGGGGCTCCTCAAAGGTGGGAGGTCGAATTACCAGAAACAAACCGACAAGTGTCCACAATTAGACAAATGGATCCAAAACTGTTAACACAGGGTGTTAACACTGATATAGGGCTAGAAGGTCGAAAATATCTGCAAACTTTGAAAATAAAACCATTGAAATATGGATGTAATTGGTACAAGCTCAGATATTGTAAGTACATGTAGCCATTTCCATTTCTGTATTCTATATTTTTTTTGACAAATCTTTTAAATAAAATGAAATAGAATACGTCATTAGGGTGGAGTCACTGTGGTGTGTTGCAAGAGGATAACATAGAAATTATTGATGTGTTGGCCGCGCGCAAAAATCTCACTGACAAGCATCCAAATCTCACTGAGAGCTGATCAAAATCTCACTAACAGTCACCTTCAGAGGTTAACAGGTCTGGTGTGGATCCACAATCCATTAGGAATTCAACCTATTGGGTCATCGACCATGTCACATAACTCCCATAGCAACCAACTCAACTCCCTAGCAACAGGCAAACTAATGTGCCGATTTCTTCCAAATTTTGTGTATGAGCCGATAATGCCTTGGGAATTTGGTCCATTGAGTCACTGACCATGTCACATGACACTCATAGCAACCAGATCAATTCCTTCACTAAATTCAACTTTAGTACACCCCACTATAGACACCCATAATACATTGGAAATCCAACCAGGTATATTCCTGATTATGCCTTGTGGCTCCCTACTAACCTGAAATGCTACCTCCTAGTGACATGAAAACCATTAGGCCCAATTTAACCCGAGCTGATAAATGGTACACAATATAGGAGAAGGATTTACACATCCAGTCACTGTTTCATGTGGTTTCCTAAACAGCTCCATGTTTCCTTAGCAGTGGGTCATCGTCCTTCTTTTGCCTAGCTTTACTATATTTTGTTATTTTGAAATCTTGAGGCAAGACTGCCACTTTTATAATTCCCTTGTCCAAAAGCACTCACATTCACTGGGTAACAAGCATATCTTGTTTTATGCAACCTTTTACAATAGGCAACATTGATTAAGATACTAATTAGCTTAGTTAATCAATGATGCTGGTCAGTCAAAGCCACTGTCACTTTAATTCTCTTGCTCAAGATAACTACTTTGAGTTACCTGCATTAACACATACAGAAAATTGCACAAATTAAATAAATTGTTTACACATAATATATAGATGATGCACGATTGGGATGTCTCTTAATGCCAGCATCCTTGAATGTTATTATAAAGACTTGTAATAAATATATTACAGACTCTGAATCATATCATCTTTTGCACGGACAACAGTTTTATAGTTTTCAACAAGGACCCTGCGAATATTCGATATTCAAAATGATATCCGATATAACGGTAGTATTCAATGCGAATATGATTTGGCAATTGGTGACAAATATCTATCGAATATCTCCGATTACCCTTGCAATCTTTCTCTCTGTTAGAATTAACTGGATATCAGCAGGAGGAAAGCATGTTTTAAAAATAGGGGCACATCAGTTAAAAAAATGGATTCCATCTCACGCAACAGATTTATCCATCGCTCGAACTTCCTATTTCATGTGCTGGTGATGAATATATCCATCACCGGCACATGAAATAGGGAGCATGGTCCAACATAGTTATGTTCTGGACTAAAACACGATGATGTTTCATGGTAGCACTACCAGTAAATATTCTAATAAATTCAATTAGATATTTGATGCAATTGGCAAATAGGGAGTAGTATATAATTCGGTTATTCGATTTGATTGCATTCAAATATTCATAGGGCTCTATTTTCAACATAGGGTAATATATGCAGTCTTGAACACTCAACAGAAAAACTAGTGTGAACAACCCACGTGAATACTAATTTATAACATTAATTTATCTGTATTATAATGAAAATAACCATGTTCTGTTTCAACAATAAACAGACACACTTTTCTATAGACAGTTATGAATGACTGTTTTGGGGTAGCAGGTGAATGGAACCCAACAATTTCTCATCCCCAACTGATACAATTACAGTTTAACTGGTTGTGTTCTAGAAGCCACAATCATGGCTCTATTGAAGTGCTGAAAGCCACTATAGTGGATTTACACTTTATCCATTAGCTTGAAGTTTTTTCAGCAGTAGAAAGAAAAGGTTTCTATAGAAGTTCCATATAATTGTTTTCTTACAACTTATTAGAGAGTGCCAACAGGCACTCTCCAATAAATTGTAAGAAAACTATTATTTATGGACATAATCTTGCTGAATTAAGGCACCTCTTGTCGGTAGCATGGTATCTTACTCATGTTACAAATCACTATTGAAAAATAATTTAGCACTTTTCCAGTTAATTTCTTTGTTACACATGCCCACAAAGCAAAAACATTCATATGATGGGAAATGACATTCATCAAGTTATGAAAAGCTCATCTAAACCAATCATATGCATGCAAATGGATATCCTTGAAGAAAATTACATTATTAACAATTAAAAGGATTATTCAATTAGGGAATAGCCAAGTAAATGGGTCCCACTGTATTGTACAAGTTCCATATTTAGAGGATGAGACTTTTTTCTTCACAGAAAACACACTTTGATAATGGAATTTTACAGATCTGTTAGAAAAGGTGTTTACATTTTTGTCTTTATTAATGATTAAAATGCTGTCAAGCTTGTTACAATGAAGGGTCGCATGATATATTTGTAGAAATTTTTTTCAAAAATATATTTTTTAACTGCTCAATTTGGAAATTACATGGACGGATGTGGCCGATTCATTAGATAAAGAATTAACCCTTTACCTAATGTAACAGCCAAACCCTACAAGTGCTATTCACAAAAACTGCCATTGAAAAGTTACTATTTTTTTCAATTTTTGCCTCCAAAACAAATCTTATGACCCTCATTGGAACATGGCCATTGAGCATGATCCAATGAATGAGCCACAGGCTGTGTTTTGGGAGCTAAAAATCAAAGAGTTTGAGTTACAGTGGAACCCTGTTAATTGAATAGCCACTTTGCCAGTTAAAATTATTCAATTAACAGGAGTATTCATGTCGAGCAACCGTTTACTTCGATTACTCGTAGTTTATCGACCGCCACCATCAAAAAGGAATAAACTTACAGCAGCACAGTTTTTAAATGAATTTTTAGAATGTCTATCATTCTATGCCTTGTATGGATGTGATATAGCTATTGCTGGTGATTGTAACAGCCATGTTGACAATTTAAATGACACTTTTGCCAGGCAAAATTATTTGGCTATTCACAACTGGTCTCAAAACCTACCCACAAGAGAGGACACACCTTGGATCTAATTCTTGTTCGTCAATGTCACAGATCCAGCATTGTCTGATCGCTATGCGGTCTTGGCTGAATTGACACTAGCAACTTTAAAAATTCCTTCCAAGAAAATTACTTATTGAAAATATAAATCCATAAATATTGATCCCTTGAAAATGGATATCAGTTCATCAATTCTGTGTTTGAATTAATTTTGTAATACTCATGAATCATCTGAGCAATTGCTATCTTTATTTGAAGAAACTCTTAAGGGCATCATGGCTGAAAATGCACCACTCAAGTCAAAAATTATAACTCATAGGGAAAAAGTGGAGTGGTTTACAGAAGACGTTAGAGCTGCTAAACAACAGCGTCACAGACTTGAGCATCTTTACAATAAAACAAAGCTTGAGGTTCACCAGCAGATGTTTTGCCACCAAAGAAATACAACCAATAAGGCTGTAAAGAACAAAAAGTCATTCTCCCAGACAGGGACCAGCCTAGGGGGGAATTTTAGGGAGACTTCAAGTCTCCCTCCAGAAAAAATAGGGAGACTGCAGAGTCATGTAGGGAGACTTCATAGGCAAGTGGGGAAAATTAAGAATATTCATGTACCACCCCTGCCGCCCCTTCATATTTTCAATTTATGGTCCTCCATTAACGTACAAATAATCCAGGTCCAGTTGTCTATGATGCATCTGTGCCAGGTTAAAAAAGCATGTGCCAATCCCCCATCACCCTCCTGTGGTTGCCTTTCAACAAAGTCTACTAAGCTAATAATTTCCTAAGTCTGAAAGTGTGAACAGGACCAGATGTAAGAAGGTTGCTTGGGAGGTACCTTGTTAGTTAATAAACAAAATACATTCTTGGGTCGAGTATTTTGTAAAAGAAATGTCATTCCGCATCATTTTTATGGCATTCCGGTGTCATTCCGCATCATTTCATGTCATTCCGATGTTTAGGAGGACCCTTTTTCAAGATCGTCCACATGTACACTTGTGTCCTGTACAAAGCTTTTCTTGACATCACTAAAGCTTTTTTTCATGTGTTTCAATTCCATTCGTGTTTTTCTGGGAATAGACAGCCCAACAGTTAACAGTCGTCAGCAAATCGAAATGAAAATACTGTGTTATAAAAATCGTCCGTTGTGTATACATTTTCGGCATCCTAAGCGACGTAACCTACTTTCAAACTGGGTTGTTTTGTTGAGTCGCGTAAGTCACCTATTTTCATTTCGACATTTGAAGCTCCGACTGGAACGCAACAAAATAGAAATAAAAAAATCCGCCAAAAGTGACAATGGACAATTGCTTCTCGTGTGATTTCAAATAAATGGATGTTTATTTGACGAATTAAAATGCCCATTTATCACACTCGAGCACATTCGATTTTTGAAAATACTCGTTTTCATGTAAACCTCGCATCACTCAGTTCAGCCTTTTCTCATTTTGGCCAATTTTTAGAGGGCGACTTGTAATCGCCCCAACTATTTTTCTAGGCGACTTTGGGCTTAGAAGGGTGACTTAATCGCCCTAGTCGCCCTCACGGCTGGTCCCTGCTCCCAGATCATCTAAATAGTAAAGAAATTCTGGAAAAATTCAGTGATTATTTCATGACTAAAATTCAGGTAATCCTAGATAGCATACCATCATGTGAACCACCAGTGTTTGATTATCTTGACATAAAAAGAGATTTTTCTAATTTTCACTCTGTCTCAGAAGATATTCGAAAAATGATTTTATCATCATCCAATAAATCCAATGATCTGGATCAAATTCCAACATTCTTTTCGAAAGAGACAACTGATTATCTTCTGCCAGCCATAACATCTATTATATCTGCATCCCTACATGAGGGGTTTGTTCCAAGCCCATTGAAAAAAGCACTTTTTACTCCACTCAAGAAACCATCTCTTGATCCTGACAACCAGAAGAATTATCGACCAGTATCGAACCTCTCTTTCCTGTCTAAATTGTTGGAAAGGGTTGTTGCTTTACAACTCAAAAATCATCTGCAAGAAAATGATCTTTTAGAGCCTTTCCAGTCTGCATACAAAGCCAACCACAGTACAGAGACAGCCTTACTGCAAGTCAACAATGACATTGTTAAATCAGTGTCTGAGGGTAAGGCTGTACTGCTTGTTCTCTTGGATTTGTCAGTAGCATTCTACACAGTCGACCATGATATTCTCATGCAGACACTGACACAGCATGACATATGTGGAACTGTCTTATCATGGTTTGCATCATATTTAGAAGGTCGCAGTCAACAAATATATATCAACAAGATCGGTTCAGAAAGCAGGATGTTAAAAAGTGGTGTTCCTCAGGGCTCAGTTCTTGGGCCACTCTTGTTTACTCTGTACACATCTTCTCTAGGTCGCCTTCTCAAAAAGCATGGCATATCATATCATCGGTATGTAGACGACACCCAACTGTACATTACATCAACCCATCTGTTCCAAGTGACTCAGTAACATGGAAACTTGCATTTGATAGATTTTAAACTGAAAATGAATGACTCCAAAACTGAATTCTTAGTGATATCCAGGGTTTGCATGCCTACACCCTCTGTTATATCAATTCTGGTTAGAAACAACATCACAATGAAAAGTGAATCAGCCAGGAATATTGGACTGATTATGGACTCAAATTTAAAACTAGACATCCATATCAATAAAATATGTCAAAAATGCTACTGGCAGCTTTGTAATGTTGGAAAACTGCGACCTTATCTTAACCAGTCAGCACTTGAAAAACTTGTGCGTTCCTTCATCACCTCACAACTAGTCTACTGTAATTCAGTGTTAGTGGGGCTGTCCCATTACCTGATTCAGAAGCTTCAAAAAGTTCAGAATACTGCTGCTAGGATAATTACTGGTACCATACGCTCTGAACACATAACACCTGTTTTAAGACAACTACATTGGCTTCCAGTTAAACAGAGAATTGGTTTCAAAATATTGATCTTAGTATTCAAATGTATCCACAAACTGCTCCAGTTTACCTGCAAGAGCTCGTCACTGTATATACACCATCACACAGTCTCAGATCTAAAAAAACAAATTCAACTAGTTGTACCTTTTAGCAGATCTAATCTGGCTAATGATCGTGTGTTTCAATCGTGAGTCCCAGATTGTGGAATTCCCAGCCTATTAGGGTCAGAAATTCAGAAACTCTCGATATCTTCAAAAGAAATCTTAAAACTTTCCTTTTTACTGAAACATTCTACCAAATCTCTCTAAGAGGCAACTGAAACAGATGTGACTCTTTATTTCAGAAAAGTGTATTTATTTCCGTCGAGCGTTTTAGAGCACTCTTTGTGGTTTTACGCTCTAGAAAATCAATTATTATTATTATATATTATTTTGCTACTTTCCTGTATTCTACAGAAAAACCTGGCATTTATTCTATTATATCTTGTTTGACAGAGCTCAATGAACTCTGTCAAACAAGATATAGTAGATTAAATGCCTGTATTGGATGTACTGAGGCCAAATAAATCTAGCAACAAGGGAAAATTAGTAAATGTCAGGGTAATTTCTAAACACGATACAAGATTTTTTATTCAATTAGCAGGAGTTTACTCTATAACCTATATTCAATTAACAGGTCAAATTTGTACTGGAGGTATGGTATATGGTTTTGTGTTTTGGAAATTATATTCAGTTAACAGGGTTATTCAATTAAGAGATATCCAATTAAGTGGGCACCACTGTATTCAATAACTTTTTAAAAACGTAAGAATTAGTGTGTTAGATAAAGGGTTAACAGAAGAAATCTACAACTTGGAATTAGTCATGCTCTTTCAGGCTCTTCAGATCTGCCTTGGCACTTGATGATTTCAAGATTCAAATGTTCTTATGTAACAGGTAACCAGCAAACTGAATACAAACTATTAAAATAAATATAGCAGAAAAAAAAAAAATTCCATTTGATTATTTGAAATCAATTAAATATGAATTTATTCAACACTGTTTGGTTTTCTTTTGAAGTTGAGAAAGCATGAGACAATAGGAAATTTATTGATGTCAGTGTTTACCTCTTTTATGTGTTCTGCAATTGCATGTTGTATTTCTACTTGTAACTTTGTGATAACATCGATGAATTCTTCCTTCTTTTCACACTGAACAGCACAACCAAGAATCAATAACAATGTTTTCTTTATTTCTATAATACTTGTGTCTGAAAATATAATATCAATGCAGAGGAATCCTGTTAATTGAATAGTCAATTTGGCAATGAAATTTATTCAATTAACATGAATATTCAATTAACAGGTATTTGGTCTCTTTGCCATATTAAAAAGATAACCTGAGTATTTAATCTATGCCAGTGAAACCTTTTTAATTGAATAGTCACTTTGGCAAAGAAATTTATTCAATTAACATGAGTATTCAATTAACAAGGATTTGGTCAATTTGCCATGTTAAAAATATAACCTGAGTATTTAATCAATTATATCTTGTTTGACAGAGCTCAAAGAGCTCTGTCAAACAAGATATAATAGATTAAGTGCCTGTATTGGATGTACTGAGACAAAACAGGTCAAACTAGAGATGGTCTGTCGTCCACTATACCCCCAACATGGCAAACCGCCTAGTGTGGGTGACTGAAAGAGGCATTCAAAGTTTGTAAGTAAAAAAAATCCAACATGGCCACCAGTCAGCCATCTTGAATCTGATGGGGAAAAAAATTATGTCACGCACTGCTCCTCATCATGTCAATCATTTATATTGGGTTTCGCAGCAAAAACTGTAGAAGTTTGCTCCACAAGTATTTTGCAAAATCCAATATGGCCACCAGTCGGCCATCTTGAATACGATCGGGAAAAAAAATATGTTACGCACTGCTCTTCATCATGTCGATCATATACATTGAGTTTCATGACAATGCAGCAAAAACTGCAGAAGTAGTCCACTCCACAAGTATTTTGCAAAATCCAATATGGCCCCCAGTTGGCCATCTTGAATCCGATCGGGAAAAAATGATGTCACGCACTACTCCTTATCATGTTGATCATTTTTGTGAAGTTTCATGAAAATGCGGCTAAAACTGTGGAAGTAGTTCACTCCACAAGTTAGACATGTGCAACGGACCGACGACGATGACAGACCGACAAACCGACGGACAAGTTGACTCCTATATACCCCCTTCATTTTGTGGAGGTATAAAAACAAGAGGAAATTCAGGGTCTCACACAGCTCAGATTTATGGGACCCTGGGCCATTTGGGACCCTGAATTTCAACCTTGGGTACCATAACAAACATTCAACATCTTCAGATTCCCCAGTTAAAATATCTAGGTAGTTGGTGTACAGCTTCCCTATGAGGCCAGATTCATGTTTATCCATGGGTTCATAGTTGGACTTCTTATAGGAACCCACATTTTAACTCAGTGCAATACGTGCATAATGATGCTGTATCGAATGTTGGATGATTCTGATTGGTGGATTTGAAGAAGATTTTTAAAGATTTTCCTCATATTGCACAAAGTTAAAAGTTGGGAGACCGAAAAATAACCCAGGTATTTGATTTGCACAAGCCTGAATTGAATCCCCACAAAGGATGTTGTATACCAAATATCAAAAAATTTTGATTGGAAGTTCCGAAAAAAAATTTTTTTTTCATTTTTGAAAAGTTCAGACTCAATATTTTTTCACCTTCTGACACAACCAATTGAGATTTTTAGGCCCACTTAATTCTGCTGTAAGGTTATCCCCAAAAGGTAATTTAAGCAGAGTTCGCTTGGATTTCATGATACCTCGAGGAAGAGTAGTTCACATGCATGAGTCACATGGATGATTCATCCTTGAAGGCCCACTATTTTGGCATAGTCAGTGACATGCCATGCAATAATTATTATTTATATTGGACAAACTGAGGAAGGATCTTACTACCCATCAGGATTCAATCCTAAATACACTGCCTAGTGTCGAGGAATTTGCCCAAAACAGGCATTATTTTGTACTTCTGTGAAGGTGGATTTTCATCCCTCAGTACAAATGAATTCACAGAATACTGGGACATATTTACAGTCTAATGAGTAACAGATGTACAAAAACTTCCAGGATGATATTTTGTATTATGTTAGGACTACATTCTTGTGCACAATTTCATCCTTCAATTTAGAAACAAAAGAGAATTCTGGCAAAAAGATCTCTTAAAAGGGTGTTTTCTGTTTCACCAGTTGAACATCCTGGAACATACCACAGCAATTTTCAGAAAGTACATAGTGCATTGGAATAGTGCACAGTTATTTGGGGAATCCCTTATAGGTAAAACTATCAGAAATGGGAAAGTACATATCAGCCAATCAGAGGAAGGGAGAGTCCCATGACATTTGTATACTCGCCCAAAAAAGAAAGAGTGCATTGCAGAAATTGATCAAACTCCAAAAAAATAATTTCGTAGGTGTAAAGAGTGTTAACCTGTTCATGAATAAGTTATATTGAACACAAAAACAGCTTTCCCCGTTAAAATTGCATTAACGTTAAATGACGTGCTGCACGTTTGTGAAAAGGCATGTTTTGCACGTGGAGAGTCTGAAAATTCATGCAGCAGTGTGAATCCTTGGGTATTCAAACACTAAAGTAAGGCCTTCCTATCGTTCACATTCAAACTTGCGCTGCTGTTAAAACGACTCCAAATTAGCATGCCAAGATTGACAATGAATCAACGTCTCCTTGCCCTGGGTATGATTAGAGCTGGCAGAACACACAGAGAGGTTGCCCAGCATTTGAACTGCCACCGTAACACTGTAGACAGGCTAGTCCATCGACATGCACAACATGATGACGTTCGAAACCGACCCCGCTCCGGGAGACCCCGAGTTACCACCCCTGCACAAGATCGGTATATCCGTGTTGTCCATCTCCGGAACTGGCAACAAACAGCAACGACGACAGCCAGGAATATCCCTAACCTGAGACGGATACATCCTCAAACAGTAATCAAGCGGCTGAGAGAATACGGCTTACGTCCTCGAAGACCTGCAATTCATCCGATTTTGACGTTACGTCATCGTCGTGCTCGACTGCAGTGGTGTAGACAACATCTCAGGCATCCCTTACACTGATGGCGACATGTTTTATTCACAGATGAATGTCGTTTCCATCTTTCATCATCAGATGGCCGCCAGAGAGTGTACAGACGTCGAAACGAACGCTACGCAGATCCATGTGGCGTGGAGCGAAACCGTTATGGGGGAAGGTCTCTCATGGTGTGGGGTGGCATCACTGCCCGTAACAGAACTGAGCTGGTCATTATTGATGACAATCTCAATGCAGCCAGATATCATGATGAAGTGCTTACACCTGTTGTTGTCCCATTTCTGCAACATCACGGCCCCGGCGTCATTCTACAGCAGGACAACGCCCGACCCCACGCAGCTCGTGTTGTTCAACAGTATCTGCAGCAACAACAAGTGGATGTTCTTCCCTGGCCCGCAAATTTGCCCGATATCTCACCCATTGAGCACATATAGGACGAAATGAAACGTCAGCTACGCCGGCTTCCCCATTCATCGTCAACGCTTGTGGAACTCCAAAGACAGCTTATCAGAATATGGAACAACATCCCACAACACTCCCATGCTAACTTGTTCGCTTCCATGAGGCGTAGATGCACAGCAGTAGTCGATGCAGACAGAGGTCATACCAGATATTGAGTGTGTGACTTTTCTGTTTGACCCTTAGTGTCTTTGACTCTCCATGGCACAAAGAGTATTCGTCGTAGCATAATGAAATTTCTCGTGTTGATCACAAATTGATTCATCTGTGATTGAATAAAATTTCCATGAATGAAAATGATATATATATTTTTTTAGTGTTATTTTTTTATTTTTTAGCAATCACACTTTCTTTTTTGGGAGAGTATATTTAGGACACTTCAACTGGTAGAGTGCTAAATTATTTTTTGTCAACCAAATTTGTTCACATGTTTTTGGCTTGTTACAATTTTTGGGAGAGTGCCTATTGGCACTCCCTCAAAAAAGGTAACAAGGGAAATCCATACACACTAAATAACTTCACTTTAACCCTTTACCCAACGAATTGGCCACATCTGCCCGTGTAATATGCCAATTCAGCAGCTGAAAAAATATATTGACAGTCTGCATATTTCCAGGCTTGGTTTCATCCAGTGATTCTGGAGAAGACTGATATGCAGCGTTAATAGACGTTGGATGATGGATGACAGACTTTCAGTCAGGTGAGCTAAAAACATATTTTTCACTGTAGGTATACGGTGAAAATAATATCAATGAACATGAAATAAATCACTAAAATGTTTTTAAAGTGAAAGATGAACTATTTCATAGTGACAACCTGTTATTTTTGTTATTTGGGGTGTTACATTTATATCCATTAATATTTCTGCACAGTTTCAGTGAAAAACTGATGGAACATTTCTATTTTGCAAGCAAATAATTCAGTTGCAGAAAGTGGCTTGTCAGCTATCCCCAGATGGCTTTTAACTCTTAACTCGTTGAGTATTTTGAAAATATCTTTCATCGAATCTAGTCATGGCTGCTATGAAGCAGCCATGACTAGATTTGATGAAAAAATCATCTTCATTTAACACAAGAAATCATTAGTCAAAATGTCAGTTCAATTTACAGGGCTAAATTTGGTTAGATGTGCAAAGATTATACTTATTTTAATGGCAGGAGAATTCCGTCTTGGGCAGGATTATCCACCTGCAGCATGTAGGGAGTTAAACTGAAAGGTTTGTTGTTTTTGAAGCAATTACTTTTCATTTATATAGGATTAAAATGTAAAGATTGTTTTTTTAGAATAGGCAATGCATATAACAAAAAGAATACCTAAGCATTTTTTAAAGATTACCATGATTATTCCATTCGTGACTTGCAGGTGAAATATAACTTTTCAACTTGTGACCTGCAGTCATTCATTGGAAATATATATTTCAACTGCTAGTCACTCATGAAATAATTATGGTATCCACTTAAAAAAAACAGAGGTATCCTCTATAAATGGGCTCAACTGTAATATAGAAATAATTCTCACCTTTTTCTGGATCTTTGCAGATTACTTGTACATTAGGTAGCTTCATGACCAGTAACTGCTGCAATACTTCCTGAAACATAAAGGGAGCTTTGTCAAACAAGATCCAATAGAATAAATGCCCATATTGGATGATCTTAGATCAAGCAGATCTGTAAACAGAGGGAATTCAGTAGCTGTCAAAGTAAGTTTTGGATATATTACAAGACTTTTTATTCAATTAACCCCTTGCACTCTGGTAGTGCAACAGAATTTACTCCAATCACTCTGTTTCTTTCTTTTTCAACTAGAAATTTAACCATGACAGAGCTTACCGAAACAAGGTGTATTTGTTTAAATATCAAAGTGCATTAATTATGGGAAATATTTGCTACCATTTTGACATTGAGTGCAGAGGGTTAACAGGAGTATACTCTATAGCCTATGTGCAATTAACATGTGAAATTTGTACTGAAGATATGGAAAATGGTTTGGTGTTTAACATTATTAACCCTTTACCCAACGTAATGACCAAAACCGGCCAGTGCTATTCACAAAAATCGCTAATTAATTTTCATTATTTTTTTCATTTTTGTCCCCAAAACATAGGTTATGGCCCCTCTTTGGAATGAGCTCGTTGAGCTCGTTCCAATGAGGGGTCACAACCTATGTTTTTGAGACAAAAAAGGAAAAAAATTAGTTATTCAAAATTTTTTTTTGCAACTGTCGTCTGCTTTTCATATTAGGTAAAGGGTTAACAGGATTATTCAGTTAGGAGATTGAGTGGACTCCAATAGTAAATTTCGTTACAAACCACCAATTATTGGTAAAGTTGTAAGTTTATAATTGAAGTTGGATGAACATGCAGATGCATGGCCAAACACGTGCAATATTGTATATTTCCCTCACTTTCATCAAAAGTGGGGGTATAATTATTCTAGCTGCGCTGTATGTAATCCTTTATCTAATGTAATGTCCAAAACCAATGGGTGCTATTCATAAATAGTCATTTAATTTCAATATTTTTTCAATGTTTGTCTCCAAAACATAGCTTATGACCCTTTATTGGAAGGAGCTTGTTCCGTTCTTTCCAATGATGGGCAATAAGCTATGTTTTGAGGAAAAAATGAAAAGATTTAATTATTCAAGATTTTTTTGCAGGTGTCATCTGCTATTCATTTTGGGTACTGGGTAAACTTTTCCCATTTTGCTCTGCACCGATGATATAATTGAGCAGAAAAAAGTAAATGTCAACTACAATATATACATTTCAGGAAAATTACTGCAGCACTTGCAAGGTCTACCAGATTGCTTCAAATTCCACTGTATGGGTATCTAATAAGTAATCTCACAGAAATTCAAATGCATTAATTTATTTATTTATTTCGGTTTAATGACACTTTAACAGCCAAGGTCATATCGTGTCAGTGACAGTTTTACAGGTGGAGGAAGCCAGAGTACCTGGAGAGAACCACCAAGCAACGGTGAGCAGCTGCCAGCTCCCCAACATCGTAACTCTGCACTGCAGCACAGGAAGGGTTAGATTGGTTGAAGACATGTGCACAATCGATGTGTAGTACACTTTATTACACAGCGTCATCTTTCCCCCATGTGGTCCATCAGGGTTTAGTGCCTTTCCCAAGAACACAACGCAGGTGTTTGAATTGATCAATCAGATGGTCACCCATCCATGGACTAACCAGGCTTGACGTTGCTTAACTTCGGTGATCTGACGAGAACCGGTTACCGAAATGCCACAGCACCCCATTGCATTAATTTAAACCACAACTTAGGTTAATCAATGATACAATCAGGGAACAACCTCGTAAGTAGACAGTGTGATTTTGACTTCTAGAATTCTGATTTGACTTCTGAATCTTAAATATAGGCTTCTACATGTAAGTTGGCTTGTAATCGTAGAACTCCACTTCCTCCACTGGTCACTTAGGCAGCCAAGACTTGATGAAGAACTATTGAAAATGAATGGTTATTGTGGTGTAATAAAAATACTACACCATCATTTGAGAAACAATTTTAATTATGCCAAAAAGAATGTAATTAAATGTCCCACACAGCTGAAAGCGTCCAACAAGAAGATTGTTATCGAAAAGTAATATCCATGTAACTACTACATGTATATATAATGGGTATAGTGCTTGAAGCCTATATTTTGATTTTATGCTGCAGCTGGTGTGCATGTGCTGCAACTTGAAGGTTTTGAGTTCAGTGAATGTGCTTCATATCATCTTTAACTCCTAGCACTCTGGCAGTATTTCAAATGTTTCATCATTGACCCCATATTGCCCATGCCACATGAAAAATTTAACAAATTATATCTTGTGTGACAGAGCTCAATGAGCTCTGTCAAACAAGATACAATGTTTTTAAATTCTCAGTGGCACCGTGGGAAATATTTGCTTATGAAACTTTGGTATTTGACATCAGAGTGCAGAGGGTTAAAGTGAAATTATATTATCTGTGTGGATTTGCCTTGTTATAATTTATGAGAGAGTGCCTATGGACACTCTCCCATAAATTGTAACAAGGCAAAACACCTGAAGAAATTTTGACAATCAACAATAATTTGTACAGATAGGGACAGGGGAAACTCATGAAACTAACAAATAAATTTGTTTGAGTAAGGCTACCCACCCATTTTATTGACATCAAGAAATTAATGTGGAGTAGCCAAGAATATGAACAAAATTATTAACCCCTTTAACATATAAAACGTTCCAAGAACAATAACAATAAAAGCTGCAAAACAGTCTCCTTCAACACGATATCCAGGTGCGGATAAAAAACGCCAACAAGAAGCTGTAAAGTGACCTCCAATAACCATAACAATGTGTAAACAACCGAAAAGAGGAGAGCTGCGAGGCAGTCACCTCTACTTGATAACTAGGCATGATAAGTACTTGGGCGGAGATGTGACAGGGAGGAGGCGGGTGAAACTTGTAATTAACAGGTATTCCAAAGAATGAAGCTGAGCTACATGTGCGACGGTATTATCAATGTACTAATTACTCATTAATCATCCGCACCAATGACTAATAGAATGTCCAGAAAAATTAAGACAAAGGAGTAAGAGAAATTCGGACATGCTAATCACGTATCAATGCATGGTGACACTTGCTTTGCGTATACACAAGAGAATATCCGGTCTCAATTAACAGTACAGCTTGGTCAAAACAGGTGTCAAACAAACCTCAAATACTTCCTGCCACTCTGTACAAATCCTGCCAGTGAACAGCTAGCCTTCCATTTGTACAGATAGGGACAAGGGAAATTCATGAAACTAACAAATAAATTTGTTTGAGTAGGGCTACCTGCCCATTTTATTAACATCAAGTAATTAATGCGGAGTAGCCAAGAATATGAACAAAATTATTAACCCCTTTAATCCTTTACCTAACCTGAAAAGCAGACGACACTTGCAAAAATAATTCTTGAATAACTAATTTTTTTCATTTTTTTCTCAAAAACATAGGTTATGACCTCTCGTTGGAACGAGCTCAATGAGCTTGTTCCAATGAGGGGTCATAACCTATGCTTTTGAGACAAAAAATGAAAAAAATAATGAAAATTAATTGCCGATTTTTGAGAATAGCGCTGGCCGGTTTTGCCCGTTACGTTAAGTAAAAGGTTAACATATAAAACATTCCAAGAACAATAACAATAAAAGCTGCAAAGCAGTCTCCTTCAACATGATATCCAGGTGCGGATATGCCACAGATGAGTCCGAGGACAGAATCATTCTGCCACAAGGAAAGAACAAATTTTGACAATCAACAATAATTTAGCACTCTACTGGTTATGAAGTAAATCTGGCTTCTAGATTCCAAAAGTAGGCTCCAAGTCTGGCTCTTATTTTTAAATGCTCAGGTCGGACCCTGGATACAAGCAAAATGAAAATCAACAATCTGGGCAATATTTTAATGAAATCTATTCTATTCAGAAATAAACACCTGTCTTGGGAATACATTTAAATGTAAATTTATTCATGAGGAAACACTTTCTGGTTTTTATGACGCATCAATAGAAAAGGCTTTAAAACAATGAAGTGTTATGTGCAATCAATTCAAGTGCTGCTACATACACATTCCAAAAAATAAAACATTTTTATTGATCAATTCAAACTGAAATCGGGCCATAACCCTCTAACAACCCTCGAACAACTAAAACAAATCTGCCCCATGCTAAACATATAAAGGGTCATTCAATTAATGTTTATACTTTTATTTGTTTCTTCCACACAAAAGCTTTTGCACCTTCAATGGATTGAGCTTTTCAAGTTTGTCACACACACCCAGAATTATATTACAAAAACTAACAACAGATTTGACATAAAAATAAATCAAAGATAAAATGCAACTAAATGAATTATTTATTGTCATAAGCAGCTAGAAAGATATAATAACTACAGGTGTCTGTCCCTAGGGGACTAAGAATACCCCCCCACTGCCACCCCTAACCCCCACCCCACATTCAAAATGACTCCAGCCAGTCTCAAAATTACATGGGCATAGATTCTCATTTTGGTTAATCTCTGTGCCAAGTTTTTGAAAACATGATTGAACAGGCATAGACAAAAAGATGATGGTCGCACAAATACATTGAGTTGAAAAAGTACAATATCTCTTCCAAAATGATGTCCAACCAATCTAAAAATCACAGGCTATAGGTATATTTTTCCATGCTGATTAATCTCTGTGCAAAGTTTAAAAAAAAACTGATAAGAAAATGAAGGAAAGTAGACAAGTTAGTGCCCATGGATGACAAATTCTAAGAAAAAAAGGGCAATGACTCTGCAACAACATGTCCGATCGATCTCACTCTCAAAATTGCAGATGCAGAGTTTCCCATGGTGGATAACATATGTGCAAAATTTTACAAAAATTGATTTCTAAATGGCCGAATGAAGTTCCAGACAAAATTGTGTCCACAGAAACACAAACAGATGGATGGATGGATAGATAGACAAACTTTTTGCAGTATACCCACCCCCACAACTTTGCGGCTGTGGATATAAAAAGAAAATGACGTAATGTTTAATCACCAACAAAATGAGTTATTTATTGGTGCTTTACCCACATTGATGTCAAAATACCAAAGTTTCAAGCATTTTTCAAATAATGCAACTTGGAATGTAACCAATTCAATCTGATTTGACAGAGACAATGAGCTCTGTTAAACAAGACTGAACTGATTATATTCTTTGTTGCATTTTGGGGAAAAACTGCAGATCCAAACCTTGATCTTTTTACCTCAGTGTGTTGTTCACAATGACTAATTTCAGCATATTTGGCCATATCTTCCCTCCTACGAGTATCTGGGGATTTCATTGGTTCAAAGACGTCACATGCAGACTGCATATAAAACTGTATACTGCCTGTCAACATCAATATACGCTGACAGCTATGGGTAATCTCCCCTTTGTTCATTGATTATTCAAAATGGCGGCAGCTGATAAACACTTCAAGTTGAAAGATTGAGTGTTGGACCCCACATTTGGTCTGAAGTGCAGGTTAGGCAACTTAAAAGGCTTCATATTCTGTGGATGTGTGTCATGTTACCTTCGAAATGAAACTGTTTGGTATGTATGAATTTGCCTTGTTACAATTTATGGGAGAGTGACTCTCCCATAAATTGTAACAAGGCAAAGATACGTGAACACATTGTGAGAATTCCCTCATTTACTTTTGATTGCTATTGTTATTAGTTCTGTGCATCGATGCAGCAGTTGGTAAGATATATTCGTTACACAGTTTGTTGGTGGCCTAATATGGTATATACAGTGTCAGTTAATTCCATATTGGACTCAAGCTTCGCTCTCGTCCAATATGAAATTAACTGATACCATATATACCATATTAGGCCACCAACAAATTGTGTAACTAATAATATTCTGACTGCAATAAAAGTGCTAAGTGAAATCATGCTTAGCCAACTATTTCTACCCATGAAATGAGAAGACTTCCATCCCAGTTCTTGGTCACTAGGTCCTACTTTACAAATGAAAATAACTTGTTGGAATGTAAGCAAGCACTGCTTCACTTTCTGGGGAAACATTTTCACAGGGAAGCTAAATAAATTATTCACAAGTCTAAGAGTATGTGATAGATAATATAATAATAATAAGAAAAGGTGTGATGTAAAACATTTTTTGAAAGGCTTCTCCGAGCCTTTTCCAACATTGCATTACATCTTGAAAGTGGAGCAGTGCTTGTTTAGGCAAGGTTATTACATCATGACTCATAAGATGGATGCTCATTGGTTAGAAGATTAGACTTTGAACTGAAAGGTTGACCGTTTGGTCCTGATCCCTGCTATCTGCACTGACTTTAGGGAAGACACTAAATTCCATGTGGTGGACAGTGGAGCTGTGTACTAAGGTGTACTGCACATTGATGGTGCATTTGCCTTCAACCATTGCTAACTCAGCCTGTGCCAGGTTACTAAGTTGGAGAGTATGCTGCTTGCTTGCAGCTGCTAGGTGGAACAGTAAAACCCTGTTAATTGAATAGCCACTTTGCCAATGGAAATTATTCAATTAACAGGAGTATTCAATCAACAGGGATTGTGTCACTTTCCTGTATTCTAGAGATAAACTTAGCATTTATTCTATTATATTTTGTTTGACAGAGCTTCATGAGCTCTGTCAAACAAGATATAATAGATTTAATTCCTGTATTGGATGTACTGAGGCTAAATAGGTCTATAAACAAAGGAAAACTGGGGAGAGTCAGTGTAATTTTTCAACAGGTTACAAGATTTTTTATTCAATTAACAGGAGTATATTCTATAACCTATATTTAATTAAGAGGTCAAGTTTGTACTGGAGGTATAGTAAATGGTTTTGTGCTGGAAAATTATATTCAATTAACAGGGTTATTCAGTTAAGAGATATCCAGTTAAGTGGGCTCCACTGTACTCACCAGGTACTCTAGCCTCCTCTACCTGTAAACCTATCTGACACAATTACAATATGACACTGGCTGCTGAAAGTGTCATTAACTGGTAGAGTGCTACAGGCCACTATCAGGGCTTTAATATGAAGAGCAGGTACCCCAGCCTAAAGGTGTCATATTCTGTAGATGTACTTCATATTATCTTAGAAGTGAAATTACTTAGTCTGTATGGGTTTGCCTTGTTACAATTTATGGCACTCTCCAATAAATTGTTGCAAGGTAAAGACACAAGAACAAATGATGGTGACCAAAAATAATTTAGCACTCTACTATTTAAACAAATACATCACAACTCATCAACAGCCCAATGAAAAAACGTCAAGAAATAATCTGAAGCATTCTGGGTTGCTCATCTGAAAGAGGGCTACCTGAAAAATGGTTGCCTGAAAAAGTTTAGGTAAACGTTGCCCAGTGGTATTAATTTCCTTATTGGTACAAGCTTATGTGATAATGATAATCACAATATTTGTAGCAATGTTTTTCACTCTGGAACTAAAAACACAGAACAGCAGTTTTTTCAGTGTTCACCTATTTATCTATCAAATTTAGAACTTAAAACCCCCCAGATAACTTGAGTGTCTGTGGGCACCTTGTATCACAATATGTGCACAAATGTAAGTGGTCTAAATGGGCAAGCATATACCCCTCCCCCAACAAGTCTTCATAATTTTTAGAGAATTAGGAATATGCTTGGGGGGGGGGGGGGGGATTGCAGCATTAATCTGCACACTTCTTAGAGGCTAAAATATGCCATCCTAGGCCAAAATGCTATATGGCAAAGTTTACTAATTGTTTTAGAAGGATACAATGCAAGCAACTCCAGGCAAGAGATTTATGGCAGCACATCCGGGTTTCAGTGTTTCAAAAAATGGTTGCCAGGCAGGGTAATTCAACAAGGTGCCTGCTCTCAAATTAAAAGCTCTCCAACTGTCCATATAATTCTAATAAGTGAAAAGTAGAGTACTATTGAAAACCAAGGCCATGGATTTTCAGATATTCACAATTTCTGAGAAAAAACAAGGGGTGCACAACCAACCCATGGACCACCAGTTTGCATGTGAGAATCCATACACTGAAAAATATTGTATGCCTCCTTATATCTGCTGAATGGAAAATCCACACCACACTTGGGGCAAAAATTAGAGGAACAAATTGATTTGTTCCGAAAGGTTATTTGAACAGCAATTTGAAGGATAGAAATACCATTTGTGCTTCAATAGGTTTTTCTCTGAATGAGTTAAGGGTTAGCATACATTATCTACAGAATTTGTCCCTTACAATGGCAAAGAAATCATTTTCGATCACATGAAAAAGAGGATTTGTTGTCCTGCATAGTAAAATATGGTTATCTCCCTTGAAATACTTGACATACTGTTACTTGCAAAAACATGTCAAGTAAAATTGCTGAAGACTTAATCTTGTTTGACAGAGCTCTGTCAAACAAGAGTGAATTGGTTTAGTTCCTAGTTGCATTATGGGAAAAATTTGCAGGCTGATTTTTGTATATTTTAAAATTAGTTTTCAGAGGGTTAAGTTATCTCCCTTCTCCAAATGTCATGAAAGCCACTGTTCTATCAAATGAACCAACTTCTTTCTGGTAAATAATGAAATTTTCATTTCATTTGTTTGTGAATAACAGAGTTGAATAATATAAGATATATTCCTCATGCTTTCACAAGATCAATTAGCGGATAGAATGGCTGTACTGTAATTTCTGCTATTTGCGAGTTGGTGAATTTGCAATGACAATTTTGCAAGACTGAAATTCTTGTTTGAAATTGATGAATTGGCAAACAGCAGCTTTACCACATAAAAAAAAATTGAAATGTGACACAAAGATGCTATCGCCTGTGGCAATTGCATCTTTGGGTGTTAAATCTGAAAATTTCCCCTTATCAAGAGGAACCACTGTCGGCGCAATGAGAATTGTGTGCCCCACAGTGAATTGAGTTATCCCCCACAATAAAATTGGTTATTCAAGACAAAATGGGTTGTGAAACATTTGTTTGCATAACCAGAAATAAGGTAATACGAAAATTTCTAATGTTGCAACCCCTACCACAACTGGTGTTTCATATAAGCAATACATTCTTCCTATACTGTGTACAAGAAAAGGTTTTGTGCAAGCAGTCAAGCATGCGAGAAAAGACACAAGAAAAACTTTTAGTTTGTGCATATATTATGCAATCTCTTCAGCGGTGCACCACAGGGGGGCCTCGGGGGCCTGCCCCCCCCCCCCTCCCCCTCCAACACTTTTCCCTCAACGTCTCGGAAAATCAAACTTCAAATTGCTATCTGACAGCAGTTTCCCCACTATCACACCAGCAAATGGCACACAACAATACACATCATGTCAAGTGTTGTAGAAACGCTCAGATATTGTTCCCAGGGTGTCCAAATATGAAAATACCCCCCCCCCCCCCACAAACAGGAGGGGGACACCCTCCTCACTAGTTCAGCAAGCTGAACATAGTGGCTACCCCCTTAAGGGGAGGGGGTTAGCCACTACATTCAGATTGCTGAACTACCTCCTCCCCTAGCTCCAGCCTGTGGCATTTGGGAGTTGCCTTCAGCATCTCGGCCTTGGACCCCCCAAATCTTACTTAACCTCCTTCCCCCATCAAATTGAAATTGTGGTGCTGCCACTGAATCTCTTCATATTAGAACATAAACAACAAACATTCTGTGAACAAACATGAATCTCTCTCACTAAAAGAAGATGAATACCACATCTCCGAGCATTGTGACTGGTAGTTCACAAGAAATTATTTTAAAATAGTTTCTAGTCTTTTCGACAGGGTTTCAAACTATGGGGGTAAATATCTTCATTCAAAAACACTAGAAAGCATACCTCCTCCCCCCCCCCCCCCCCCCCCCCCCCCCCAAAAAAAAAAATCAGCTTTTTGGACATATCGTCTGGGTACGAAACTCAACTTGGGGCGAAATACCTGTGCCTAGTGGTTTTGAGGGGAAATGTCCTGGAACCATCTCCAAGTACTGTCAGTGGTGGATCTAAAAAAATTTAAGAATTTGAAGCTTATTGGACATGACAGGTTGGGGTGGAGGTGGGGGGGGGGGGGGGTGGTTACACTCTAGGGGTTAAAATCTTCATTAAAAAAAAAAATTGGTAAAGGAAAAGTACCTCCCACCCTTCCATAAAAAACAAAGCAGAATGCTTAAATGCAGGCTACTGTCAAAGTTAGAAACAGTTCATAAATAATTTCATTGGCTGAAATTCTGCAATAAAAAAAATAGCGAAACAGGTCACAATTATGTTTTTAATTTGCAGGCAAGTAAACAAAACAGATTTAAATACAGGAAAAAGTTAGAGATAGCTGAATGATAATTAACATGAAATGTGGATGGTCATTGACTCTCCCCCTTTTCAAATGCAGCGGGAAGGTTAAAACGGGAATTGACCAATGCAATTTTCCACCTTTTTCCCCAAAAGTTTTCCTGCAGACATATCATGAATTGGGGAAAATATTCACACAGACATCTTATCTAATATAATTGAGGGTGGATTTAACATAACAAAAATGGTTGAAATCTTAAGTCACAGAATTTGTTGCCTTGATCAGCAAAATTTTCGATCAAAGTCTATTGGAAGTGGCATAGCCCGACAATACCAATACAAATCGTATTGAATATGGAGAATCTCAGTTATAAATCTCTATCTAAACTCAGCCGATAAAATCTGTAAGAGAGTAAGACGTTTTCCAATGGAGTATCTATCAATCTATTGTACAAAAAGCTTAAATTTCTTGACAAAATCAAGGAAAAAGTTTCCTCATTATGAAAACTGGATTTCCAAGTCTCATTTCTGAAATTTGACTGTGAATCCTATGTAATGAACGTTATTAAGAGAAATAAAAGTGAATATGGGTTAGACATTGAAATCATATGTTCAATATTGAAAAAAAAACTGTAATACTGCCATCTGATACAACGGAGGTTACATTCATAGCATGCGAATTTGATTTTTGGGCGAATGGGATGAGTTATTACATCAAATAAATTGTTTTTAACTGTACTTCTTCTGAATCATGCATTTTTATAAGAGTACTGTGACTTGGTGAAGGAAAAAAAAAACCCAGAAAATGTCGATGGGATTTGTAGATGGAACGTTTTGCAGACATGGTTGCAAAATACTGAAGTACATCATAATTCAGAAATATTTATGCCAGCTTATTTTGCTCGTGCAATATAGAAACAGTTTATGTGAAAAATTATAATGAGAAAAATGAAAATGAAAAGTAATAATGAATTCTGCATATTAGTGGATACGACTGTATTTATTTTATTATTTCCCAAGTCAATTGAATCTTCCTGACAACCGAATCTTGTAATACTTGTGCCAAGAATTATCCCAAGATATTTGCGTGCATGCATGCCAAATAAACTTAGGAATAAAAAATTTTGTTTGGAAAATTGTTGAAAAAGTTTGTTTGATACAAACTATATTTGCGAACAAAGTACATATTGAAATTTTTAACAGAAAAACAACATTTTTGTTGTTGACATGGAATTTGTGTAAAAGGGTTAATTTCAGAGATAAACTACAGAACATAAAATCTACACTAGATTTGATAACAACTAGGAGCAATAATTGGCAAAGTTACTGTGAATTACCTAAAGTTTAATTAAAACATTTATTGGTTCATTATTCAAATCATTTCTTTTACTCAGCTTGTTGAAAACTCTTCATCTAATAAACAAGTTTTATCTCTCATCTCAATTGCTTTCATTGAATAATTCATCAAACTTTCAATTGCTGTCAGTTCCCAATGAGTGAAAATAAACTGTGCTATTACAAAAAAGTCTTTTACCTTTAACTATTTTTCTATGTAAAGGTAACTCCTTTTGTACTAGTGACTAGAATAAGTGGTAGAATGGGACTTGATTCTTTAATTGTACAGAACAGAGAGTGGATTATGACTATATATAAATCATGGCAGAACAGTTCTTCAGCAACAAATATTTACAATTGCTTTGGATAAAACATGAGTCAGCCTTCAGTTCATGAACTACAAGGCTAGTGCTGTTTACACCTTTTTGAGAAATTCTGATGGATGGAAACAATTCTTCAAGGATTCAGTAGTTATTTCCCACACATTCCCTTTAGGGTTTTGGCTAAATGAGTACAGGGGCCAATATTTATTTATTTATTTATTTACTTATTTATTGGTGTTTAAGGTCACATACTTAGGCACAATGGCTAATCATCACCGTGACAGTTTTACGGGTGGAGGAAGCCGGAGTACCCGGAGAGAACCACCGAGCAATGACGAGAAGCTGCCAGCTCCCCAACATCGTAACTCCGCACTGCAGCACAGGCAGGGTTAGATTGGTTGAAGACATGCGCACTATCGATGTGCAGTATGCCTTAGTATACGGCGTCATCGTGCCCTCATGTGGACAATCGGGGTTAAGTGCCTTGCCCAAGGACACAACGCGGGAGTCTGAAATCGATTGCTCAGACGGTCACCCATCCGAGGACTAATCGGGCTTGACGTTGCTTAACTTTGGTGATCTGATGAGAACTGGTCACCGCAATGCCACCACGCCCCCACAGGAGACCACTGAATTGGATATGTCTTAATTGAATTATGCTGTAAACTGAATATGATGTCCAAACACAAAAACCATTCATCATACCATACAAATGTGAAGTGGTAATTGCAAATAGGGTATAGAGCAAACTCCTGTTAACCCTTTACCCAACGCAGACGATATCAAAATTTATTACTTTAAATATCATTTTTTAATTTTTTTAAAAAAAATTTCAACAAAATCATATCATGTGAACGAGCTCGTTCCAATGAGGGGTCACATGATATGGTTTAGTTGAATTGTTTTTGAAAAATACTATTTTTGCTGAATTTGCATATTATGCGTGCGAATGTGGCCGATTCGTTGGGTAAAGAATTAATTGAATAAAAAAAATCTTGTTTATTTTTAGATGTTTAAGGTCATTTTCAGTATCTATGGCTATATCACAACTGCAACACTGGTAGGATGTAAAGTTTATCCAATCGTTTATACCTGTGCTGCCCACTTTAGAGGAATTCCACTCCAAGCATTGGTTCTTGGCCCAATTTTACAAGAAAAGCAGAACCTGTTTCCAATTTAAAAATGCACTGTCCCATTTCCTGGGTTCCCAGAGAGGGGAAAAAATCTTGTATTATGTCATGTATTATAGTGAGGAATTAGAGACAGTCTCAGAATTCCTGCCTTGTTTATACACCATATTTGGCCTCTGTACATCCACTATAGGAATTTAATCTATGCTATCAAGATTGAGAGAGCGAACGGAGCTCTGTCAAACAAGATAGAATAAATACTCATCTCCAGAATACAGAAAAATGACAAATCCCCATTAATTAAATAATTCCATTAATTGAATAATTTGGGAGCGAGGTGGCTCAGTGGTGGACTGTTGGACTTCTATGCTAGAGGTCCCGAGTTCGATCCCCATCCGGGACGACCCGCATTGTGTCCTTGGGCAAGGCACTTTATCCCAGTTGCCTTGCCTACATGGGGTCATGATGATGCTGTGTACTGAGGCATACTGCACGTCGATAGTGCACATGTCTTCATCTGCTGTAACCCTGCTTGAGCGGAGCTTGAACAGAGTTAGAATGTTGAGGAGCTGACAGTTGCTCGTCGATGCTCAGTGGTTCTCTCCGGGTACTCCGGGTTCCTCCACCCATAAAACTGTCACGATTAGCCATTGTGCATAAGTATGTGACCTTAAACACCAATAAATAAATAAATAAATAAATAAATAAATAAATAAATAAATAAATAAATAAATTGAATAATTTTAACTAGTAAAGTGGTTATTCAATTAACAGGGCTCCACTGTATCATAATACTTTTACAAGTGCATTTCCAAAAATTGTATTTTCTACCTTTGAATATAAATGGCTGAAATGAAACATTAATGTTTTAAAATGTGAGGCAATTTGCCTTCTGGTAAAAAGGTAGTTTATTATCGATCGTAGATTGAAAATATGATTATGGAAAATACAACAGTAAAAGCATATTAGTACTGGTCCCCAATTTCCAACCAAGTTCTGTAAAATTACTGCATTATCCATAAAAAAACCATTTCTGAAGTGCTAAAAAAGACAGGTTTGGAAGAGAACAAAAAAATATCCTAGACTTCCAGAAACAGATTTTGATATTATCAGTGAATTGTTAAAAAGAGGGTCAAGTGCAAAAAATGTTCCAAGGTGACATCATGCAGAATTTATTTACAGAAGAGTTGTTGTAATCTCAAAAGACTTGAAAACCCTGAAATAAATGTTTAGAGTTGGTTTGACAAGTCTAGCATGACACCATGTTGCTTTTTAAATTGTAATTGAGTGGTTGACTGCCTGCATATTTAGCCTTCTTTAGTTCCAGAATGTGACTGTGCATTAAAATGTACTTGACATGAGAGGACATTCGCTTTAAATAATTTATTCATTGAATATGTATGTCAAAGTGTTCATACTGATGTTGTGATAAAAACATACAGGTTTTGAATACATCATTGCCATTAATTACGGGAGTTTGACAATGTGTCGCAGAAAAAGAAGTTATAAGTCATGATTTATGAACCAAGTTATGAATCAGAGACATACAAAACTAGTCAAAATAAGTTCCAGGATAGCATTGCTGCTGTTAACTTTTCCTTGTAACTTTCAAGAATACCTAGTGCAAGTAATATTCAATGACGTCAGGTTGCTCTTATTGTGATTTGAAAGCATCGCAATTAAAGATTATTTCATTCACTGCTTAAGTGTCTGAACTTGCTGTACACTCTGATGACAAAAGTTTTATGTATTTTCCTCACTAAGTGCTGTATCCAAGAAAAGAAGCCACAGGTTCACGTTATTAACATAATAAATCAGAACTTTAGTTATAATTATTTGGAAACACTTTTTCTGCTGGTATTAAGTTGTATCATTTGCATTTTCTAGTTGCCAAGAAGTAATAGTTACCAACCTAACTGGAGGAATTCAAGGACTTGAACAACCTGACAGCATGTGAGGAGTGTGACAGCACACTGGCAGATTGTTCAAATTCATGAATACCAATAGCTAGGTTGGTAACTGACTTACACCTGTCTTTTGTTCACTCAATAAAATGTACAGACTCGGGTATTCTCAGTACACAAGAAGTATTCAAGTGACATCACATGAACACCCAGTCGATTGTTCTGTCAGGTATTTCAAGGTGGTTACTAACCCCGAAAAGACAAAAGAGCTACATGTAGGGTGTAAAGAAAAATTACCAACAGTAGTGCAAAGAATAACTGCCAGCCTATAAAAGTGGCCCCTATGGAAGACCTGTATTGCATCTTACAGTTGGATATTCCAGGGTCAGTACAGTGAAAACCTGTTAATTGAATATAATTAACATGAGTATACAATAACCAGAGGCTCAAGTGAGCCTAAAATGCTCACCTGGCTCAAGTTGTCAAAAGAGATGAATGTATCAATAACTGATCAGCAGCAAGAGCAAGTTTTGTATTTGCTGTGACACAACCAAAGGCAACTTTTTTGGCCATTCATTTCTGCTGGCGCTGGGAAAGGTTTCTAGCAAGCACTGTTCTGTGAAGTATTAAAAACAACCGAACAAAATTTTTGTTTTGCTTTCAACTACTGTGGTTCTCTCTAGCCATCCCCCCCCCCTCCCCCCCCCCCCCCCCAAAAAAATAAACAATTCCGCAATTCCGGCATAAATGAAATACTGATGACCCAGTTATATATTACATGACAAATATGGTTCACATCTGCCCATTGAATCTGAAAATATAAATTTGGAGTGTAGCCCAAGATTTTGGGAACCCAAATTTTGGCTTACTGAGTTGCTTTGAATAAAAGTGAATCTGCATCACTAAAGTAAGTTCCAAACAAGAAATCTAAGCATCTTATCAAAAGAGGATTTTAAAAGCATATTAGGCTTATGGAGCATTAACCCCACCCTAAGGGATATAGTAATTTGAAGGGAAAAATCAGAAGAGTAAATTCCACCAGCCTGAAGATGGCAGCAGCTTCAATTGAACAAAGGAGAGAGGGTTTACTCCAAAGATGGTCTGTGCCATGAATGAATGAAATTGGCCCAGTAGTTGTAAAGAATAAGAAAGATTTCAAACTAGAGGAACAGAATTTTACTGCCACCAGTAAATTCAAGTATGTGTGAAAATGGTTAAAGCATCAAAAATAAACAAAACAGAAAGAGAATTTACTGAGGTTTATTTTGGGGGGGGGGGGGGGGGGTAAAATATTTTTAAAGAAATCAGAAATAGGTTTTCATTAACAGTATTACATGAAATAAAATCTTTGGAACCCACATTGAGGTCTTGAGAGGGTTAAATTAAAGCTATTCACACAGGCTTTAGAGATTTTTTTCCCAAGAAATCAGAAAAAACATATATGTGCACATCATTGAAAAGGTTTAATCAAGGCACCGATAAAATCTTTGAAATCCATACTGAAGTCTTGAGAAGGTTAAATTAAAGATATGCATGCAGGAATCAGATAAATGTTTCCAAGAAATCAGAGCAATTTTTTTTCCAAGGAACCAGAAAAAACATGTGCACAGAATTGAAAGGGTTTGATCAATAAAATCTTTGGAACCCACATTGCGGTCTTGAGAGAGTTAAATTAAAGACATGCATACAGGAATCAGATAAATGTTTCCAAGAAACCAGAAAAAAACATATATGTGCATGGCATTGAAAGGGTACAACATGAAATAAAATCTTTGGAAAACACACTGAAGTCATTAGAGGGTTAAATTAAAGATATTCATACAGGAATCAGATTAACTTTTTTTCCAAGGAACCAGAAAAAACATGTGCACAGCATTGAAAGGGTTTGATCAAATTTTCTGAACAATTTCATTTCCTGTTTATAATAGCAGATCAGAATGTGTCTGGAAGCAAATTGTTGTAATAAGAGCATGATGTTATTCTAGATATCAATCAAGTTTCTCAGTGAATGAAATATTTCTCCAGGATAAACAAAAGCAAAAATGTTGATTCATCATTTTTTCAATACCCTCTACCGGGCACCCTGATTGCACTGGTGGCAATTTTTTTTAACCAATCCCTTCTACTGGTCCTAAGGATGCTTCATATCAAATAAAAGTTTTCTGTTCCCTGTGGTTTATAGGCTTGTTGTTTTTTGTTTTTTTTTTGGGGGGGGGGGGGGGGCAGCTATCAATTACTTAGGACCCACTTATACTACATGCCAAATTTGGTTGAAATTGGCCCACCGGTTTTTGAAATAGAAATTTTGGGCAGAGCCCAAAATGGATATGTCCCCACAGAGAGCGGCTCAGCCCAAATATTGACATATCAACTTCCCTTGAACAAACTTTAATCTTTTACACCAAAGGATGTTCCATACCAAATATCAAGGCATTCCCTCTGGTGGTTCATGAGAAGAAGATTTTTAAAGGTTTTTTAGCTTTTGGGGCATAAACCAGAGTCTGAATATGGCAGCTGCTTCATTCGAACAAAATAGAAAGGGTATATTCCGTAGATGGTCTGTGCAATATATGTTTGAATTTGGCTTAGTAGTTGTGAAGAAGTCAAGTTTACAAAAGTTAAGAGACGACGGATGACAGACAAAAGTGATGGCAATAGAGCTCCCACTGACTTGTAGTCAGGTGAGCTAAAAGGGGATTTGGTCATTTTCGTGCATTCAAGATATCATCTATCTATTTTATTCTATTATATCTTGTTTGACAGAGTTCATAGAGCTGTCAAACATGATATAATAGAATAAATGCCTGTATTGGATGTATTGATGCTGGATAGGTCTATAAACGCGAGAAAGTTTGGCAATTGTTGGGGTAAAGTCCAAACATGTCACAAGATTTTTTATTCAATTAACAGGTGTTAACTCTATAACTAAAATGCGATCAACTGTTCAAATTTGTACTGAAGATAAGGTAAATGGTTTTGTGTTTGGAAGTAATATTTAATTAATAGGGCAATTCAATTTAGAGATATCAAATTAAGTGGACTCCTCTGTACCATTTATTGAGAGAGGGTGTCTCCCTACTTAACTTGGAAAATTATGTAAAAAACCTTGTTTAGAAGATGACATAACCTTGATTCTAACTGAAAACTGACAATTATTTTAACTGGACTGGGCAGTCATTCAATAAGCAAAAAAAAAATGACAGAACTATAAACTTATGGAAAATTACTTATTTGGGGAGCCCTCCATTATAACCCAGTACAGTCCTCATCTCTACGACTTGATGGACAATGATGGTACTATAATTTTTGTTTTCCTACATTTTTCAATTCATCTTGACTCTGAAACCCTTTAAGCCTACCTGCTAGGCAGGAATACAGTGCTGAATGATTATTACCATTATTATAATCTTATCAACTTTTACTTGCCACAATGACTAACTTATGCAGGTAAAAACAGAATTGGAAAATAAGCTGTTAATATAAACTTTTTGTTTCAAATGACTGAAGAGTTTAATGCCAAAGAGCCTGGACAATTTTTTTTAGAATTTCTATATCACAATTTGGAAGTACAGTTACATGTAGTTACCAGTGATTTCTCATCAAATCTTGGCTGCCTCCATAGGTAGCTAAGACTTAACTATAAATACTGCATGGCTTGGAGTTGACTATGACAAAATAGTGGGCCCTCAAAGAAGAATAGTCCATGAGATGCCATGCAATAATTATTATTTATATTGGACAAACTGAGGAAGAATCTTACTACCCATCAGGATTCAATCCTAAATACACTGCCTATTGTCGAGGAATTTGCCCAAAACAGGCATTATTTTGTACTTCTGTGAAGGTGGATTTTCATCCCTCAGTACAAATGAATTAACAGAATACTGGGATATATTTACAATCTAATGAGTAACAGATGTACAAGAACTTCCAGGACGATATTTTGTTTTATGTTAGGACTACATTCTGGTGCACAATTTCATCCTTGAATTTAGAAACAAAAGAGAATTCTGGGACAAAAGATCCCTTAAAAGGGTGTTTTCTGTTCTGCAAGTTGAACGTCCTGGAATATACTACAGTAATATTCAGAAAGTGCACACGAAAAGTGCACAACTATTTAGGGAATCCATTGTATGTAAAATATCAGAAATGGGAAAGTACATATCAGCCAATCAGAGGAAGGGAAAGTCACATGACATATAATGTGTATTTATTTATTTGTTTGTATTTAGGGCACTTTAACTGGTAGAGTGCTAAATTATTTTCGGTCATCCAAATTTTTTCACAGGTTTCTGCCTTGTTACAACTTTTGGGAGAGTGCCTATGGGCACTCCCTCAAAAAAGGTAGCAAGGGAAATCCATACACACTAAATAATTTCACTTTAACCCTTTACCCAACGAAATGGCCACATCTGCCCATGTAATATGCCAATTCAGCAGCTGTAAAAATATTATTTTTCAAATAATTTCAACAAAACCATGTCATGTGACCCCTCTTCCGAACAAGCTCATCGAGCTCATTCCAATGAGGGGACACATGAAATGGTTTGGTTGGAATTTTTTTAAAAATTTAAAAAAATGATACTTAAAATAATAAATTTTGATATTGTGTGTGTTGGGTCAAGGGTTAAAGAAAATATTAAGCACATCCACAGAATATGAAGCCTTTAGTTAAAAAACTTGGAATTTAGAATAATGCCCAAATATGGGATTGCAGCACTCTGATAGTTAAGCATCTTTGGATATATAATGACCACAACATTGGTATGAAGTTAAGCTCAGCCAATTGTTTATACCATTACTGCCCATTTATAAGGACTTCTACCCATGCATCAGTTCTGGGTTCTTTTTCACCAGTAAAGCAGAACTTGTTTACCACAGTAAACAAGCACTGCTCCCCTTCCCAGGGTTCCCATAGAGGTTAATCAACAACTGGTCAGATATTTAAAAGTACAGTGGAGCCCACTTAATTGGATATCTCTTAACTGAATAACCATGTTAACTGAATATAATTTTCCAACACAAAACCATTTACCATTCCTCCAGAACAAATTTGACCTCTTAATTGAATACATGTATAGGTTATAGAATAAACTCCTGTTAATTGAATAAAAAGAGAAATTACCCCGATTCTCCCCAGTTTTCTTTTGTTGATAGACCTATTTAGCCTTGGTACATCCAATACAGGCATTTAATCTGTTATATCTTGTTTGACAGAGCTCATGGAACTCTGTCAAACAAGATATAATAGAATAAATGCTAAGTTTATCTTTAGAATACAGGAAAGTGACACCCTCCCTGTTAATTGAATACTCCTGTTAATTGAATAATTTTCATTGGCAAAGTAGCTATTTAGTTAACAGGCTTCCACTATCTCAAATCACCAAATAGATAATGGACAGGTGGAAAAATGTCAAGTGGTCTGCAGTGCACTGTTTGATTACATATTACATATGTGCATGAAGTTTTATGGCAATCTGATTATCAATTGGAGAGTTTATCTCCAGATAAACAAATGTTAATAATGGATGGACAGAACAAATAGAAGGATTAACAGACATTGTCATAAAACTATACAGTACCAATCAAAACAAGAGTCCCCAGGGGGCCTGAGGGCACTCACCTGACATGGTAGCCTAAATATCAACCCAGAGAATTGATTTCAACAAGTTGCATCTGCTCCTCCTAAGAAAAGCTTATACCAAATATCAAAAGATTCTGACCAGTGGATCTAAAAAAAAAACGATTTTTAAAGAATATTCCTCATACTGAATCCCACAGGGAGTCCATATATGAACCCAGGGACTTGGCTTTAACAAACTTGAATATCACCCCCCTAAGGATGCCGCACACCAAATATCAAAACATTCCGACTGCTGGATCTGAAGAAGATGATTTTTAAAGAAAATTCCTCATTTCGAACTAAGTTACAATTCAAGGTCCCACAGTGAGTCCAAATATGGACCTAGGGGCATGGCTTGAACAAACCACCCCCTAAGGATGCTGCACACCAAATAGCAAAACATTCTGACTGCTGGATCTAAAGAAGATTTTTAAAGAAAATTCCTCATTTTGAACTAAGTTATAATTGGGGCTACCACAGTGAGCCCAAATATGAACCCAGGAACTTGGCTGGAACAAACTTGAATCTCACCCCCCTAAGCATGGTGCATACCCAATATCAAAAGATTCTGCCTGCTGGATCTTGAGAAGAAGATTTTCAAAGAAATTTGCCTGAAATGCACCAAGTTCAAATTTGGGCTCCTATACTGAGTCCAAATATAAACCCAGGGAGCCGATTTGAACAAACTTGAATCAGATCCATCCCACAATGTTGCATACCAAATATCAAAAGATTCTACCTGCTGGATCTGGAGAAGAAGATTTTTTTTAAGAAATTTGCCTGAAATGCACTAAGTTCGAATTCGGGCTTCTATAGTGAGCCCAAATATGAATCCAGGGGGCCGATTTGAACAAACTTGAATCAGATCCACCCCACAATGTTGCATACCAAATATAAAAAGATTCTGCCTGCTGGATCTGGAGAAGAAGTTTTTTTAAGAAATTTGCCTGAAATGCACTAAGTTCGAATTCGAGCTTCTATAGTGAGCCCAAATATGAATCTAGGGATCCGATTTGAACAAACTTGAATCAGATCCACCCCACAATGTTGCATACCAAATATCAAAAGATTCTGCCTGCTGGATCTGGAGAAGATTTTTTAAGAAATTTGCCTGAAATGCACTAAGTTTGAAATTGGGCTCCTATACTGAGCCCAAATATGAACCCAGGGGGGCCAATTTGAACAAACTTGAATCAGATCCACCCCACAATGTTGCATACCAAATATCAAAAGATTCTGCCTGCTGGATCTGGAGAAGACGTTTTTTGAAGAAATTTGCCTGAAATGCACTAAGTTCGAATTCGAGCTTCTATAGTGAGCCCAAATATGAATCTAGGGATCCGATTTGAACAAACTTGAATCAGATCCACCCCACAATGTTGCATACCAAATATCAAAAGATTCTGCCTGCTGGATCTGGAGAAGAAGATTTTTTAAGAAATTTGCCTGAAATGCACTATGTTCGAAATCGGGCTCCTATACTGAGCCCAAATATGAACCTAGGGGGCCGATTTGAACAAACTTGAATCAGATCCACTCTACAATGTTGCGTACCAAATATCAAAAGATTCTGCCTGCTGGATCTGGAGAAGAAGATTTTTGAAGAAATTTGCCTGAAATGCACTAAGTTCGAATTCGAGCTTCTATAGTGAGCCCAAATATGAATCTAGGGAGCCGATTTGAACAAACTTGAATCAGATCCACCCCACAACGTTGCATACCAAATATCAAAAGATTCTGCCTGCTGGATCTGGAGAAGAAGATTTTTTAATGTTTTTCCCATTGCCTACAGTGTTAAAAAGTGCTGACTCAGCACTTTTTCAAAGTCCTGAAAAAAGTACCTTGTGATCAAACCGATAGGGATTTTTTTTAACCATTCTATTTTACTGGATAAAAGTAAACTTTATACAAAATTAGAATTCTATGTGCCGTGTAGTTTTGGAGATAAGGAAGTTTTAAGGTTTTTCCTATTTTTAGCTCCCGAGGTTCCCACAGGGCAATGAGAAAAATTTTTGCATCAATCAACTACTTATGACCCGTTATCATCTCATATCAAATTTGTTTCAAATCTACCTGACGGTTCTGAAAATAGAAATTTTAGGCGTGGCCAAAATTTTTGCCCATCCCATAACGAAGGCAAATAATGCCCGACAAACTTCTCTTGAACAAACTTGATTCTAAACCTCAAAAGGACTCTGTATACCAGATATCAAGTCTCTGCTACTGGTGGTTCATTAGAATAAGATTTTCAAAAAATTTGGCCATTTTTTCCCCACCCCTCTGCTCAATATGAGCCGAAACCTAATTTGCATAAAAATCAAAATGCCCCTATATAAACACTACTTACATGAAATTTAATTAAAATGTGGCCAGTGGTTTAGGAGAAAGAGGCTCAAACACCACCTTCACGCAGGACGACGGACGAAGAGTGATAAGAAAAGCTCACCCTGACTTTCAGTCAGGTGAGCTAATAAGCAAAGGATAATTAAAATAAATTTTCAACTCTGCTTTTCCTTGACCTCCCTCTCTGACAGTGGAACAGATACAAACAAAACTTTTCCACTCATCCACCAAAACAAACTTTTTGCCTTGTCCCAAATTTTTTAGGCCTTTTTGAGGGAAAATTTGTAAGAAAAGTTATTGATATTTTGGCTAAAACATGTTTTTGTTCTTAAGTTTCAATAATTAGTCTGTTTTGGGTGAAAAAAATGGTAGAAATTTGATTTCCCAATCTGAAGTCCATTTTATTAGCCTGTTGGAAAAATTTGGAGTTTGTCCCTCACCCCATATCCCTAGTGAAATGCCATCTATGCCACTGCTCTTTGGCAATCTCTTAATCCTCAAGAAAAGTTGGGTAGGATGCTATTCATAAAGGAGAAACAGCAAAGGAATTATCTTGAGGTGACCCAACAGCTTTCTTCAACAGGTACTGTATGTGAATATCACAATGCACCACTAAACTGGTGTCCTATATATATTTTAATATCACTGCACATTGACATCAAAATACTGACATACTAAGCTGCAAATATTTCCCATAATGCAACTAGGAATTGAACAAATTCAGTCTTGGCTGACACAGCTCAATGAGCTCTGTCAGACAAGATTGAATTTGTTCAATTTCCAGTTGCATTATGGGAAAAGTTTGCAATTTAAAATTTTGATATTTGAACATCAGTGTGCGGAGGGTTAAACTACTAAAGTCCTCCAACAATAAATTGAAGTAAGATTTAATTATATGACTAGATTGCATGTCATTTTAACAAAAAAAATAAATGGCCATCTATTAATATAAAATTGATTTTGAAGGTGGCATTTAACATACACATACAAGGCAATTGAACTTTACATTCCTTTCTTTATGATCGACTATTGAATAACCACAAATCTTTACTCAACAGGTATTCATTTTTTGAGAGTAGGACTCCTTACATTGTCAGAGAGGAAGTAATCAGCCATCACCACAATTTTTGGTTGCATGATCGAATACCATATGCAGAATGCTTGGCCCAACTTAGGAGCGCCAGTAGTTTTGGTAGTAAGATTCCATAGTGCTGCAGGGAGAAAGCTGAGATTATTTATTTATTAATTTATTTATTGGTGTTTAAGGTCACATATTTCTGCACAATGGCTAATCATGACCACGATAGTTTTACAGGTGGAGGAAGTCGAAGTACCCAGAAAGAAACACCGAGCAATGGCGAGCAACTGTCAGCTCCCCAACATACAAACTCCACACAAGCAGGGTTAGCATTGGTTGAAGACAAGTGTACCATCGATGTGCAGCATGCCTTAGTACATAGTGTCACCATGCCCCCACATGGGCATTGGGGGTGAAGTGTCTTGCCCAAGGATACAATGCAGTTAACATAGGTGGCAGCCTGCACCTCTACCTACTGAGCCACCACACCCCCCAGCTGAAAAAATACACTTCAATCAGATCATGAGCCATTCATAATCCAGTCAAAATTCTGTGTCCACTAATTCGATCACAGAACTGTAAATAATTGGTAATGAGGGAGGCACGGTGGCTCAGTAGGTACAGGTGCAGGCTGCAAGCCGAGAGGTCTTCAATTTGAATCCCTTCTGCGGCAACTGTTGTGTACTTAGGCAAAACACTTCACCCCCATTGACCACGAGGGGGCATGGTGGTGCTGTACACTAAGGCATATTGCACGTTGATGGTGCACCTGTCTTCAACAAATGCTAACCCTGCTTGTGTGGAGGTAGTATGCTGGGGAGCTTACAGTTGCTCGCCATTGCTCGGTGGTTCTCACTGGGTGTTCCGGGTTCCTCAACCCGTAAAACTGTTGTGGTCATGATAAGCCATTGTGCAGAAATATGTGACCTTAAAAACACCAATAAATAATTGGTAACATAGATTCCTACTAAATCACAGTTGGATAGCTTTTCCATCGAACAAATAGTAATGGGCTGATAAGGAAGTTATTTGTAAAGTCACTATTTGATACTTCCCATTGCAATATCAGCCCTGCAGAGATACCGATAAATAGAAGACAACTGTGCAAATGTAAACAAATTTCATGCAGAATAGTAAGGATATATTGTACTATCTTGCTTTCTTTTTCATACTGAAGTGTTTGTCAGTACATCAATGTACCATGTGATATTGGTTCAATGCTGTCACTGGTTCTGCAAAACTGTTAACTGAATAGCCACTTTGCTAGTGACAATTATTCAATTAAGAGGAGTATTCAATTAATAGGGAACTGCTCACTTTCTGTTATGCTTGAGATAAACTGAGCATTTTTTCTATTATATCTTATTTTTACAGAGCTCATTGAGCTCTGTCAAACAGGTCTGAAAATAAGCTGTCAGACATTTGCAGAATGAGGTCTCCATAGGGTGAATTTGTGGGCTGTCAGACATTTGCAGAATAAGGTCTCCATAGGGTGAATACAGTGGGCCAATTTATCCTCTGGGTACCTCTTTCTGTTTAGTTTTGAGATGATGATTCAGACTGAGGTTCACAGAGGGTAAATTTAGTGATGCTACCCTGCTATGCAGGGTAGCATCACTAAAGTCATCCACTGGGGACCTCATTTTGCAGATGTCAGTCTGCTTATTTTCTGGCTTGCTGTCAAACAAGATATAATAGAGGGAATGTCAATATTGGAGATACTGAGATCAAATAGGTCCAAATAGGTCTATAAACAAGGGGAATTCAGTGATTGCAATGGTACTTTCTTGACTTATTACAAGATGTTTTATAAAATTAAGTGGAGTTTATTCTGTAACCTAAATGCAATTAACAAGTCAAATTTGTACTGAAGATATGGTAATGATTTTGTGTTGGGAAGTTACATTCAATTTAACAGCATTATCCGATTAAGATTTGTCTGACAACCTGGATCTTGTCTCAGTAGTAATGATGTGACTTCACTTCATCCCTTGAAGACATAAAGGTACATTTATTGGTGTTTAAGGTTGCATGATGGCTAATTGCGACCACAACATGGATATAAAGTCAAATCCATTCAATCGATTATACCAATGATGCCCATTTCAAAGGACTTCCACCAAGGGCACTGGTGACCAGGTCCTATTTCACCAGCAAAACAGAGCTTCATTACCACAGTAAACATGCACTGCTTCACTCCCAGGGGTGAATAATAGTACAAACTTTGAGACAACTTACATTGGAGATGACCAACATAAGTTAAAAAGCTTTATGCTGAATCCTTCTTTCTTCCTTTCTTTGTGTAATGTGCACACAATTGTTATTTTTGTACTTGGAATTTGCAGCACTGAACATGAATAAAATACTGTTTAAACTAAAGGTACCAACTACAATGCCTTAGTAGAACCTTTATTCATTTAAATTATGATCAAATATTAATTTATAAAATCAGCTCATTCTCTACAAAGTTCATCTAACTGATAAATTGCAAATCCTTAAGTTCCTTGAAACAGAAATTAACTTATCAGTTCATGACCCATAATATTGCCAATACTGAAATCACTGGGTTACACATGGTGGTCAGTGAGCTGAAAATGTTCATGTGTCTTTTGAAAACTATGACCTTTCGAAAGACTATAACTAATTCTTGGGTAGAAAATATACCTTACTGTGATGATCAGGCTCACGACCTCCAAAACAATCAACATTTTGGCAGGATATTAACTGGACGGAAGTTGGGTGGCCATCAGAAAACCTAACTATTTGTTGGGTTGGGTTTAAGGACATTATCAGCACTTATGGCCATATGATGACAACATCATATGTAGAAAGTTAAGTTTGTTTATAACTGTTATTGGGTAGCCCACCTCAGAGGACTTGCACTGCAGGCATAGTCAGTAGTCCATTTGTACTAGTAGAGGAAAACCAAGGTGTGGCCAGAAATTGTTTACGTTAACAGTGTTTTGGACTGAATTTGAACCTCTTGAACTGAGCTATAATTAAACTCTCATACAATTATCAGCATTTATGGCCATAATTATGAAGACTACATCATATGCAGAAAGTCAAGTTTGTTTATAACTGTATTACTTGGAGAACGCACACTGCAGGCATAATTTAGAAGTCCATTTATGCTACAAGAAAACTGAGGTGCACCCAGAAGTTTTTATGGTTAACAGTCAGACATTTTGAAGTCTTTCAGATTGAATTTGAGTCTTCTGAACTGAGGTATAACTAACCAACACCACAGATACCCCCCAAAAAGTCTATTTTTTTTTTTAAAGGAACATTTCCAATGCAAATAATCATGCCACTGGTCAAACAGAATTTCATATACAGTCCAGTCCACTTTAACCCTTTACCCAATGCATATGATATCAAAATTTATAAATTTAATTGTTTTTTAAAAAATTTTCCAAATATTTGTAAAAAAAACTACATCATGTGATCCATCATGGGAAAGAGCTCAACAAGCTCATTCCAATGAGGGGTTACATGATATTGTTCGATTCAATTTTTTAAAAAAAATATATTCTTTCAACTGCTTAATCCCCAGCACTCTGGTAGTGCATCAGAATTTTCTCCAATCACTCCTTTTTTTCTCTTGTTTAACCATGAATTTAACCAATTATATCTTGTTTGACAGAGCTCACTGAGCTCTGTCACACAAGGTATATTTGGTTTTATCTGATAACCATAGAGTATAACAACCGTTGTATATACTTGAAGTATATACAACGGGTGTTGTATATAATTATAATTTATGCGAACGACCTCTGACCTCTTTCAATTCCATTTTCATTCATTCATTCATGAAACATCGTTATATCACAGGGCAGGTTTTAATTGTACGCTTATTGCACTTTGTCAAAATCCTCTGATGGTGTCATTTCTTATTTATTTTGCTTCAATAAAGGCAATCTAAAATTTTGCTTCAAAACATTGTAGAAATTACTTGAATGTTAATAGTAATTAGTATGCGGCGACTGCGAACTATTTATAGTCACGGCCTCGATCAAAAGTACTCGCGGAACTGTGCTAATTAAAAGTTTGTCTGCTCTACCTGAAAAAAAAACACTTCGTAAAAATTGTAAACAAACGCAAAATTATTTGTTATATTGGGACTACAGCATAAAACATGGAAGAAAACTGGAACTATGTCAAAAAAAGAATAACTCTACTGAAACACCGTTTTGTTACTGTTAATAAAATAGGTGAAATTTATTTTGTTCCAGCGCAGTTACATGATGCAAGAAGTGCAATCGCACTTTACAATCGCCGTCATCGATTTTGTAATGTAAGGGACACAACTCTATGCGTCTTGTCCTATTTCTTTTGTCTCATAGACTGGTTTTCTTTGGAGGCCTGTGGGAAGCATATATAAGTCGGGTAGACACATGAGACGGGTGTCTGTTTGTTATCAGATAAAAACAATAAACATATAGTGTGTTTTTATATCTGTGTTATACAACTCGTTGAAATATGGTTTATTTTTTCTCGGCGAAGCCTCGAAAAAATAAACCATATTTCAACTCGTTGTGTAACACAGATATAAAAACACACTATATGTTTATTGTCTATATATATCAAACTGCACTATGGGAAATATTTGCTGCTGAAAACTTTGCCATTTTGACATCAGTGTGCTAAGGGTTAATTTGTCAATTATGCACGTGGATCCATTGATTCCTTTGGTAAAGGGTTAACCAAGTTTGACCATGCTTCAGTTTTGGCTGCAACCAATTTACATTAAAAGCAAAGTACTTTTTGTGTTTGATATGTAATATGTATAACTTGTAGAGATTATGAAACATCATCACCTTTACAGTTAAATAAGATTTCAAACTAACCTACCAGGCAGACTGAGAGTTAACGCCACTGAATGTTGTGCCCAGACATGATACACATCAGTGAGAATGTTATCTATGTGACACAATGCTGTATAGAAACTGTGTGAGAGAAAATCATGCAAGTTCTTTAAGTTCAATACCAATAAGTACTTCCCTTTGATAACTGTTTCAAAAGAATTTAAAAGCCTCGCAAGCTTCAAATACGATCAATTGTAAAAATAACAACAATGATTTCCCTTCTACATAAAGTTCTGGCCTGATAGTTGTAGCTCAACCCTTTACCTAATATTTAGCTTATAAACCTTAATGGAATGAGCTCTCTGACCCCATTCCGATGAGGGGTCATAATCTATGGGGAAAATTCTGTACAAGGTTATTTTTCACATTCGCTGAAATCTGCTTTCTTAGAACATAGATGAAGGTTGTGTTGATGCAGCCCTATTTATGGCATACATGTTAATGACATCTCTTTCGGATTGCCATTTATTTACTTATTGGTGTTTAAGGTCACATATTTCTGCACAATGAGTAACCGTTGTGAACACAACATGGATATAAAGTCAAGTCCAGACAATCGTTTGTTCCCATGTTGCCCATTTTAGAGGACTTGCACCCCAGGCATTGATGACTGGGCCCTTATATTTTACCTGACCAGAACTTTTTCATTTCTGACCATCAGTTTCTGCCACAAACTGCTCTTTTAATCACCACTAAATTTCCCCAATGTCACACAGGATGACTTTAGCTTCCTTTTGTCCTCGACTCAACAGTTTCTTGTCAGAACCCTGAAGGGAATCTGAATCATTAGTTTTTAATGATGGTATATGCTATGAGCATTGGTAATTTATAATCTCATTCAACAATTTTCATTAAAAATGTTTTGTTGCAATTTATTACAGTGCATTTTGGTCCTCTCTCTCAAATAAATTTCAACAACACACATTTATATGAACATACTAACATTTACTACCAAACAGATATTAAAGTAACCATAGCCACTTCTAACATTTTTAGTGAAGCAATGATAGTGACTTGTTGCAGTGACCTAGACAATCACAACAAAAACTGTAGCTTATACCCTTACCCCTCCCCATTCCAATGCAACTATAGTAACTTCCTACAATTTTCAACCACCAGTGATAGTGATTTCAGCTTGCAGCATTTTAAGAGAAGTGAAAACAAAAACAGCTTATGGCACCTCAATCTGCAGCTGCTACAATACATTGAACAATTTTTTATTACATCACAACAGTCAGCACTGAGAGTCAAAAGAAAAACATACATGTAGCTCATGCCACACCCTGTTTAAAGTTACTACAGTGTATGAATTAACTAGTAGAGAGCTAAATTATTTTTGGTCATCAAAATTTGTCGACATGTTTTTGCCTTGTTAGAATTTATGGGAGAGTGCCCAAAGGGCACTCTCCCATAAATTGCAACAAAGCAAATCATCAAAGACTAAATAATTTCACTTCAAAGATAATATGAAGTACATCTACTGAATATGAAGTCTTTAAGTTGTGTTACCTGTACTTCAGATTGAAGCCCAAATATGGGCATCCAGCACTCTACCAGTTAATGCAGTTACTGCTGGTCAGAAACAAATCATTGACCTTTTGGTTTGAAGTTCAACATTCTTACCACTGAGCCACCGAACTCCCTGTTACAACATAAGTTTCATTAAAATATTGAAGTTTCAATCAAAAGTGGAAATACAAACAAAAAACAACTGTTAGAGATGATATAATGCCAAATACTCTTTATTCTAAAGAATCTCAAATGTTCTTGAATAAACACCTGGTTTTGTGTAATTTCATGAAATCTTCCAAAATATCTGTCAATACTAGCTTTAAGATGTACATGTAAGACCGCACTACTAACCATACAGATTAGCATAAGAAGTTGACAATATTGTCTCAGTGTATTCATCTTACTTTTTATTCCTTTGTATCTAACACCTAGAAAATCTCTTCAACAAACATTAGTGTGTTTGAGATGCCATAACCTGTGATCTTGTTGTTCACTGTAAACAAATCTTCTTTCCTTCATTGTTCATGTGGTCTTGACTTTCAGTCACAAAAATGAGCAGTAGTTTAGTACGTCCACAAAGGAGCTTTTGAGAAAGTTATGTGCTTGAAGATCAAAGAGTACTCCAAATATTGTCTGTAAACAATCCTAATGGAATGAATGGAATTGGCTTAAGATTGGTGGGCTGACAGATGCTAATTCATTGTCAACTTCAAAATCTCATCACAACTGCAGAACTAATTGCAAAACTTTCAGGGCTTGTATTTCGACAAGAATACGAGAACTGATTCATGCAAAGATTCACACAACAAAACCAGCGAGGATCCATGTAGATTCTTGCTGCACCTCTGTTAGGATTCATGTGAAAAGAATTGAGACTATTTAAGCCTTTACCTAAGACAGCACCAGCCAATTAACCCTTTACCCAATGCAGACGATATCAAAATTTATTATTTTGAAAATCACTTTTTTTTTAATTTTTCAAAAAATTTCAACTCAACGAGCTCATTCCAAAGAGGGGTCACACGATATGGTTTTGTTGAAATTTTTTGCAAAATAATATTTTTTCAGCTGCTGAATTTGTATACTACATGGGTGTATGTGACCGATTCGTTGGGTAAAGGTTTAACCAATACAAGGCTAACATGACCTGAAATATGCTGACTCTTTGTCAATAAAATTGTACGAATAAGGTAATGGCTAATCATGACCACAACATGAGTATCAACTCAAGACCAGGAGTGAGTGTTAATAAGCCATGTTGCCCATTTTAGAGAGGGATTGCACCTCCCAAGCATTAGTGACTGGGTTGTATTTTACCAGTAAAACAGAGCCTTTTTACCGCAGTGAACGGGCACTGCTTCACTTCCCGGGGTTCCCGCAGGGAATCTAAACTCAATTCAGATTCCGACAACTTTCTCTTGGGAGTAATTAATTCACCAGAAGGTAAATATGATTCTAGGCACTCTCCAATAAACTGTAATAAGGCAAATCCATGTAGACAAAAATAATTGCACTTCAAAGAAAGTATGAAACACCTCCACAGAATATGAAGACATCAAGCTGTGTAACTACTTTTCAGAATAAAGTCTGAATAAGGGCATCCAGCACTCTGCCAGTTAACTAGATTTTTCTTAACTGAATAACTCTGCTTAAGTTGCATATAACTTTCAAACACCAAACCATTAACCATACATCCAGTACAAATTTTACTTCAGAATTGCATATAGGATTTAGATGGAACTCCAATAACTTGAATGAAAAATCTTGTGATTTTTCAAAGAATTACCCTAACAACCACCTAATTACAGGATGAATTTTCCTTGCCCAGTTTGTTGCACCAGTCTACGTCTGCTGGAAACAGCTGCAAGGCCATGGGCAATTTTAAACATCATCCTCAGGTGGAAGTCAACTCAAACTCTTTGATCAGTATGAGAGTGCCATTGAGACTATCTTGTAGGATGCACGCAATGCATGAAATGTTTCTCTGAGGCAAGTATCCAGAATTCTATAATAATGGATGCTCTAGCAAGCTTTTATTTTGTTGGGAGTGGGGTGGGTGTTGACACATATTTGGAAGGCCATTGTGGGGTAAGGGAGTTGGGGGTCTACCCTAGTCCTAATAGGAGCCTCCAGTCATTAAACCTCTTCCCACTTTCCAAAAGCAGATGTATCAACCAAAAGACCCCAGTTAAGACTAGTACCCCTTCCCCCAAAAAACCATTTTTTGGAGCAAAATCCCATCTCTAAGAGAATGAATCTGAGGCATCTGTAACATGTGCAGCCATATATTAGAGACCATTTTAGGGCTCTATTTAGGTTAACGTTGCAATGGGCCAATGATTTTGATGGGACAGCGACAATTTTTGGGAGGCCAAGGCTCCCTCCCTCCCCTCCCTCCCTCCCTCCCTCCCTTGTGGCTATGCCACTGGTTTCTCTGTCAGCTGGTGACTTATCTTGCACTTTGCCACTGGATCATTTTGTGAGAGCTCCCAAGAAATAATATCAAGAATTGGAATTATGAACAAAGGAAGAAAACAACACCAACATTTTGTGGTTCTCCTTAGCTTATTTCTACTGGTAGTTTATCCTGTCATGCATTAGTACTAATCAACATCAGTAGAACTGACTTCCCCTTTATTGTATGCAAAGTATCAGCAACATGAATGGAATATTTTTAGATCTACCATATTCTAATCTGAAAGAACTATTCAGAGAATACAAGATCACTGATATTTGTTGCACACTCCAAAACAATGATCATTATTGACAACATTGATCCAAACAAAAAACAAGATATAGCAAACAAAACATCCAATAAAGACAGGTTGGGTGATACCATCACAACTTTGTATTAACTTGTCGATTTGAGCGATACATTTCACAAATATGGATCAAAATGTTTATTCAGCATTCTAAAATCTGTTGGGCAAGAAAACCATAACATCTTGCTGTTTCAATTCAATGATCAGCGGATTGAAATGATGCTTTTCATCAATGAATGTTTACAGTTATCCCTTTACCTAACCTGAAAAGCAGACGACACTTGCAAAAATAATTCTTGAATAACTAATTTTTTTCATGTTTTGTCTCAAAAACTTAGGTTATGACCCCTCGTTGGAACGAGCTCATCGAGCTCGTTCCAACGAGGGGTCATAACCTATGTTTTTGAGACAAAAAATGAAAAAAATAATGAAAATTAATTGGCAATTTTTTAGAATAGCGCTGGCCGTTTGTGGCCGTTACGTTAGGTTAAGGGTTAAAGCAGCAGAAAAATGAACTCCTTGCACGTCGCAAAGGCATTTTCCTGTCAAAGAGAAGAATTCTTTGTCATTGGTATGAGTGAATGTGCAGCCTGGGCTCTTTTTGATGAAATAGTACCTCTGCAAACTTGATCAGCCATTTCATCGCCTTTGACAGGATTTCATGAAAATAACTAATGTAATTGCAAGTGAATTATGTTTATTTATTTCTAAGTGTTTAAAGTAACATATTTCTGCACAATGGCTAATTGTGACTGCAACATGAATATAAAGTGAAGTTCAGGCAATCATTTTATGCATGTTGCCCATTTTAGAGGACTTCCACCCCAGGCATTGGTGGCTGGGCCCTATTTTATCAGTAAAACAGAGCTTGTTCACCTCAGTAAACAAGTACTGCTTCACTTCTTGGGGTTCCCATAAGAAAAGTGAATTATAAGAAAGATTGATAAACAAATATTCAATAACTACAATATTTTTCTCATGTTATCGGTGGGATAAACAGAATTAACAAAGTGTAAATGGAGACTTTTTTCCATATTAATATGGAGGGATTTTTTTTTTTTTTTAACTAGGGTTTAACGACACATTAACAGCCAGGGTTATATCATGTCGGTGACAGTTTTATGGGTGGAGGAAGCCGGAGTACCCGGAGAGAACCACGGAGCAATGACGAGCTGTCAGCTCTCCAACATTGTAACTCTGAACTCTGTGCTGCGGCACAGGCAGGGTTAGATTGGTTGAAGACATGTGCACCTTCGGCGTGCAGTACGCCTTAGTACACAGCGTCATCGTGCCCCCACGTAGGCAATCGGGGTTAAGTGCCTTGCCGAAGGACACAACGCGGGAGCGCGAATCAGTCGCTGAAATGGTCACCCATTCAACTACTAACAATGCTCGATGTTGCTTAACTTTGGTGATCTGACGAGAACTGGTTACCGCGACGCCACCGTGCCCCCTATATGGAGGGATATTTAACTCTTAACCTGCTGAGTATTTTCAAACTTTTTTCATCCAGTCTAGTCATGGCTGCTGTTAAGCAGCCATGACTAGAGTTGATGAAAAATTCATCTACATTTAACTCAAAAAATCTTTGGTCAAAAAGTACATTCAATTTACAAGGGAAAATTTGATTCAACATGCTCAATTTTATAATACTTGTTTCAGTGGCAAGAGATTTCATGTCTTGGGCAGGAATATCTGCCAGCAATACACTTTGGCCAGCCGCTGATTTGTCGTGGTTCTCGGACAAGAAGGCCTTGGTTACCCCTGTACTCCCAACTGCCCCCCTATTCCCATGCTTCTCCTCTCCTCCCAACACTCGGAGACGAACTGCTTGATGACATCCCTTGCCCCATTCTTCCCAATCTCTCCGATTAGCATATTGACCCTCTCCTCTGAGTCTCCCCCTAGCCACATATCCTTCATTCTCCCATCGCACTTCCCCATTATACTCCCAGTGAATCTTCTTCTTTTAGACTGGTACTTTGGGCATTCTTGAAGAAAGTGTTTCAGGGTCTCCACCATGCCTAAATTACATTAGTCACCAATGTAGAGTACAAGCTGTGATCACAAAAGTGTACATAAAATTCCCTGTCAACTTTCCTTCCCACAACACTGGAGAATTTCACCTCTTGAAAAAGAATGGAGAAAACATTACATTTCAGATGCTATTTTCTTGACCAGACAACGATCCCAAAAGACCACTTTTGTGATCAAAGTTCAGTAAATGGAAATATCTAGCACACATAAAAATGAAAAAAACAAAGACATCCCATGTTCATGTTCCTTCCAAAACAAAAGTACCCTACAATGCAGTGGAGAATTTCATCACCACATCTTAAAATATGGCATTAATATGCTAATATGCATAGCCATCAGAGAGAGGGATACAGGATTATACAGACAGACACAGAGAGAAAGATCATTAAAGAAACTACTTTGTGGGCTGAGTTAAGAAAATCACCCCCTTTCTTTAAAGTTAATTTTTCCTTTTCAACAGCAGGTATACTAGTACTAAATATTTTTCCATAGGCAACTATTATAATGTTTGAATGAAAACAATTTATACTTGCATCAAAAAAAAAAAAAAATGTCTTGGAGGAAATCACCAGTCACATGCATATTTTTGGGGAGGGGGAATTCCCAACAAATAACACCAATACTAAATAGTAATTTTCGGCAAAGAGAGATTCCCAAGAAGCAGTGAAAGGTGCAGGTATTTTTCAGTGGATAAAAAAATGAAATTCACGCAATAAAGCAAATTAAAAATAAAGTTTACGAGAACACACTTCAACCAAGCTCAGCCATGCAATTACCCAAAAATATTTTCAAGGACTTTCCATGATTTTTTCTGGGAAAGTTTAATTTTCAAGCACTTTCAACGGTTTTGAATTTTATTTTTAAAATTCAAGTGACCTTTAAGTACTTTCCCAGTTGTGTTTTAGGTGCGGCATTATACAGTGAAGCCTGCTTAATTGGATATCTCTTAATAGAATAACCCTGTTAACTGAATACAATTTCCAAACACAAACCATTTACCATATACCTTCAGTTCAAATTTGACCTGTTAATTGCATATCCTTATAGAGCAAACTCCTGTTAATTGAATAAACAAGAAATTACCCTGACTGTAACTAAATTCTTCTTGTTTTAGACCTCTGTGGCCTTAGGACATACAATGGGCATTTAATCTATTTTATCTCATTTGACAGTGCTCCCTGAGCTTTGCCAAACAAGATTTAACAGATGAAATGCTCAGTTCTTGTCCAGAATACAGCAGGAAAGTAACCATTTTACTGTTAAGTGAATACTTCTTTTAACTGGATAATTTTAATTGGCAAAGTGGCTATTCCATTAACTCTTTGCATGCTGCTGTCAGATATTTCTGCCGAAGACACAAAATCTCTTGCCACTAAAATAAGTATAATTTTGGCACATTAACCAAATTTTCCCTCGGTAAACTGAATGGACTTTTTGACCAATGATTTCTGGAGTAAAATTTAGATGAATTTTTTATCGAGTCTAGTCATGGCTGCTTCACAGCAGCCATGACTAGATTTGATGAAAAATATTTTGAATATACTCAGTTTGTTAAGGGTTAATGGGGTTTTTCTCTCTACTGAAAATTAATTAAAGAGTCTGACAACTGTTGACGACAGACTGTGTGGCCTTTATGACATTGTATGGCCTAAACTTATTTTTAAACCTTCCATTTGTAAAAGAAAAGAAAGCAACCTCATTATGTGAAATGAAGTAAGGATTTACAAGAATAGCACACAGACCATGAAGATTCATCAACATGACAACTGGTTGAATGTCATCAGTTACAAATTACATGTAACAAGTTTGACACTGTAGGTGATTAGTGACCATGATTTAATTGAATCAGATGAAACCAAATCTAACTTCATTGTTGAACATCAGAGCAAATAATGACAGAGAATCAATATAATTTCCAATTCAAGATAATTAACCACGAGGCGACACAGGGATATTATTAATCTGCATTTAATAGATTGTACTTTATGTTGGTTCATCCTACACTGGAAGGTAATACAATCATTTAAAGTCCAAATGAACATGTTCTTGCAGAAAGGATGATTTGGTAGCGTTCGAAAAACAAAAATGAAAAAGTTTTCTAAAGAGGTTATCCAACAACTTATTTTGACTGGCACTGAACTGTCTGTGAGTCAGCAATGGGCAACCTGTATCAAAATATTTTGGTTAAAGTGAGACAACTGTTACCTGGAGGACAAAACAGCCCATAAGACAAAACTGAGATGACTGATGCTTAATAACTTGACAAATAATAAATTAAAAAAATATCCATGTTCAAACTGCAGGTGTAATGATATGGTAGGGTCAGGATTGAATATGCATCATGATATTTTGTCATATATAATTTTGTTAGTAACATGGGGATGTAACTGAATTACAACATATTTTTATGTGTGGAGTTGATTATCGCAAAAACACCCATGCAGTGGAATTTGCTTTCAGGTAATTAGTATAATGTGCTGTGAAAAAGCATAAATAAAGGTTCATCCTGGAGGTTCATTAGGTGGAAGTTTGCTTTCATTTCCTATATTTGCACAAAGTGTGACTGTTTCAGACTGAGAGGAATTTCCACCTGGTGGGTTTTTAAGTGATAATCAACTCATCCCTTATTGTGAGTTTAGGATTATAATTCCAAAGAGTTATCAAAATCTATACATTCAAGGAAAAGATGTTGATGTGATCAGGAACAGATATTTTATTCTTTAAAAGTTGTCCAACTGAAAGGGTCAAATAATTTAGAATGTATGTATCTCAGCTGTACACTAAAGTATTCTTCATAATTTAGAGTTGTACGTGTTTACACATGGGAGGCAGCAAGCCATTTTTTCATTAAATTGACTAATCAAATACTTCTTCAAACATTTCATGCTCAGCTGTTGCTAAATGCAGCAAAGATGAAGCTAATTCTCCCCACTCATCATCAGTCCAAGGCTATTTCTGTTTAATGCCCTGTTGAAAATATTTTGTATGCTACCTTATAAAAAAACCTCTCTAATGAACAGATGATGAGGGGCTCTCCAGACAACAATTTAAACAATTCAAGACCTTGCAGCCAATACTATTAACAGCTTTTTGCTGAGACTGATCCAATCTACCTGAATATTGAAGAATATTGTGGCTTTCATTTTTTAAGATAATATACATAGAGAGATGCTTTCCCATTCTGGAAACTCAGGGAACTCAGTTTTTAACTTTCATATCAGATCTTGATGAATTTGCAAGGATGCTGGAAGTGTGTGTGCATGTGTGTTTGTGTGTGTGTGAGAGGGTGTGTGTGTGTGTGTGTGTGTGTGAGGGTGTGTGTGTGTGGGGGGGGGAGGGCTGTTCCTCTTGCCATGACATAAGCAGGGCAGCACATGACATTTTTGCCAGGAGTGCATTAGTGGAGAAGACTACTTTATGTTCCAACGGTTGAAATGGAGAAACACTTGAGTATTCATTTCTGATGTATTTTACATGTGCCAATACCAATAGGGGATGGGAAGGGATGTTATTTATCACATAATGACTTCTAAAACTGAGGAGATTAATTCAATTCCACTTCTGAAACCAACTTACAATGTTATGATGTCATGTTGAATTCTGATGTCACATGTCTACTAGATGTGCTACAGGCAATATGTTTGTAAGGGGCTATTTGATGGTGATTATATAAGAATGCTGTTTTGTATCAAGCTGTTGGAAACATGTCTCAAAATATAAGAAAATCTTGGAAAATTTAATAAGACATCTTTTTTACCTCACCAAAATTTCCATGCGGTATTCAGAAAAAAAGGCCACTCAAATTTTGTTACTGTTTCTTGTTTTTGCTTCTAAAACATAGATAATGTTAGCTCATTGGATCAAGATGATAGAGCCTTATCCCAAAAGGTTTTTTTGTTTTGTTTTGTTTAGGGCTTAAAGACACTTTCACCAGTCATGGTCATATCATGTTGGAATGTTTTATGGGTGGTGGAAGCCAGAGTATCTGGAGAACAACCAAGCAGCAGTAAGCAACTTTCTGACTCTCCAACTTACGAACTCTGCACAAGAGTTAGCAGCAGTTGAAGGCAAGGGCACTATCAGCATGTAGTATGTCTTAGAGCAGTGTCATTGTGCCCCACATGGGCAACTGGGATCCCACCAGGTGCCATAACTTATGTTTGAAAGCAAAGTATGACAATTTAAGCAAAGCAAGTATCTTCATCAAGTTGCCTGAAATCAGCATTTAACAATGGTGTGTGAATCCACTGAAATCTGAAGGGGATCCTACCGCTGAGATATAATTGCAAGAATTTGCTCCCACTGCATGGTAACAAGGTTCTATTTACCCTGCTGTAAAACAGAGCTGGTCAACCAAAGTAATGCATTTGATATAAAGGGTATTAACCTCTCCACTTTTTATATGTTGCATATTTCAGCCCCTTGGAACTTTCCACAAAATATATTTTAAAATGTTTCAAAACATAGTGTATCAGACATTTTCACCATAAGCAATTGTGCACATCTGAGAAGATGAGAAAAATGCTATTTCATTACATTTTTGGCCCAATTCTCACAGAATCAATCAAATAATGTTATCGAAACTATTTTGTTTACTGGCCAGCTTTTGCCCTGCATCTTAATTACAGATAAGTGGGTGACCATTTCAGCGACTGACTCGCACTCCCGCATTGTGTCCTTGGGCAAGGCACTTTACCCTGATTGCCTACATGGGGGCATGATGACGCTGTGTACTAAGGCATACTGCACATAGATGGTGCGCATGTCTTCAACCACTCTTACCCTGCCTGTGCCGCGGTGCAGAGTTCAGAGTTACGATGTTGGGGAGCTGACAGCTGCTCGGCGTTGCTCGGTGGTTCTCTCCGGGTACTCCAGTTTCCTCCACCCGTAAAACTGTCACCGACATGATATGACCCTGGCTGTTAATGTGTCGTTAAACCCTAATAAAAAAAAAAAAGAAAAGAAAATTACAGATATGGTTGAATTCTATTCAGATATAGTGGGATTTTCATGCACAAGTCAGCAGGCCTTTACATTCCTTCCAATAGCGATGATATAAAGGCTGCACCCCAACAAGAGCAATTGCTGAAGGCAATTATACCCCCCCCCCCCCCCCCCCCCACTGCAAAGCTGGACCGATGAAGCATAAATGAATTAAAAGCAAAGTAAGAACCATAACTGTGGACAACTTTTTTAAAACATGTTCAAGGTGGTGAGGGGGGGGGGGGGGGGGGGCAAGGGGGTACAATAATGTCATTGTGGCCAAATTATGTGGTGTTTAAACATTTTCTCCCAAGTTTTACATTGGTTCAGTCAAAATATATATGTTGTAGATTGGTCAAGTTTCCCCGCAATACAGTTTAGGGTCTACCAGTCAACTCAAACAATCCTACAGATAAATGAGTTTAAAAACTTCAGAATATGCCAGTGAAAAGTAATCTGCACCAAAAGTGACACAGTCAACACAAACTGAGCTTAACTTGCAAACAATGTACAGTACAGTCGCTGTGGACTGGTTGCAATCCACATATGGGCAGTGATGTCCATGCATGCATTTACCAAGTAATAAAAATCATCATCAGCAACATTTTATTTAATGAAGCACCGGGTTGTACCAGTGCCTCATTACTTAAATATTTGATGTAGGCTTGCCACGATTATGAAATTCCATAGTTGATTAATCAGAGCCCAAAACTGACGATTAGTCGACTTTTTTTACCACGTTTTTTTAACAAAGGTTCAATTAAAACAAGATGGCTGAATGGTCCTAAAGGTAGGTATAACCGGACGTGTGGACGTGTACATTTCAAATAACATAGTGACATAATCAACAATCCATCATTCCCACATTATAAGGCTTGGTGAACGAATGTTTCGTTGACCATATTCTGTTAAGTTGGTCGATTGTCTGCCATACCATTAAACAGTAATACACCCCGACGCCTGAAATTCAGATGAAACATAACAGTGAGCAGCCAGAAGGAACTAGACCTGATCCAAGGGAGAGGGATTTTACAACTTACGAGGACTGTTCTGCTGGACCCTGTAAGGGCAGTAAGGATGTAAAAAGTCACACACCCCCCCCCCCCTCCCCTTCCACACACACACTCACGATAATTTATCAATGGTGGGAAACGTTGTGATTTTCGGATTTCCAACACAAAAGAGTGAACCAAGGCAACTAACTTTAGTTTTGTGATGCAAAATAGATTAAATATTTTGTGTTACAAAACTAGAGTTAGCTGAATCTTGACCCATGATTGAAAATGGCTACGCAAATTTCATCAAACGCAGCCAGTTTCATTTCGTGTTGTTCAAAATAAAAGATTTATGAGCAAAGAATGGTTTGTAACAGGAGGAGAGATAAGTGCGGGAGCCTGGGTTTGAACCGTCGACCTCTAGCACACAAAGCAACTGATTTACCACAAGACTAAGAGATCCGGACCAACCAGGCTGGTTTGTAAATGGCCTTTAAACCTTGACCACTACAGGTTATTGGAAACGATGTTGTTTAAAATACGGACATGTTGTTGACATGACGAGAGCAGTAATACTTGAAAATAACTTTCATATTTTCCAAAAAAAAATCATTAAAGTGGGAGGTAATTACCGCAAACATTTCCGAATCAGACTTAGGAAAATGACGATTTATTTGAGGGGGGGGGGGGGAGGGGGGGAGGGGGCTGAGGCCACCCTCCTTTACCTTCATACGGTTTACCACTGTTGTTTATACATCCAGAAAAGTTCCCATCAGGTAAATACAGTTGAAAAAAAAGTTGAAAAAGTCGACTTTCAAATTTAAAGTCGATCAATCAGCACGACAGATGATTAGTCGACTTTTTGCATAATCACGGCAAGCCTAATTTGATGATTAATCCAATAATTAGTGTTTGGAATCTAATATTATTACATCTGTGGAAATATTGCCCACCCATGGAAAGTGAACAGTCCACAGCAGCCACACTGTAGGAGCATATACTGAAAGTTGGAAATTTAATAAATTCATATTTGTGACATTTTCTGTTAATTGTCATGCCTAATTTACATTTAAACAGGATTGTGTCTTTACAGCAGAACACTAAGAATCCTTCTAGAGTGAAGTTTATCTCAAGAAAAAGAACCAATACTTAGAGGCTCTAAAGAGCCTGCAATCGCTCACCTGGAACTACATATAAAAATGTGATTTCCCATAGGCTTTCCATGGTAAATATGAGCTGCAATTGTGGCCATGTTTGCAACATTACATTAACATTACATGAGGATCATTGGTAGGTGTCCCAGTCCTCAATCATGTGAAGTTTCAAAACATTTGACTTTGTAGTTTCAAAGGGGAAGATTTTTGCAAAATCCATCAAACGGAATCCGAGAATGTGTCTGGTGGTCATATTTTCCAACCAATAGGAACAAAAAGAGGACCATTTGTAGAGGGCCTACTATAGACCATTCTTGCGAAGTTTGGTTCACATCGGCTCAGTAGTTCTAGAGAAGAAGATGAAAATGTGATTTTACATAGGGTTTCTATAGTAATTATAAGCCACAATTGTGGCCATGTTTGCAGCACGATCAACATTAAATGTCGATCGTTGGTAGATGGGGTCCCAGTCATCAACCATGCAAAGTTTCAAAACATTTGGCCCTATGGTTTCAGAAGATAAGATTTTTCAAACTCCACCAATAAGAATCAAAAAATGCTTCTGGCAGCCATGTTTTTTGATGCATGGTAAGAAAATGAGGATAATTTGTAGAGGACCTGCCACAGACTATCCCTGCCAGGTTTGGTTCACAGCAGCTCAGTAGTTCCAGAGAAGAAGATGAAAATGTGATTTCCCATAGGCTTTCTATAGTAATTATAAGCCACAATTGCAGCCATGTTTGCAACATTATCAATATTAAATGAGGATCATTGGTAGACGGTGTCTCAGTCATCAACCATGCAAAGTTTCAAAACATTTGGCCCTGTGGTTTCAGAGATTTTTCAAAATCCACCAATCAGAGTCAAAAATTGCTTCTGGCAGCCATGTTTTCTGATGCACGGTAAAAAATAAAGAGCATTTGTAGAAGGCCTCCCATAGACTACACCAGCCAGGTTTGGTTCACATCAGCTCAGTAGTTCCAAAGAAGAGGAAAATGTGATTTCCCATAGGGTTTCTATAGTAACCATAAGCCACAATTGTGGCCATGTTTACAGCTCGATCAACTTTAAATAAGGATCATTGGTAGAGGGGGTCCCAGTCATCCTTTATGTGAAGTATCAAAACATTTGGCCTGGCAGTTTCAGAGCAGAAGATTTTTGAAAATCCACCAATCAGAATCAAAGAATGCCTCTGACGGCCATGTCTTTCAACCCATGGGAACAAAAAATCGTTTGTAGAGGACCTCCCATAGCCCATTCCTGCCAAGTTTGGTTCACTTCGGCTCATTGGTCCCAGGGAAGAAGATGAAAATGTGATTTTCCATAGGGTTTCTCTAGTAACTATAAGCCGCAATTGTAGCCAACATTAAATGAGGATCGTTGGTAGAGGGGGTCCCAGTCATCAACCATGCAAAGTTTCAAAACATTTGGCCCTGTGGTTTCAGAGGAGAAGATTTTTGAAAATCCACCAATCAGAATCAAAGAATGCCTCTGGCAGCCATGTTTTCAAACTCATGGGAACAAAATGAGGATCGTTTGTAGAGGACTTCCCATAGACTATCCCTGCCAGGTTTGGTTCATGTCGGCTCAGTAGTTCCAGAAAAGAAGATGAAAATGTGATTTCCCATTGGCTTTCTATAGTAACTGTAAGTCACAATTGTGGCCATGTTTGTAACCCTGTCAACATTAAATGAGGATCGTTGGTAGAGGGGGCCCTAGTCATCATTTATATGAAGTTACAAACATTTGGCCTGGCAGTTTCCGAGAAGATTTTTGAAAATCCACCAACCAAAATCAAAGAATGCCTCTGGAAGCCATGTTTTTCATCCGACGGGAACAAAATGAGGATCGTTTGTAGAGTACCTCCCATAGACCATACCGGCCAAGTTTGGTTCACACCAGCTCAGTGGTTACAGAGAAGAAGATGAAAATGTGAAAAGTTTACAGATGCCAGACGACAGATGCCAAGTGATGAGAAAAGCTCACATGGGAAATTTGTGATTTTTTAATTCAAAAACAGGCATAACTCTGCAAGAATGGTCGGAGTGAACCTCCAAATCGAACTTGACCTGTATTTTGACATTAGTATAATAAGCAAATAAAATTTGAAATCGATTGGTGTGGCGATACAATTTTAAATGGTCTGGAACCAAAATCACTATAATTCTTGTGTCATCCATATTTATATGGATATATTGATATGTGGAGGTTAAAATGTCATGCAACCTCCCCTGCAAGCACTGGGCCGCAGAAAAAAAATGAACTAAAAAAAAAATTGGGCTGCACTTTGCAAGGTAGGCTATGGTACAATTTACCTTAGTCAGAAACAGAGGCCAAACACAAACAGGGACCATAACTCTACCAAACATGAATGGACGAAATGCTAGGTATGAGGGTAACCGATCCCCCAAGCTGCCCTATCACCATACCAAAGAACATTAAAATCTGACAACTGATGCCCGAGTTATAATACAAAATGTTCGTATGGATGGACGGAAGGATGTACGGAAGTACGGGCAGAGACCTCGACTATATACCCCCTCGAAAATTTTTCGGGGCATAAAAAATGCATAAGAAGGCAAAAATATTGATGTTTTCTCTCTCACCAAGTCACAATATGTCGGATCCATATCTGCTGTTGTCCCCAAATTGGGAGCACGGTGGCATTGCAGTAACCGGTTCTCATCAGAACACCAAAGTTAAGCAACATCAAGCCCGGTTAGTCCTTGGATGGGTGACCATCTGAGTGATCAATTTGGACTCCTGTGTTGTGTCTTTGGGCAAGGCACTTCACCCCAAATGTCCACATGGGAGCATGACGACGCTGTGTACTGGGGTGTACTGCACATCGATGGTGTGCATGTCTTCAACCAATCTAACCCTGCCTGTGTTGCAGTGTGGAGTTACGATGTTGGGAAGCTGGCAGCTGCTCGTTGTCGCTCAGTGGTTCTCTCTGGGTACTCCAGCTTCCTTCACCCTTAAAACTGTCACCGCCACGATATGACCTTAGCTGTTAATGTGTCGTTAAACCCTAATAAATAAATGTCCCCAAATTAGACTAATCTTAATGCCTGATCAGATTATCAAAATAATTTTTTTAAATTTAGAGCATACTGGTATTTGGAAAATAGTTTTCCAATCCAATGTATGCTTGATGATGATATTCATTGTTTTTAACCCATTGCTGATGACCGTTCTGCCAACATAATAACAAATTAACCCTCTGCACACTGATGTCAAAATGGCAAAGATTTCAACAGCAAATATTTCCCATAATGCAGTTTGATATTTAACCAAATATATCTTGTTTGACAGAGCTCAGTGAGCTCTGTCAAACAAGATATAATTGGTTAAATTGATAGTTAAACAAGAGAAAAACAGAGTGATTGAAGAAAATTCTGTTGCTGCACCAGAGTGCTAGGGGTTAAGCAGTTAAAAAAAAAAATTTCAATAAAATCATATCCTGTGAACCCCTCATTTGAACGAGCTCATCAGGCTCCTTCCAATGTGGGGTCAGAAGATACGGTTTCGTTGAAGATTTTGAAAAATTTCAGAAATCAAAAATTAAAATAATGAATTTTAAATCAGGTGTGTTGGGTAGATAGATAACTCTTTTACTTAATGTAATGGCCATATCCAGACTGCTCTATTTAAAAAAAAATGCCATCCATGTTTAATCACTTTTCTATTTTTCTCTCCACATTATAGGTTTTCACCTCTCATGGGAAACAGCAAGATAATTCCAATGTGTGGTCAAGCTAAGTTTTTATTTAGGCCTAATAAAGATAAAAATTTGTTTCTCGGGCCCTCCCATATAATCATTTTGGCCCTCCACATGGTCTCTTTTTATTACTGATGCAAACTCAAAAAAAAAAAAAAAATTAATTGGTTTATATCAGATAAATCACCCAAGTTAATACAGTGGATAAATTACATCATTGCTTATGCTGTTCTGTAGATTCGGAGGCTTAAAACATGTAACAAATCAAGTATGTGAATTTCTGAGGGTAAAGAAATAAAATAATTACAAAAATAAAATAAAAATTTCGCCTGCCCAAGCACCCACATGCATTTTTATCAAAAAACAAAGTCTTGAGAAACAGATCTACTTTATTTGGCCTTATTCAAGAAATTTTGTTTTGTTAGTACATGCACTATACACAATCTAGACAGGTTAGCTGAAGGGTTAAAACTTTGTGCATCTCATTTACAGCTTTAACACCTCATCTTTGAGCTTCCAATTAATGCGGTAAATAATCTTCCAATCAATGAAAAAAATGACAATTCTGTTCTGTATTCAGTGTATATGTATCCTTCAGCACTTTTTCATGGTCTGTCAATGGGCCATAGTATGTTTCAGTGGAGGATACATACTACATTATTGATCGGAAGTCTTTGAAGTGTAATGGCATGAGGCTATTTACTGAAAAAAGTATATGCAATAACCTGAATGCTCTTCTATTGCAGATTGTACATGTCTCAACAAAGACAATACAGCTATACAGTTTTGTTGCAGCTTCTTGATTAGAAATATTTACTTTTAAAACTACAATGAAAAATGTAGGTAAGGCCTAAAAAAGTTAAAAATTTGTTTCTTAGGACCTTCTGCAAGAGCCTTTTGGCTGCCACATGCTCTCTTTCTATAACCAACGCAAACTTAAAACTAGATCAAAGCACAGCACATAGATACAGGAGGTTGAAGTACAAACTGTGATTTGTTACTCGTACATGAGCTATGTCTGTAAGACACATATGATGCCCCCGCAAAGTCTACCACACACAAACCATGTACCATACAGGTAAATTCTCAAAAAAATTGACCAAGTTCAACAACTTTAATTTTGTGAAATATTGAAGCAAATCAAAATCCTGACAATATGCACACCTCTGGTGTATGTACAAACATCCTGTGAAATAAAAAAGTCCCATCTTGAAAACTGTGAAAGGAGTTAGCCGGACAAACAATGTATACTAGATGTGGGTGGGTGGGTGGGTGGGTGGATGGGTGGGTGGGTTTTTGGATGGATGGGTTTTTGGATGGATGGATGGATGGATGGATGGATGGATGGATGGATGGATGGATGGGATGGATGGGATGGATGGATGGATGGATGGATGGATGGATGGATGGATGGATGGATGGATGGATGGATGAATGAATGGATGGATGGGTGGATGGGTTGGTTATAGGTTGGTGAGTGGTAGGGTGGGTGGGTGGGTGTTGGGTGGGTTAGTGGTTGTATTTTGTGGATGGATGGATGGATGGATGGATGGATGGATGGATGGATGGATGGATGGATGGATGGATGGATGGATGGATGGATGGATGGATGGATGGATGGATGGATGGATGGATGGATGGATGGGTTGGTTATAGGTGGGTGGGTGAGTGGGTGGGTGGGTGGGTTAGTGGTTGTATTTTGTGGCTGGATGGATGGATGGATGGATGGATGGATGGATGGATGGATGGATGGATGGATGGATGGATGACAGACAGCAGCTGGCAGACAAAATGACGGACAGGGGTAAAATAATGTGTCTTTTAGTCGGGTGGACATAAAAAAAAAATTAAATGGTTTATGTCTAATATTTTACCCAAGTTAATAAAACTGGTAAGTTTGTCCCTTGAGTGCAACAAGGCTTTGTGATGCTTTAGCACTGCAAAGTATTCTTGCAGTCAAGGGAAGAAATACACCACCACCCATGCTATTCTGGAGATTATGAGGCCGAAAACATAAAACAAACCAGGAACATGAACTTTTGATGGCAAAGAAATAAATCCAAAAATAAAATAAAAAAACGTCCGCCCACATGCAATTTTTTAAAAAATGGCATCAGAAACAGAAGATCTACTTTGTGGGGGCCTAATGAACTCTTATGATGTCATAATTCAGAAACCCATTTCAATTTCAATCAATTCATCTTCAGAAATGAAATCTGGATTCAAATACTTTTCTATTCAAAAAAAAAAAGTAGGGGATATCCAAACTGATGTTGACATTTTCAGAAAATAGTATTAGATACACATGATTGGACACATCAATATGTTACCAAGTTTAGTGAATGTCACTGGCCCAGGTTTTCGCACAAGCACCATGTTAATGTCTGTGGGGTTTGTTTCGAAATTTTCATTTGTACTGGACGGGCTTTTTCGGAGGTCTCATCATTCTTTTCTTGGTATAAACTCATTCATCACTAGTTTTTGGTCGAAACATAGCTTTTGAGGTATGCGAAGACTGACACGTGACAAATGTTTACGTGCCATTGGCATGTTGGAAGCTGACAACAGACAGACTGCAGTGGCTCAAATCTGCAACGTTACTCAGTCGGTGATTAGCAGATTGTGGTCATGCTACCGTCACAACAGGCAATGGTGATGACAGAGACGTCAGTCAGGTCATCCAAGGGTGACAACTGCTAACCATGATCGTTTCATCCGAACCACAACATTATGTAACTGCCACCAAAGTGCCTCAGAAATTGGACAGCAGCTGCACTGAGCGACAGATGTGCGAGTCAGTTGTCAGACTATCCAAAATCGCCTGCACAGCTGGAATTTGTACGCTCGAAGTCCCCTCTAATAATTCCACGTTTGACTGAACATCACATCACAGCAAGGCATAATTGGTGTAGAGCACGACAGCGCTGGGACAATCGTCAGTGGAGCAACGTCATGTTTTCCGATGAATCAAGGTTCACTCTTGACTTCCACGACAGGTGAAACAGTGTGGTGGTGGTGGTGGAACAAACGATACCATGACATAACCGCTAGGCAACACGATTGTTTTGGTGGTGGATCGGTTATGGTGTGGGGAGGCATAACCATGACAAGCAGAACAGCATAACGTGTCATCCAAGGGCATGTCACAGGGCAGTATTACTGTGACAACATGTTAGCAGTTCATGTGGTGTCATCTGTGTGACATCACGGCCGTCGATTCATTTTACAAGACGACAATGCATGAGCATGCAGGGCCCGTGTTCCTCCAGGAGGATAACATCACTACACTGCCTTGGCCAGCACTAAGTCCAGATCTTTCACCAATCGAGCATGTCTGGGATATGCTTGGCAGGTGTTTATGACAACACCAACAGCCCCCTACCAATGTCCAGGAACTCGCCGCTGAAGTGCAGGAAGAATGGAATAACATCAGTCAAGCTGATATTGAACATTTGGTGAGGGGTATGCCACGTCGGATCCGCACTTGTCTCGCGAAGCGAGGAGGATTTCCAAGGTATTTGAGGTCTTGGAGTGAATATGGTAAATTCTCTGACTGACCGTCCATGTCATCTACAGCTCAGTGCGTGGAATGTGTGCTTGTCAGGCACCCAACTATCGCTGAAATCATTCACCAGACATCACAGCGCAATGCCTCAACTGTCTTTTCGATGGAAATATAAATATATTTCTTCATACATCTCACTTTTATCAAATATCCCCTACTTTTTTTTAATAGTATATTTTAGGTAACACTAACCACTAACAAGATTATCCAACCAAAAAACCTCAAAAGGTATACAGCACATCTGACATGAACATGCACAGGAAAAATTGTGAAAGCTTTTATTAAGCGACTGGTCACAGTAAAACTGCAATTCCACACTGGAAATCAATTTTGGATTACAATTCCATTTTTCATAACAGAATGTGAATATAGAAAAGAAGCCGTAGAAAAATAGTAGATCTTAGCTACAAATGGATGAACAAATCACTAGACATGTTGATGAAAAGAAAGACTATATGCTCTATCGATAAATATTCCTAGAACTCTTCTGCACTGTGGAGACCAATACAAATTAGGTCTGGATGCTATAAAAAAAATTTTTGTTTCAGACCATGGGTTGGTTTAAATTGTGATGCTATTGAATAACATTGTCAAAACTACGATCAAACCAATGGAAAAGCCCTATTACTGCATAACTTGGTCTAATAATTTCTTTACCATTGCCAAGTTGTCAATGGTCATGGCATCACTTTACACAAGCAGATGTCGATTGTCATGTTGATTGTTAATGTCATGCACAATTTTTCTTAGGGTGTAACACCCTGGGAGCCCCTCCACCAACCCACTTCAGCTAGGGTGGGTTAGTGGAGGAGGGTCCCAGAGTGTTTTCCTTTGGAAAAATTGGGAATTATGCTATGAAATAGAGTTGTAATGTTTGCAACATCTTAAATACCAACTGGCAGTAGTTATAGTCCAAGAACAACAACTCACTTTCCCATAGATGAAATGATTAACAACCCAAAGTCTTATAAGCAGCCTGAGATGAAGTTGAGGGCTGCTAATAAGACAGAGGGCTGTTAATGATTTCTGGTGGGCCGCTTATAGAACCGTAATGCCCGAGAAAGTCATGTTATTACTGTTATTACCTCTAATAGGGAAGGGCACTCTAGTTACCTAAAAATAACTGCAAGTCAATAGTTTAATCAAATCCAAGAATTTTTCAACATACTAAACCTTTAATCAAGAAATATACTGACATTTTAATGTGAAAAGAAAATGAAAAATTAAGTTACGACTTTGAAATTTGAATAATCATGAGATGTCGGCATTTACTTTTTAAAGTTTTTAAAAACCCAAGTGCGAAATAACTGAAGCAAAAACTCAGCATCGGAGTTTGGCTGCTTAAAAAAACAGAATGCTACATATCTGTACTGAAATTATATCATTATTTGGCTCCTCGTGTTCCAGAAGAGAGGTCTAAACTGTTTTAATTGGCGCAGTCACCAAGATAACTGCTACGCTGTTTGTTTTTCTCATATGGTATCCAATCTTACAAAACAGAAACAGAAGATTAAGAACGGTACGTAATTTGGTCACATGACATATCGGGCCACGGGTGGATAATGAAAATCATTTTCATTATCTGGCCATGGCCCAATACGTCACGTGACTTGCCAGGCATTATATAATTTGATCACCTCACTAAACAATGTTAATGCACTAGAGAATGGCCTGTTAAGTGGTAATAATTGTTCTGTATACACCTGTTTATCAGAGAAGCGACACATATCAACAAAAAATAATTCACTATATCCACTACTTATATAGTCGTTCTTCACATTATGTAATTATTAACATGAGGTAATTTAAGTAGATTCACATGTACCACGGTATTGGAGAGTTGGACCCAATCAATATCACATTCTAATATATAAATCAATGGAATCTATTTCATACAATTTCTTATTCTAACCCTTTAATCAAAGACCTGGTACATGTTGCCTCATGCTATACATAAAAATCACCATTTCTAACCAGAGCTATAAGCTCTTTCCAACAGGGTGTGTTCCAATGTACCATAACATGGCTATATAACAGCTAGTGAAGGGCCATCTTTATGAAGAGACATAATATGTAGCATATGTAAAATACTATTTTAGGTAACAGAAAAGTTTTATAATAAAATGCGGGGTTAGGTAGCCTTTACCTGGTAGAGGGCTGGAAGCCCATATTTGGGTTTTACTCTTAAGTGTTAGTACCGCAACTCAGAGCTCACATTCTGTGCATGTGCAGCATTTTTGCTCTGAAATGAAATTAATTAATCTTGAAGGAATTGCCTTGTTACAATTTATGGGAGAGTGCCAATTGGCACTCTCTCCCATACATTTTAACAAGGCAAAGACATGTGAACAAATTCTGATGACCAAAAATAATTTAGCACTCTATCAGTTAATTGCACATAGCCATTGGGTAAAGGCTTTGCTGAAAGCCAAGAGAAGATCTGTTATTAGAATTTACATTTCAAAACTACAGTTGATAATTTGGCTGGAAATGAAACAGAAAACACAGCATTTGGAGTGTTTGCTTATTTCCGCTGCATTTTACAATGCAGTATTAAGGCAGCTGGAATTCTGTACACAAATACAGAAATAACTATAGAGTGTGTGCATTTGTTGAGATTTAAAAAAGATCAACATGATCATTTGATTTAGATTAATGAACAGTTACAGTGGCTGGGTCTACTATGGTGGCCAGGTCAAGGATTTCTGATGCAATCCTGCCTCCACCATTGAAATTATATCAAACACCAATTATCAGTAGAAAACCAGTCAACTTTGTTGATTCATCCAGCATATAAAAGCTCAAGGTCAAATAGCTCAAGTAAAGGTTGCAACCCATAAACACTTCTGGAGAGGTAAAACTCTTGTAAATTAATAAAATGCCAGTCAGAAGTAAGTAGAATCCAGGTAAGGATATAGCGTACTTCCTTGAAATACTCTCTAACTCATCAGGCTTTTGTCAAAGAGAATTTACTTTTCAAACATAGTTGAGATGGGAAATGGAATTCTGAGTTTGGTATAGATTTTATTTTTGTGATGTACACTGTGGTATCAGTTCGGTATTCAGTATTTGACTTGAGTGGAAATTTGCTGCTGGTACTAAAAGGGGAATTCACACCAGAAAAATACAGAATAACTTGTACTTGTACAGTACAGTCGCCGTGAATTGGTTGTAATCCACACGTGGGCAGAATGTCCACGCATGCATTTACCAGGTAATAAAAACCACCAGCAGCAAAAATTTAATTAAGCACCGGATTGTGCCCAGTGCTTCATTAATTAAATGTTTTGATGATTATTCCTCTAATTAGTGTTTGGAATCGAATATTATTATGTCCGTGGAAATATTGCCCACGCATGGAAAGTGACCAATCCACAGCGACTGGACTGCATCACTATACCACAGCACTACAAAGGCAATTGCCACTGAGCTCAACACAGACATTCTTTTGCCAACACAAATCATATCTATAGTAATTTTGTCACTTATTTCAAATACCCTTTAAAGGCCTGTTTCTGGGTCTTTTGCAATCTCGAAGCAGGAGCCCTTTAAACAAGCCATAATTAGGAGGGCCTGCTGACAATAGACAAATGACATGGGCAGCGATTTCCAGCTAAGTCTTGACTGCCTTAACAGGCAGCCAAGACTTGACTAGAAATCACTGCTAAGCAACTGGACAGCACAGGTTGTAGTCCAGTGGGAATTCAGGATAACAGCCCATGCCTTTAGTTAGCAAAACTGAAACTCAGTCACTCTTTCATGAAAATGAACACTTCAGCTGCTATCAAGCCTCAACAAGGTCATATAATTGGCAAATGTAGGAAAATTTTAAAATACAGATGGTTTTGGTATTCAGAATTTGGTTCGGTTAAGTTTTTCGGTATCCCCGTGATATTGGTATCAGTTTGGTTTTTGGTATATTGCCCATCTCTAAAATTTAGAGTTGAGTTAAAGCAAATTTCTAAGAAAATGACTCTGCCATGTCTTAAGATGTCAATGAATGAGTTTCTTTAGATTTCTTGAATTTTATGAAATATTCAAAGAACTATTCCTTGAGATTGTAGTTGGAAATTCTATAAGAAAAATGAGAATCTTAATTAAAATACTTTAAAATTTACAGGTGTGTGTTTAGGTTTTAGAGAGACGTTGGGAATCTAGAACTTACTGGGGATCCAAATAACCACACAGGGGCTCTGTCTTCGGTTTAAATGATATTTTTAATATGCATGGCCAACTCATAAATGCTTGACCAGTAGTGATTATTGTCGGGGTTATTAACCTGTTATCGTATATTATCCTTTCCATAATAAGCAAAACAAGATGAACCACCAAAATCCCAATGAAGTCTTTTTTAGAACTTTACTTATGGGAACATTCTTGCAGGAACTGACTCACTCAGTTAATTGGCATATTTATTTTCTTCTTTTTTTGGAGTTTATTATCCCCGCATTTTTTAAAATGCGGGGATATTGTCGTGATCTCCGTCCATACTTCCATACGTCCGGTTTTGTAATTCGAAACGCTGTAACTTTCTACAGTTGTTCAATAGGGTCTGTGCAATCCAAAAATACCACCAGGTGGCCTCTGTGGAGCCACTTGAAAAATGCGCTAATTTTTCACTTTTATTTCGAATAATCCCAACCTATGTAATTCAGAGTTCTATAACTGCACTAGGGTGTTGCTAAATAATCTGTAGATGTGCACGAAGGTTTCAGATTTTTCAGGTGCCATGTGGCTGTGCCATTGTTGCCACTTTCATGTTTTCTTAGACCGTTTCGACGGAAGGCTCCTAGAGTATGTAATTCGAAATGGTAAAAGCATGCTCAGATGTTGCAGTAGGGTCTGTAGATGCGCACAAAGGTTTCGTATTTTTTGGGTGCCACATGGCTGTGCTACTGTTGCCACTTTTGGGTCTTCTTAGACCGTTTCCGGTGAAAGGCTCCTAGGGTATGTATTCGAAATCCTAAAACCATGCTCAAATGTTGCAGTAGGGTCTGTAGATGCGCACGAAGGTTTCAGATTTTTGGGGTACCACGTGGCTGTGCCACCATTGCCACTTTCATGTTTTCTTAGACTGTTTCCAACGAAAGGCTCCTAGAGTATGTAAATCGAAATGGTAAAAGCATGCTCAGATGTTGCAGTAGGGTCTGTAGATGCGCAAGAAGGTTTCATATTTTTTGGGTGTCACGTGGTTGTGCTACTGTTGCCACTTTCGTGTTTTCTTAGACCATTTCCAGCAAAAGGCTCCTAGGTTATGTAATTCGAAACGCTAAAATCATGCTCAAATGTTGCAGTGGGGTCTGTAGATGCACACGAAGGTTTTGGATTTTTCAGCTGCCACATGGCTGTGCCACCATTGCCACTTTCGTGTTTTCTTAGACCCTTTCCAGTGAAAGGCTCCTAAGGTGTGTAATTCGAAATGCTAAAACCATGCTTAAATGTTGCAATGGGGTCTGTAGATGCGCACGAAGGTTTCAGATTTTTCAGGTGCCACGTGGCTGTGCCACCATTGTCACTTCCGTGCTTCCTTAGACCATTTCCGGTGAAAGGATCCAAGGGTATGTAATTCGAAACGCTAAAACCATGCTTAAATATTGCAATGGGGTCTGTAGATGCACAGGAAGGTTTCGGATTTCGGGTGCCACGTGGCTGTGCAACTGTTGCCATTTTCGTGTTTTTTTAGACCGTTTCCAACGAAAGGCTCCTGGGGTATGTAATTCAAAATGCTAAAACCATGCTCAAATGTTGCAGTAGGGTATGTAGATGTGCACAAAGGTTTCAGATTTTTCAGGTGCCACGTGGCTGTGCCACCATTGCCACTTTTGTGTTTTCTTAGACCGTGTTCGGCGAAAAGCTCCTAAAGTATGTAATTTGAAATGCTAAAACCATGCTGAGATGTTGCAGTAGGGTCTGTAAATGCACAGGAAGGTTTCGGATTTTTTGGGTGCTACGTGGCTGTGCCACTGTTGCTACTTTTGTGTTTTCTTGGACCGTTTCTGTCAAAAGGTTCCTCGGGTATGTAATTCGAAATGCTAAAACCATGCCCAACTGTTGCAGTAGGGTCTGTAGATGCGCACAAAGGTTTCAGATTTTTCAGGTGCCATGTGGCGGTGCCACCGTTGCCACTTTTGTGTTTTCTTAGACCGTTTCCGGCAAAAGGCTCCTAGGGTATGTAATTCAAAATGCTAAAAACCATGCTCAAATGTTGCAGAGGGTCTGTAGATGTGCACGAATGTTTCAGATTTTTTAGGTGCCACGTGGCTGTGCCACCGTTGCCACTTTTGTGTTCTATTAGACCGTTTCCGGCAAAAGGCTCCTAGGGTATGTAATTCGAAATCCTAAAACCATGCTCAAATGTTGCAGTAGGGTCTGTAGATGTGCACAAAGGTTTCGGATTTTGCAGGTGCCATGTGGCTGTGTCACCGTAGCCACTTTCGTGTTTTCTTTGACCGTTTCCGGCAAAAATCTCCTAGGGAATGTAATTCGAAATGCTAAAACCATGCTCAAATGTTGCAGTAGGGTCTGTAGATGTGCACGAAGTTTTAGGATTTTTCAGGTGCCACGTGGCTGTGCCTCCATTGCCACTTTCATGTTTTCTTAGATCATTTCCAGAGAAAAGCTCCTAGAGTATGTAATTCGAAATGCTAAAACCATGCTCAGATGTTACAGTAGGGTCTGTAGATGCACACGAAGGTTTCGAATTTTTCGGTTGCCACGTGGCTGTGCCACCGTTGCCAATTTTGTGTTTTCTTAGACCGTTTCCGGCAAAAGGCTCCCAGGGTACATGTATGTAATTTGAAACGCTAAAACCATGCTCAAATGTTGTAGTGGAATCTGTAGATGCACTCGAAGCTGTGTCACCTGTGCCACTCAATATGATGTTAGTGTGTCATATAATACATTTCATCTTTGTATCAAGCATTCATACAAAGTCAAGGATGCAAATGCAGGGATACACCATAGTGTGCTTTGCACACAAGTGACACCATCTAATTAACTTTGTGAAGAAACAGGGTCATATGGTGTCCAATAGATTTATATATGTTGGAAGCCAGAATACCCAAAGTGAACCATCAAGAAGTGATAAGGAAGACTTTCCATCTAACCAGTCAATCACAAGTGGAGCCATTCACACTGAAAGCCTGTACAAATGGAGCAAACGATTTTGTTTGCCTATTGCTTGACTGAAAAGGAAAAAGGTCACTGATTCTCACCTCTGACTTCAAAGTGTGAACACCTGAATTAAAACAACATAGGAGAACTGGATCTTTCGTCAAGACTACAGAGAACCATATCAGCTCTGGGCATCTCTTGTCCCGTCACCTGGACTATCCAGGAGAAGGGCGAGAGTGTTTACCTGACCTTGGAATTCTCCCTACAAATGAGACCACCCCCCCCTCAAGGGTAGAGGTAGTACCCCTCTCACACTGGTCCTTACTCAAAGGGTTTGGAGGCCCTGAAAAAAGTAAGAGAAGAAGAAAAAACAGAAGAAAGAGCCTGTCCACCAAGCGGAGGGATGCCCGATGTTTGGAGGCATTTTTGGAGAAAAAGAAAGAGAACGGTCAAGAAAAGAAAGGGCCAGAGGCAGCCGCCACTTCCCCTCCCACTCTCACAGACAGTCCTATCAGACTGCCGACTCCGCAGCCAGAGTTGTCGGATGTGGAAGAGTCTGTGGAGACTCGGGTGGAAATGGAAGTTGCCCTCTCGCCACTTCTTGATCCCCACTAATGCCTCTTCCTACTGAACCAAAATGCCAGGACTTGGACTCGGACACATGACTGGAGAAGATAAAGCAGGACAGCCAGAACCACAGAAGGGAAATGGATCGACAATATGAACAACTAATCGGACAAATCAAAGATTTGGCACAACAAACACAAAAACTTCAGTCTCCTCCATCACCATCCATAATAAATCTGACACAGTCTGAACTATATCATATGAGCCAAGACAGCCATCAGGCAGTCCACCAACAACCCCTACTGCCATGGTCTCCTCATCTAGACCACCTCCCCTGAAGAAGAAACAATGAAAGTGTCAAAGACAAAGACATTTACATGTATAGTATGTGACACGGCAATGACAAACATCTAGGTAATGACCTGATAACAAAGGTACATATAAAGTATTGTAACGGTCTGTACATAAATACTGACCGTTGCCTGTAACAAATGTATAGGTAAAGTATTGTAAAGGTGGGTGACAGTCAGATGCTAAACTAGAAAAGAAATCTTTGAGTCCCAGAGTGGGTCTGACTGAACCCCAAAATATTTGTTCTCATAGCACAGTGATAACAAAGGCACCCCAAAACACACTCGTTCCTGTCCCAAGGTGAAAACAAAGGTACCCAAGAAGTTTTGTGAAGATCAGTTCATAAATACGAACTGTATAGAACTTGTGACAAAAAACTGATTGGATCTAATTTCAGTACAAAATGGCCACTGGCAGCCATCTTGAATTTTGGACCACACTCAGAAACACTCGTTCTTGTCCCAGGGTGATAACAAAGGTACCCAAGAAGTTTTGTGAAGATCGGTTGATAAATACAGCCTCTAGCCCGAGCCATATTGACATGTGCATTTACAGTGTATAAGTAGCACTAAATAAATCAAAATTCATCTAATTTGCATAATTTCTGCACAAGAAAAAAACCCGTACTGTATGTGATGTATTCCATTTTACTAAACATTCATACAAAAATTTATTCAAATCAGAACTTTCATACAGAAGTTCTGTACAAAAGACTGATTGCACTAATTTTGGTACAAAATGGCTGCTGGTGGCCACCTTGAATTTCGGACCACACCCCAAAACACCCGTTCTCATCCCACGGTTATAACAAAGGTACCCAAGAAGTTTTGTAAAGATCGGTTCATAAATAAGGCCTCTAGTCTGAGCCGTATAGAAGTTGTGTACAAAAAACTGATTAGACCCAATTTTGGTACAAAATGGCCACTGGCAGCCTCTAGCCCGAGCCGTATTGACATGTGTACTTACTGTGTGTAAGTAGCACTGAAAAAATCAAAGTTCACTAATTTGCATATTTTCTGCACGAGAAAAAAACCTGTATTATATGTGATGTATCCCATGGTACTAAACATTCACACAAAACATTTTTCAAATCAGCGCTTTCATATGGAAGTTCTGTGCAAAAATCTGATTGCACCTAATTTTGTACAAAATGGCTGCCATCAGCCATCTTGAATTCTGGACCGCACCCAAAAACACTCGTTCTCGTAGCACGGTGATACCAAAGATACCCAAGAAGTTTCGAAAAGATCGGTTTATAAATACAGCCTCTAGCCCGAGCCATATTGGCATTTGCACTTACAGTGCTGAAAGTAACACTAAATACATCAAAGTTAGTCTAATTTGCATAATTTACGTACGAGAAAGAAACCCGTATTATATGTGATGTATCCCATGGTACTAAACATTCATACAAAAAATTATTCAAATCGGCGCTTTCATATGGAAGTTCTGCGCAAAAATCTGATTTCACCTAAGTCTGTACAAAATGGCGGCCAACTTGAATTTCGGATCGGACCCAAAAACACTCGTTCTCGTCCCACGGTCATAACAAAGGTACCCAAGAAGTTTTGTAAAGATCGGTTCATAAATACAGCCTCTAGCCCGAGCCGTATTGAATTGTTGATGGACAGACGGACAACGGACGACTGGCCATGGCATAAGCTCAAATTTGGCTTCGCCAAAGTTGAGCTAAAAATGAAAAAATAATGAAAATCAACTGACGATTTTTTAGAATTGCACTGGCCGGTTTGGATCGTTATGTTGGGTAAAGGGTTCAATTTTGAAAACGATGCTCTTTCCAAACTATAATGCAACTGTTTCTATAATTACAGGTGCACAACACAAGCCAATAAATGAAAAATGGAAAAAAAGAAACAAAAATGATAGTGGATAATAATTTTTGACTGATTCTGTGTTTCTCAGCTTGTGCATAGCACCTCTGGTAAAACAGCTGATATTATATCCCTTTTCCACACTGCAGTGAGTACAACTTCTTTACATTTTAAAACATTATTTTGCAAAAATTCCGAACAATACATAAAAGTTGAGCAAAAATACCCTTTGTATCCATATCTTTTCAAGAGTTCTGCTTACATGGTGATATAAAAAACAATACGATTCAACATTATGTGCCTTAACACAAAAAAGAACTTTTCTTCTAGTTATCTAACAATATATTTCCACTTGAACTGTACTTGTAATTATCCTGCCCAAAAGCACACCTGGTCACTCATAATTTATCTTGCCTTAAATTCTTACAATATTCTACAAACAACACAGGAGAAGTCTCAATTTAAAATCTTGTATTTTTCTTTAATTTTACAACTTGATTAGAGGTTGTCAGATATACAACTCTGTTAGAGCATACTTGTTATTGATACAAGGACTAATTTATGACAGTAGGAATAGTGTGCCTAAAATTGAACCTTAGATGACAAATATCTGCCAATATTATTTAGTGATAAGCAATAAACTTCAAATAATATTACACATATATCTGTAACTATTCTTGACATAAATCAGAGTGAAAAAAATGGGGAAATTGTGTCAGGGCCAAAAATTGTTCAAGGCATAATTTGTGTTGACAATAATAAAATAGAACACAACGAGGGTGGTGTATGGAGAACAGGAATCAATGACCCAAGTTGAAGTTTTTCAGTTGTTTCATGAGTGCTGTGTGTGCGAATGAAATATACGAAAAACTCCAACAAAGGCCAGTGATTCCTTTCCCCCAAAATCTAGCCAAGTTGTGTTCTGTACTTAGACCACAATTAAACTTATATCTAGAAGCTTAGATTTTAAAAGAAAAACATCACCTTTGGCGGTCTGTTTCCTTTCTAGTTTGACATTGTCTTGTGTCGATGAATTTCATCCATATCATAATGTCAATCAGATGCATAATGACCAATCAAATGAAATCTTACATGCCATTCTTACATGTGGGCTGGATTCCACACCTGTTTTATGTGACACATTTTTCAGTGCATGTATTGTATTGGGTAATGTTACACAAAATAAATGTGGTATAATAATGTTTTCTCAAGGCCTTTACAAAGACATATACCTGAGTAATTCCAGCTGGCAACAAAACCATTTACTCCTTCTACATCTCACCCAAAACAGATGCTCATATATTTGTACAACGAAATGCAGACCCGAAGAAATGGCTAAGAAAGAAAGGGTTATCAATTGGTTCAATTTTAACTCTTTGCATGCTGTTGGCTGGCAGATATTCATATCCAGCACATGGATTCTCTTGTCAATGAATCAAGTATAATTTGGGCAGATGTAATATTTTCACCCTGTAAATTAAATTTTTCACCAATGATTTTTTCTGTTACATTTTGATAAATTTTTCATCAAATCTAGTCATGGCTGCTTTAAAGCAGCCGGGTCTAGCTTTGATGAAAAATATCTTGAAAATATTCAGTGGGAAATGTTTTCTTGATAAACACAGAATAAAAACTGTTTGAGGTAAGACAAGGTAACCATGCAATTTACCATGCGGTACCATGTAAAATATGACATATGTCACAAAGAAAGCCTCTAGAAGCAGACAAGACTTGACTAGAAACCACTGCTAAAGTAATTTGACTATTGTCCACAGAGCCTCGTTTTTATTATAGCACCTGTTCTGAGACTACAGAGTTTGTCTAAGTTGGATAATGAACTCTGATGGTTAACAGCTCCCAATGGATAGAATTAAATAAAGCCCATGGTACAGTGGAACCCTGTTAATTGAATAGCCACTTTGCCAGTGAGAATTATTCAATTAACAGCAGTATTCATTTAACAGGGATTTGGTCACTTTCCTGAATTTTAGAGATAAATTGAGCATTTATTCTATTATATCTTGTTTGAGAGAGCTCATGGAACTTTGTCCAACAAGATATAATAGAATAAATGCCTATATTAGATGCACTTATGTGAAATAGGTCTCTAAATATCGGGTATTTTGTGATTGTCTGGATAAATTCTCGACACGTTACAGGATTTTTTTTATTCAATTAACAGGAGTTTGCTGTTTACCCCATATTCAATTAAGAGGTCAAATTTGTACTGGAAGTATAGTAAAAGGTTTGGTGTTTGGAAATTATATTCATTAACAGGATTATTCAGTTAAGAGATATACAATTAAGTAGGCTTCACTGTACATGGTTTCCAATTTTATACCATGACTGCTGAGCGCATTCAACATTACACAATACAATACACACACTGGGAAATGTTCTATGTACAGCACACGTGGAATCTGGATTACACATAAAAATGCCATTCAAGAATACATCTCATTGAACATTATGCATCTGATTAATGTTATGATGTGAATGAAATGCTTCAACACAAAATAGCATCAAGCAAGAAAGTTATTTCATTGCCCAAGATGTAATCTTTCTTTAAAAATATCAGATTTATTCACTTAATACAAGTTCAATAGTGGCCTATATACAAACCTCAACTCACATAGAGTACGAGGGACAGGACTCAATGACACTTGGTGAAGATTTCCTGTTCACCTTCAGCACTCACAAAATACAGGAGAAAGTCCACCTCGGGTCACCGATTCCAGTCCCCTATACCCCACTCTCATTTTGTTCTGTCTTATTATCACAGGGAATTAACTATTATACAGTAGAGTCATGTTAATTGAATAGCAACTTTGCCTATGAAAACTATTCAATTAACAGGAGTATTCAATTAACAGGGGTGGTGTCACTTTCCTCCATTCTAGAGATAGCATTTATTCTATTATATCTTGTTTGGCAGAGCTCCAGGAGCTCTGTCAAACAAGATATAATAGATTAAATGCCTCTACTGGTTGTTCTGAGGTCAAATAGGTCTATAAACAAAGAAAAACTGGGGAGAGTCAGGGTAAATTTCTCGACAGGTTACATGATATTTATTCAATTAACAGGAGTTTGCTCTATAACCTATATTCAAATAACAGATCAAATTTGTACTGCAGGTATGGTAAATGGTTTTGTGTTGGGAAATTATATTCAATTAACAGGGTTATTCAGTTAAGAGATATCCAATTAAGTGGGCTCCACTGTACTATGGAGGCAGGCACCCTCCTTAACGTCTTCCCAGGAGGGCATTAGTTGCTCTCCTGTTATTTTCAAAATGAAAGATCTCTTAAGGAATGCATTGCTTTGCTCCACGAATTTCTCACAAAAAAAATTCCCCAGACTGTACCTATTGTTAGTTTCGCTTATTGGGTTTTCCTGATTTATTTACTCAGCTCTCTATTATTGTGATTACAGCTTAAGCACAATAATTTAGCAGTACTTGAAGGTTCTATTTGCTTTTTATTGTGTAGCATATTTTCTCAATTTTTCGGCTCAAGAAACAAGTAAATTGATTGATATCTGGTGCATGATATTTTCTCCTATTTTAATGATCTCCTGTCATTGTAGGAATGTGCACAGATGTTATTTATTCTTTTTGTTCAAAGAAAAGAATATATCTTATAACACTGAAGATATACACTATTTTAACTCCTGAACTAAACCAATACAACACAATTCTGCAAAAATATTTTCAATGAATGATTCAAATACTTAACTTATTTTTTACAAAACATTAATTATTGACCCATTATTAAAATCAACTCAATGAAACGCTACTGATATATTCTCATGGAAAAATAAACTAAAATACAAGCAGAAACTGTCCAAATGTGCATGATAAAAAACAAGTATTTCAGCTGAGAATTTGTCCATTTTTTGTGTTTTACTTTTACCTTCTGAAAATTAACATACATATATGTGATCAAGCCTGAAGATAAGCAGACTGTCAGAATGAGAACCTCAGAGGGTGAATTTGGTGATGCTACCCTGCACAGCATTCTGAATCAATGTCTCAAGCCTAAACAGCAAGCAGTACCCAGAGGAAACATTGGCACAGTGTATGGGATAGCATCAGCAACTTCACCCTCTGGGGACCTCATTTTGCAAATGACAGATTGCTTATTTTCAGACTTGTCAGTGTGATGTCTCAAAAAATGATCCTACATGTCATTCTAATTTGGGAACACACTCATTATAATCAACATAAAATTTATTTATTGGTGTTTAAGGTCACTTTCAGCATCTTTGGCTATCTCATGACGTCAACACAGGGATGAAGTCAAGTTTGGCCAATCGTTAATACCTATGCTGCCCACTTTAGAGGACTTCCATCCCATTCACTGGTTCTGGGTCCTATTTTATCAATAAAGCAGTACTTGTTTACCACAGTGAGCAAGCAATGTTCCACTTCCTGGGGTTTCCACGGGGGAATTAACATGAAAAAGATTCAAACTAATTTTTAACATACTATAGTATGCTTCTCTGAAATTAACTGCATTTATTTTGAAAAATATTTGCAAAGAACTTTGAAACTAATAAGTTTGTATCCATGCAGGGTCAGAGCCACTCATTTCTCCAACTTTTCCTGAAAAATGATACGTATCACTCATGCCTAAAATCAGCGACACTTGTTCATGTACACTCACCCTGTTATTTCTTGAGTCATTTTTTACAATTATGACTTTCTGGGTATGTAAGCTTTAGAAAAGAACTTGGAATGCTTCAATTAGTATAAAAAGTTCACCCTTACAGTACGTGGAGAGTGTATTATCACTAAATCACCTGCAGAGTGGAGATTCCACCCAAGCAATAATTGCAAATTTGTTGCAAAGCATAACCAGCACAAGCAAAGTTTCAGCCAATGGACCTCCGGGTTAAACCCGGAGGTCCATTGGCTGAAACATTGCTTGTGTTTTTTGTCGATATGAACAAAATTTGAAAGTTATAGCTTGGGTGATAACTCCACTCCACGGGTGATTTAGTAACAATCCACTCTCTGCGTACTGTAAGTTCTCAAGATTAATTTTCCATTAATAACTTCCTTGAATACATTAACATAGCTGCAGATGACTTAACAGTGTTTAACAGTGTTTCTACATTATTGTTGGCTGCCTATACAGGCAGCCAACAATGATATAGAAACACCGTCAACATAAATGTATCCTACCAGTAGAGTTCTTAAGGAAGAATACCCTTTTATCTTACAATCAACATGTATTTTGTCTGTATTAACTCTGCAACTGTTGTGTATCTGACCCCCTGATACAGATGTTTGTATCAGGGGGTCGGATACAAGCAAGTTCCTTTGGCGTGAGTTCCATTTTTTTTTTTTTGTTCAAGCATACGAATAAATAGTTCGTAAAAAATTTGTCTACATTCTTGACTTATCACCAAAATATTGTAAGATAAAATGATTATTACCATAATGTGGATGTACAAAATATGTATCCGAGTCTCACTCCGGGTTCTAAGGGCAGATCACGACTCGTCTTCGACTTGTCGTGTCATGATCTGCCCTTAGAACCCGGAGCTCGACTCGGATACATATTTTGTACATCCACATAATGGTAATAATCTCTATGGAACAACATTTTCAAAGCCGTATAAAAGGGGCAGTTTATGGCTGTATGGGGATCAAATGGTTAAAAATGCCTTTCCAGACATCCACCTATGGGGGACACACATACTGAGTATCTTTTAACTCTTCAGAATCTGGAGAATTTTTACTACACAGAAATTTAAATGTTGTACAAAGCATTCTGCCTGCAAAGAAAAACAGCAAAACTAATGAGTGGATTTTTACTCCTTGAGGTAAGAGGGTCACCAAACTCTTCTGAAAGCATATTTTTTTACTGACCTATTTATTATCTTTATTTGGACACTTGAGAGAGTCACCAATTAAAAAAAATACTAGAATGAACCCTTTCTTGCCTGAAGACCTAATGGCATCGGATCGTTACAGAATATGGACTAATTAAGGCAGTCATCACTCAGTGTTCACAGCACATCCCACACTCAACATGACTGTGCTAGAATGTTGTCTTGATCAACAAAACATGCTTGAACTTGATCAACATTCCTTCACTATGTACACTATATACATGAATATGTAAAAAAATCAACGATCAAGTATCTACCTGTGTAACCTTCGACATCATCTTCACTTATTTGTATACAATTAGTATTTCATTTTCTTTTCAATATATATTTTTTTTCACTGATTTGATGAATAATTGTATCAATACAAGTTTAGAGAAATGAAGTGGGAACTTAAATGTACCTGGGTAATTAAAAATTTCAAGCCTTTTTCAAAAGGTAAAGTTCTTTATAATTACAAAAATAAATATCCAGATAAATTTAACTCTTTAACCAACAAAGTGATAAATCTGCCCACCATTTCATTTTTCTTCTGGTCAATTTACGTCGCAGATCTTTTATTTTTCTGGCCTCTCAACAGTTTGTGTGGGAACATTCCAAGAACCACTGTAAGGGGCAGGTATTAAAAATTTCTCTTAATTTTTTATATTCTTTAACCTTTTAACTAACACGAAAAGCAGACAACACTTGTTGAATAACTAATATTTTTCACTTTTTGTCTCAAAAACATAGGTTATGACCCCTCATTAGAACACACCGGCTTGTACCTTATGAAATTTTTGATGATTATTCTATAATTAGTGTTTGAAATCTAATCTTATTGTGTCAGTGGAAACATTGTCCACCCATGGAAAGTGACCAGTCCACGGTAGCCGTACTGTATCAAATGGGTTGCACCCCATGCTTGCCACGTCTACTTCCCCTGCATCGCCATCAAAGCAAGGATGAGAATTTTCAAACACATGTAAATGGGACATTTGAGAACAGTTTCTTCTCAAGACTGAAATATTGACCAGTTCTTACAATATGATCTTTATTGCTCAATATAAATACACCCAATGGTACAGGACTGACAATTACAACTCAAATTCATTCACACAAGCTGAATGTAAACAGAATTTTAGAGGAATGTACTTGTTCAGCACCTTTTGTCTGCTATTCAATGGACAAAACACTTGAGTTGTTGAAAATCGACTTAATATTGATTGATTCATTCCATTGACTACGCTCCAGGATTTATTTTTTGTGGTGATGATGTTGTCAAAGTAACAGAAATAACTGTTCACTGACCTCAATAAAATTTAAAGTTTAATAAAGCAGGCTAATATCACATGACTATCTTCAGAAAGAACAGAAATGCTGGGGATCCTTTCTGTTCTGCTCTACTTGTGTAGAACAATGTTAACTGTACACATAAGGTCATTAGGTACAGTCATTATAACAGTTGTAGGATAACCTCAAGAAATTTTAACATGTCATACACTTTGCTTTTGCTAATCTATTACAGTGGATCCCCACTTAATTGGATAACTGAATAAACCTGTTAATTGAATATAATTTCCCAACACAAAACCATTTACCATACCTCAAGTACAAATTTGACCTGTTAATTGAATATAGATTATAGAGTAAACTCTGGTTAATTGAAAAAAAACATCTTGTAACCTGTTGAGAAATTACCCTGACTCTCCCCAGTTCTCCTTTATTTATATATTTACTTGGACTCAGTACACCAATACAGGCATCTAATCTATTATATCTTGTTTGACAGAGCTCATGGTGCTCTGTCAAACAAGATATAATAGAATAAATACTAAGTTTATCTCCAGAATACAGGAAAGTGACACAATCCTTGTTAATTGAATACTCCTGTTAATAGAATAATAAAAATAATAATAAAAGTGGCTATTCAATTAACAGGGTTCCAGTGTATATAAATGGGAAGCATTTGATTCCATGACTAAGTGATTCAGTCCATGTCCAGCTAGAAATTCATGCTTTGATTATCTCCCTTGATATGCAATGCAACTAGACATTTTTAGTTACATGGGCGGGGGCTACCTATCCTGGGATGGGGCGGCACACTAGTAATGTCATATGTGTCATCATTACTTGGGGTGCTCTCAATAAGAGCTTCCCAAGACATGATGTCATGTGTTGGAAATATCAACAGAAGGAAAATTGCAGGCCTGGCATTCTCAAAAGGAGAGTGAAAGGTTGAGCTCCTTAAAAAGTCTGTTGGGGGACTATTTTGTGCCTGACTCAGCAATGCAAAATTTTTTATGCAGGGGTCTAGCTTGGAGGTTGTAACTGGTCTCAGAATGATTAGGTGTGTTCATATATATCACACTACAATATCTTTGGGTCATGAAGAACTAGCTAGGACATAGGTTTTTTTCGAAATGTAAAATGACTCTTCCTGTATACTTCTAGTTTGAAGCTCACTACACAATTATTATTATTTATTGGTGTTTAAGGTCACATACTTATGCACAATGGCTAATCGTGACCGTGACAGTTTTACGGGTGGAGGAAGCCAGAGTACCTGGAGAGAACCACCGAGCATCGACGAGCAACTGTCAGCTCCTCAACATTCTAACTCTATTCAAGCTCCGCTCAAGCAGGGTTACAGTGGTTGAAGACATGTGCACCATCGATGTGCAGTACACCTTTGTACATGGCATAATCATGTCCCCATGTAGGCAACCAGAATAAAGTGGCTTGCCCAAGGACACAATGCGGGTCGTCCTGGATGGGGATCGAACTCAGACCACTACACAATTTAATACTCTCTACCACACTCCAGTGTGGTGCAGTAATCTGAATGAAGTTGCCAATCCTACAGACTGCTTAACTATGATCTGGTACCATGGTGATAATTTATAATAGAGTGGGGGGGGGGGGGCATTATTTCACATGCCTCAAATATTTTAGGGTGAGTGGCACATGGGTGATAAAATTGCTCACTTAAGAATGCCAGGCCTGAAATAGAAACAATTTCCTGTTTTTACCAATGTGGACATCATATTTTGACTGGTAGTTCCAGATGGTCCGCATATTCTTGGCCTCTGAATACAGATACTTTTCAAGTGCTAGCCCAAAGGAAGTTTGAGAACCCAACAAGCAAATCTAAAGTTGGCCTGAAATAGAAGCAATTTCCTGTTTTTACCAATGTGGTCATCATATTTTGACTGGTAGTTCCAGATGGTCCACATATTCTTGGCCTCTGAATACAGATACTTTTCAAGTGCTAGCCCAAAGGAAGTTTGAGAACCCAACAAGCAAATCTAAAGTTGGGAAAGAACCAAGGGTGTTGGAAAGATACCAGGAGGATACCAGAAGAAGGGGTGCGGGGGTATCAAAAAAGGCATTCTACTTTGGATATGAGTTAAGGCTGAGCATTTACAACATATCACTTAGATGTGAGTCTTCCATGGAAGACGTGTGTCGCCTGCACTATATTTTAATATTTCAGACAGAATTCTAACTGGAAAAGGGGCATAACTCTGGATAAAAATACAGCGGATCAAAAAATAAAATAGGAGGTGCACAATGCCATTATGTGATAAAGAAGCACTGAAAGTTTCATCAAAATCCATTCATAGGTTAAAGAGGAGTGGCGGATAAGAGAAAGTGTGACGTGGACGACGACGCGGACTACGCAAGACGACAAAAGTAATCTCTATATGTCGCTCCCCACTTCGTGGGGTGGCGACACAATAAATTGTAATGTGACACTTAATAGTAGTAACATTATATTTTCACCCATTGAACGGAACAATGCTGAAGCATTGCAGATGGCACCTTGTTCCACTTGAGGAATGATACATATATATAAAGCTTTAGATCTCATCCCACTGATTGTATAGTTTCTTTGTTTGATGATTACTGACCAGCCTCCATCACTAAACCTGATGCCCCCTACCCCCCACCCCCCACCCCCCTCCATCCCCCCATAGGTACTGGCACACATAAGGCATGTTAGAAACAAAAATACTTGAGAGTTTCTCAGTTACAGTTCTCGGAAAATGTAGTCTTTCCACTTTTCTGCTTGTGTATTTTGGGTGAAAAAGGACATAAACTCCCCCTCCATGCCACCTAGTCTCAGGGCAAGGAAGGCAGCAGCCCCCCCCCACCCCCACACACACAAACATCTGGCACCCTTAGAAAGAACACCAAGTGGCCTACCCATGCAATAACACATTCATGGAAAAGAATCAGCCTTTTGTAATGGAAATATTTTCATAAAATGTTTGTTGGGGGAAGCCAAGCTTACAATAAGATTCAAGTGCTCAGTTCAAATTTGGAAGTGCACAATTTATCTAAAACTGACTCACAATGTCTGAATTATTAATGTCTTTGACAGCAACAAGAGAAAAGAAATTTGTGCCATTTTCTGCAGAGGAAATTTCGGTTGAAAAAGAAGTCAATAGATAAAATCATCACCCCGTGTCTGTTCACGTAGTATAGGTTTTTACCTACATTCAAATAGGCGACACATGGGATACAGCTAGCTTCAGGCTGGTAAAAAAACTCATACTACCTGAACAAACATGGAGTAATTCATTGCATCAGTTCCAAAAAATGGCTGAAAATGTGCAAAACGATAAAAATTAACATACCTGGTAATAAGCCTTTATGTTTCTTGTAAGTATATCCCAGTTATGTAGACGAGCATTGTAGTCAGCTGCTGTTCGATTGACATCTTTATACGCAGGTCGAGGATCGCTAAAAGAAAAGAAGTAAAATATTTCAAACCACAGAAATAGTTTGGGGTGTTTCCATTTGAACATGTACATAGATGTCAGTGGAAACAAAAAAATAAAACTTTTAAATATTAAACTTAGTACTGCAGGGTTTATGGATCAACTAAGGGTTCAGTGGCTCATTGGTTTGTTCATCATCAAAAGGTTGTGAGTACAAATCTTCTCCATGTTAAGTGTTGTGTTCTTCAGCAGAGGCGCAGTTCAAACTGTCTTGGAGAATGTATCTTATTAAAGCCCCTTATCACAGGCTTATGTAATACACCAGCCAAAGGTTTTTTGCCATGGGCATTAGATGGGAGAGCTAAATATCAAGGGTGTCCATTTTTTTCAATGGGTCTAGGATATCCTCAAGAAGGATTTTGAAATCTAAGACTCTAGAATGCAGTATGAGAGTTTCTGAGGACAAATATTTAGAAAATATTTAAATATTACCCACAATAATTGTTGTGTTTTAAATACACTGACATCTAGTGTTACTGCTACAGAACAAGTACAATTGTTAAAAGGCTGAGGAAAAAAATGGTTCAGGTTTCCCAACCAATCCTAATTTTCAGGCCTGACCACAATCTTTTTTATAAGCACTTAACAAAAGTGTTATCTCCATTTGAAATGATATTGGAAGATACGTATGGACCAGGCTTCAAATACATGTGCACAATGAAAAATGGCCATACATTTCAATCCTTTACCAATACCCAAACAGCAGACACTTAAAAAATCGCCACTCAAATTTTATTACTTCTTCATTTTTTTTGCCTCAAAAACATTGCTTAGGACCCCTCACTGTAACAAGCTCAGGGAATTCTTTCCAGTGAGGGGTCATAAGCTATTGTTTTGAGACAAAAAAAATGAAGAAGTAATAAAATCTGAGTGGTGATTTTTGAAAATGATGGTTTTGGTCCTACCTTGTGTAAAAGGTTAAGCGGCCATATGCAAAAATAGAAGAATATCCTTACCTTAAAAAAAAACAACTGACCAACCCTATTTTCTTGTGGCATGTAACCTGAACCAAACCATTATTTATTTCATCTAATTTATAAAGCAACTGAAATAAGGATAACCAAACATTTCAGATGTAATACCCAGTACCAATTGAGATTTTGTGAAATCTATTTGCAGAGTGACCTGAAATTCATCACAAAGTGAAGAACCATTATGGGACCCCCCATCTAATATATAAATGCGAATGTCTGTATCTATATCTCTATCTCTCTCTCTCTATCCTTGTTCCCTGTGAACTCCTCCATTTCTCGACCGATCGATCTCAAATTTTCTACATGGGGGTAATTTGTCCCTGTGAGTAACATGGGATGGGTGCCGTGCCTGTGTGGGTGACCTTGATCTTAAAATTGATGACCATGACCTTTTATTTTGAAAACAGCTGGGCCGATCGGGCTTAAATTTGATATGTGTGGGTATAATGACCGATCGATCAATTTGACTTTATCAGGGTGCTCGTGCAGGGTGACCTTGACCTTGAAATTGGTGACCTTGACCTTTTATTTTGAAAACAGCTGATATAACCATCTTCTCCCGTGCAACGCCGGGTATCACCGGCTAGTATTTTATAATCGAGAACTAACCTGTGGTAAAATTCATATGCAGGTAGATCTTTATTGTTAACTGTAGAAATGATCTTACACTTTGCTTTGGCTACTGTATAGGCTACTCCATACAAGGTGTAGGGCCTTTGGAGAATGCTCAGTATTCAGCATTCAGTAAACATGTTTTATGTGAACCACACAGTGTTAAAATATTGGTACCACAAGAACAGTGAATATGATCCCATGAACTTAATTTTAACAAACGTGAAATCTTGCATAGAAAGATGAAAGCATTTAGACCAATGGTTTGTGAGATTTTCTTATGTTTTCCCTATAACAAAAGGTTGAAAGATGAGGCTCCCATCCCAAAATATGACTCCATGGCCTTGATTTCAACAACCTTGTAAAATCTTCTTTACAAAGTCATCTGTCAAACCTGAAACCATTTGGACCAGTGGTCTGTCACTGTGAAGAGTTTCCTAACTGTTTCCTCCACAACCCATAGTTTTAAAAACTGAGGACCATGATGATGTTGATGTTGGCAGAAATGGCTGTCTATATCTCATTGGTTCCTGGTATACTGACATTGGGCGAATGTGTTCTGGCATTGGATGCAGCATTCATTTGACATTAATTTGATACTAGTCATTACTATAGAAATTCCAGTGTGAATCGAATTTTTTGTGATGCTGGTCGCTGATTTGTTTTTTTTCTTCTAGACACAGCAACAATAAGCTGTCTATGTATTTAATCCTAATTATTGATCATTTGTATCAAGGCTCATTGAGCCTATTTAGAAAATGGTTAATGGCATGGAGTCTAAGTGACATACTGGTGGCTATCTTTGGTTTTATACATGTAGTCTGCCCACAGTGCACTTCCATACACAAGTCGATACAAACACAGATTCTGAAACATTTGTTGGAAAAGGTTTTCATTTTGTGATTTTAGCTACTTTAGCAGACATCTTGGATAAAAAAAATTCCTCATGTTGAATGACACCAAAACCATTTCTTCCTCATCAGAACTTCTGACAACCACACCAATGAGAAAGAAAACAATGCTTGTGTGTCTGAACATGTATATTCTCTACAAGACCCCAATGCCAGTCCAAGATTACTCTGGGCTCAAGTCCAGGGGAACTGCACAAGGGTCCTTACAGAAAACAGTATGGCTGTCAATTACACAAATGGAAAATTTACATGATGGAAGAGACCAAAATATTTGTAATCTAATTGTAATTACCTCAGACATAATGATAAAAAATGAGAACTGTACAGTTCAAGTGGTCTCACTGCTTGGGTTGTGCAAAAATTTGGAATGTTGATAATAACTTTGGGTTGTGAAAACGAAAGTGTCAATGACACTGTAGCTTAACTTGTGTGTTGTGTTTGATGAAAAGGATAATGTTCAATGTTTATGAAAGGATTATGAAATAAGACAAGAATTGTGATAATTGGGAATATGTTCATTTCTGTTCCCTGTATGCTATGTTTATGATAAAAATAATATGTGTACACTGTACTAAAGAGCTGAGGGGTGGGTTAATATGACCTCACAGTTAATGTATGTGGCCCTCACAGTCAACGTATATCAACAAAAGTTACCAAGTTACAGTGAAATTATTCCAAAACGAGTCATCCTATCAAGTTAAATTAAAATCCCTTCATAAATATGGCCTGTAGACTGTGCTAAAGGTTTTCGGGTTTCGGGCCCCTGTAGCCGTCAGTTTCCCAATTGCATCCAAAGGGGACGTTCTCATCTAGACATTATATGAAGTCAACCTACCAAGTTACAATGAAATCCCTTAATAAATATGACCTGTAGACTGTGCTCAAGGTTTTTGGGCTTCGGGCCCCTGAAGCCATCACAGTTGACCAATCACGACCAAAAGGGGATGTCATCATCTAGGCATTATATGCAGTCAAACTTACGGGTTACAATAAAGTCCTTCCATAAATATGACCAACAGACTATGCTAACGGTTTTGGGGTTTTGGGTTCGGGCTGCCATCAAGGCTGAACGATCGCGACCAAAAGGGGACGTTCTCATCTAGACATTATTTAGAGTCATCCTACCAAGGTACAATGAAATCCCTTCATAAATATCACCTGTAGACTGTGCTAAAGATTTTCGCGCTTTGGGCTCCTGTAGCCAACACAGTTGCCTAATGGTGTCCAAAAGGGGCTGTTCTCATCTAGACATTACATGAAGTCAACCTACCAAGTTACAATGAATTCCCTTCATAAATATGATCTGAAGACTGTGCTAAAGGTTTTCGGACTTTAGGCTTGGGCAGCCATCATGGTTGAATGATTGCACCCAAAAGGGGACATTCTCATCTGGAGTGATCCTATGAAGTTACAATGAAATCCCTTCATAAATATGATCTGTAGACTGTGCTCAAGATTTTCGAGCTTCAGACACCTGTAGCCATCACAGTTGACCAACCACGACCAAAAGGGGATGTCACCATCTAGGCATTATTTGGAGTCAACCTAACAATTTACAATGTAATCCTTCTCTAAATTCGACCTACAAACATGCTAAACATTTTTGGGCTCGGGCAGCAATCAAGGCTGAATGATCGTGACCAAAAGGGGACGTTCTCATCTGGACACTATTTGGAGTCGTCCTACCAAGCTACAATGAAATCCCTTCATAATTATGACCTGTAGACTGTTCTAAAGGTTTCTGGGCTTTGGGCCCCTGAAGCCGTCACAGTTGCCCAATCGTATCCAAAAGGGGACGTTCTCATCTAGACATTATATGAAGTCAACCTACCAAGTTACAATGAAATCCCTTCATAAATATGACCTGTAGGCTGTGCTAAAGGTTTTCGTGCTTCGGGCAGCCATCATGGTTGAATGATCGCAACCAAAGTGGACAATCTCATCTGGGCATCATCTGGAGTGATCCTGCGAAGTTACAATGAAATCCCTTCATAAATATGACCTGTAGAATGTGCTCAAGGTTTTCAGGCTTCGGGCGCCTGTAGCCATCACAGTTGACCAATCACGATCAAAAGGGGATGTCATCATCTAGGCATTATATGGAGTCAACCTAACAGGTTACAATGAAATTCTTCTATAAATATAACCTTTTGCCTATGCTAAAGGTTTTTGGGCTCTGGCACCCATCAAGGCTGAATGATCATGACCAAAATGGGACGTTCTCATCTAGACATTATTTGGAGTCATCCTACCAAGTTACAATGAAATCCCTTCATAAATATGACCTGAAGACTGTGCTTAAGGTTTTTGGGCTTCGGGCTCGGGCAGCCATCATGGTTGAATGATCGCAACCAAAGGGGACAATCTCATGTGGGCATCATCTTGAGTGTTCCTACGAAGTTACAATGAAATCCCTTCATAAATATGACCTGTAGACTGTGCTCAAGGTTTTCAGGCTTCGGGCAATTGTAGCCATCACAGCTGACCAATCACGACCAAAAGGGGATGTCATCATCTAGGCATTATATGGAGTCAACCTAATAGGTTACAATGAAATCCTTCCATAAATATGACCTTTTCCCTATGCTAAAGGTTTTTGGGCTCGGGCACAAATCAAGGCTGAATGATCGCGATCAAAATGGGACGTTCTCATCTAGACATTATTTGGAGTCATCCTACCAAGTTACAATGAAATCCCCTCATAAATATGACCTGTAGACTGTGCTAAAAGTTTTCGGTCTTCGGGCACTTTTAGCCATCACAGTTGCCCAATCATGTCCAAAAGGGGACGTTCTCATCTAGACATTATATGAAGTTAACCTACCAAGTTACAATGAAATCCCTTCATAAATATGACCTGTATACTGTGCTAAAGGTTTTCGGTCTTCGGGCTCGGGCAGCCATCATGGCTGAATGATCGCAACCACAGGGGACAATCTCATCTGGGCATCATCTGGAGTGATCCTAAGAAGTTACAATGAAATCCCTTCATAAATATGACCTGTAGACTGTGCTCAAGGTTTTCGGGCTTTGGGCACTTGCAGCCATCACAACTGTCCAATCACGACCAAAAGGGGATGTCATCATCTAGGCATTATATGGAGTCAACCTAACAGGTTACAATGAAATCCTTCCATAAATATGACCTTTTGCCTATGCTAAAGATTTTTGGGCTCAGGCACCCATCAAGGCTGCATGATCGCGATCAAAATGGGACATTCTCATCTAGACATTATTTAGTGTCATCCTACCAAGTTACAATGAAATCCCTTCATAAATATGACCTCTAGACTGTGCTAAAGGTTTTCGGGCTTCGGGCCCCTGTAGCCGTCACAGTTGCCCAATCACTTCCAAAAGGGGACTTTCTCATCTAGACATTGTATGAAGTCACCCCACCAAATTCCTCAATAAATATGACCTGCAGACTGTGCTAAAGGTTTTCGGGTTTTGGGCTTGGGCCGTCGTCACAGTTGGCAGATCATGCCCAAATGGAGAAATTCTCATCTAGACATCATAAGGAGTATTCCTACCAAGTTACAACGAAATCCCTCCACATTAAACATGACCTGCAGACTGTGGTAAAAGTTTTTGGGTTTCGGGCTTGGGCAGCCATCACGGTTGATAGATCATGCCCAAAAGGGGATGTTCTCATCTCGGCATTATACAGGGGCATCCTACCAAGTTACAATGAAATCCCTTCATAAATATGACCTGTAGACTGTGCTAATGGTTTTGGGCTCGGGCAGCTATATCGGTTGCCCGATCGCGACCAAAAGGGGACGTTCTCATCTAGACATGAACCCAAACCTGCATATGAAATTTCGTGACGATCAGACAAGAACTGCGGGGTGTAGCCCGTGCTAAAGGAAAATGTGAACAGATGTCACAGACTAACAGACTTCTGCACGCGTGATGGCAATAGCGTATCTTGACTATGTCAAGTTAAGCTAAAAATTGGAATTCTGATGAAATTTTTAAGGTTTGAAACTTCATCTACAAAAGCAAATTCCATTAAATTCTAGAAAAGTGCACATCTGCTAAATATGCCCCAGGGGCTTGATTTGAACAAACTTCGACAAACTTGTAGATCTTATGCACAAAGATGTTATATATCACACATAAAATTATTTCAATCAGTGATCTGTGAGCAGATTTTAGTGTTTCCCCCCATTACTCATAATGTTGAAGTGTGAGGCTCCAACACTCCCTAAATATGACTCAGGGTGTGTGATTTGAACAAAGTTGTAAACAATGTGATGAAATGGTTTTAGCGCGCCGAAGGCACGCAGGGACGCTGTGGGGCAAGCCCCTTTCAACCCTCTTTAACTGTTGGTTAAGTTTTGGCAGTATGTCTGGGCACGTCAAAGCAGGAAAGTGTTCTGGGTTTAGTGGAGTTTGCTCTGTTTGTGCTTCTTCTTCTTGGAAGGAGGTGGCTGTGGAGGAGAAGGCTTGTCAGCTGTTGTTTCCAAGTTTCTGCATTTTAGCCATTTGTGGAAGAATGGGTCGCGGATCTTTGCTGCTTCCAAGTGTGCTGGTTTGTTGATGAGGATGTTGTATGTTTCCATGGCAAATTCCATACTGGGTTTATTTACGGTATGCCAAATAATCATCCCCAGTTCCGTCAAACTCCAGCTTGAGTTCAATGAAGCGCTCAATGGCACATCCATCTTCAAGTTCAATGTAGGCTACCAGGCTAGTATCTCCTTCATCTGCAGTTTCATGCTCAGACTCCGAGATTGGACTGGATGTGGGGCCAGATTGGTTGAGGTTGATAGGAGAGTCAGGTATGGATTGGGCAACTTCCATCTCCTCTGCCTCCACTTCCTGCTTCTCCTCTCTCTGTGACCTCTTTGGTGAAGAGGTACGCCTTGGGATTGGTATTACAGGTCTTGGAGGTGAGTTTACAGTTGTCACCTTTTCCATCTCCTGATTCCCGTTCTCAGTCCTCTTCCTTTCAAGCCACGCCTCCATTCGCCTGGTGTCCCGGCATTTGGTTGACGGTGATTTCTTCTTCTTATTCTGTTTCTTTGTCTCTGTTCTGCTTGCTTTAGTTGTTTCAGTGGTGGTTGGAGTACTCAATCCCTTACCCTTTCTCTGGGGTGGACCAGTGTGAGCAGGCCCACGAAAGGTGCTACCACTCTCAGAAGTGGGTTTCATCTTGTACATCATGGTGAGCTGAATGCAGCCACTCTCAACATGGACATCCCAGTTAAGAAGCGAGCTAGCATCCAGCACTGTCAAAGTGTCCTTAATTTTTTTCGACAGGGAATCCATGTCTACTAATTAGGTGTGTACGTGCTGATGAAAAGTTGTAAACAGTCATTACAAAGGTGTTACATACCAAACATGAAATTATTCTGACCAATGGTTTGTGTGAGCCTGTGAGGAGAATTTATTTTAATGTTTCATCCACAATGTCAGCCCAATGACACCTATAATTATGACACCTGGGGCTTGCCTTGAACAAACTTATAAACTGTCATCACAATGATCATATACAACCAATATAAATGCATTTGGAGAATTATTTAAAGAGAAAGTTACTCTTTGTAATGTGTTCTCCATTACCCACAACATGCCAATCTGAGAGCCCCCATGCCCCCTCTAGAGCTGGGCGATATTGAAATTCAGTATTAGATATCGATATCGATATTTGTCGTGGAAAATGCTTCTGTTTCGGTATCGATATCGGTATCAGATCATGCATGCTGAAATTGTGTACTCTGAACTTCACCTCATAAGTTTTAACCCTGTATCATGACCCTGAAGGCCAGCCTGCATAACTTAGACAATAGAGTTATCTCGCATCTATCGTAAAACTCCATAGTCATGACAGCACATGGTCATGGTCTGCCTTAAGTTCATAACTGTACTTTACTCACACATCGTGGCCGAAGTATCAGTTGGTTTTAGCTTAAATAATATCAGACCTTTGATTTGTTAAGTTATTAACAAAATAATATCTGGATACTGATCAAAAAGCAAATGGAAAGACTGTTAAATAGTACACATTCCACAAACTCAACTTCCCCGCTTGAAAATGAAAGTAAAACTTACCAATTTTAATTTCGCCGCTGACGAGTTCAAGGTAATTTCTTTCTCAAAAAAAATTTAAATCTTTTTGTGTGATGATTGTGAATGTGAGACCGTAATTTGGTCATGTTGGCCGCTGACACAGCTACTAAACTATTACAAAGTTAATTTTACACCTGCAAGACTTCTTGTCAATGCTTTTAAAATATGTCGCCCATGCACTCTTAGACTTGTGTTCTGCCATGTTTTTAGCGTGTTATGAGGAATTCCCGCCTTATCCTCGATCAGCTTGCACAAAATCTAAATATCAAAATTTCGGTAAACTTCATTTCCATTCGGTACGATATTCGATATCAAAGAAATATCGAAACTGTACTGAAAATTTGGTATATCGCCCAGCTCTAGTCCCCTCATATATTACTGTATACCATGGGTTTGATTTGTGCAAACTTGAAAATCATCCTCACAAAGATGTTACATGTATTTATCAATATCAAACACACAGATTTTGGGATCTGCTGCTTGTGAGGTGAAGATTTTCATGATGTTCTGGGGAAAGAAGGTTTTTTATACTGTTTTCCTCATTTTTTTAATTATTATTAATTATTGGGGTTCAAGGTCACTTCCTGCATCTATATAGCATCAAAACTAGTAACACTGTATTAGCATTCTAATATCAGTACTTGTTTTGTTGTCAGTAATACCTAAAGTATGTTGTTAATATTCAATTTGCATTGCTGTGTGCACATCATCAACACATTCATTTTTCACAGACATCAAAGTGAATGTTTTAAAATCAAGTGGCAATTGTGAGACATCAGAAAATTGAGAACGTTTGAGAAATGTTATTTGTTTTGGTTTCTCTGTAGCAACAACTACAGACCCCCCCCCCCCCCCTCCCCCCCAATGAGAGGAACACTTTTCTATTTGTGATCAAGGAGCATGAGCAAAAGAGCACTCCAGTCATGTAGAAATTAATGGGCAGTTCCATGAAAAAATACCAAATCTCAAATTTCAATACCACCCAGCTCAAGTTGTAGCCTTGTCTTCAACCATGCAGTTATGCGCCACAAAGAGCTTGAGATGGACGGTATTGGAATTTTGAGTTCAGTATCGGTTACGGTATTTTTAGGGGGTATACTACGGTAGCAGTTTGGTATTCGGTATCTGGCTTTACTGGAAGTTGCTGATAGAACCTGTGGGGAATTCACACCAGGAAAATACAGTTGTTTAATAAGAATAGAATATTATTATTATTATATTAATATATAATTATAATAATAATAGAATAAGTTGTTTTTGTATCATCCTACCACAAAGCCACTAATGTCACTGTCAATGAGCTAAACATTGGTATTTTTTCGACAACACAATCGAATCTACAATGTACAATAATTGTGTAACTTGTTCCAAAACACACTAACCTCTAAAGGCCTTTCACAGGCCTTTGTGGGCTCAGAGCAAGTGTCCTTAACATGTCATCATCAGGAGGTCCTGCTGACAACAGACAAATTACCTGGGCAGTGTTTTGTAGTCAAGTCTTGGCAGCCTTAACAGGCTGCCAAGGCTTAACTAGAAATCACTGCTACAGCAGCTGAACATGTACAGGCTGTAGTCTAGTGGATATTCAGGAAAATTGCCCAGACCCTAAGAGTTAAAAAGCTGAGAATAAAATCAGTCACCTCTTTCAAGAAAATGAGCACTTCAGCTGCAATCAACAGTCAACAAGGCCTTATACATGAAAATGGCGAATGCGGGAAAATTTGGAAATACTGATGGTTTCAGTATTCAATGATTGGTTCAGTTCAGTTTTTTGGTACCCCAATGATATCAGTATTGGTTCAGTTTTTTGGTACATTGCCCATTCAAAAAAGAACCCTTTCCATCACAAGTGTAACACAACAACTCTTCATCAGATAAATTTGGCACTCCATAGATTTGGCACTCAATAGTAAAATTTATCAACTGTGTGAAAAAAGGTTAAAAAAAACCCCTAAAAATGTGTTTTTGAAAAGTCAAGACTGTTTACTGTGAAGTTTTACATATATTTGATAACGGTCATATATCACTCAAGATATTTTAATTTTCTTACTAAGAATCTCAGGAGTCGTCATGAATCGTAGAGCAAACAGATCTACCTGTGTAGAATTAATTAAATGTTTGGGGTTGCAATAAACCGAAGTTCACACCCATATACCTATAAACAATGAGATGCTTGTTGATTGTTAGTTGGTAAATATTTATTCACACGCATTCACCATCACTTGATAATAACCAAGGAACATTGTGTTCAAAACAAACAGACACCTGGTGTGGAGTTGTTGTCACAATTAGGATGTAACTTCTGTCAAACATTAGCACAGCATGTTTGTGAACAGTGGGAATAAAAACAAATTTTCCTTAACTGGTGGAGGGCTAGATTATTTTTGGTGGTCTATATTTGATCATAAAAATTTGTTTTATTACCAATTATTGGAGAGTGCCCACAGGCACTCTCCAATAATTTGTAATAAAACAAGTGTATATTGACAAAATATTTGCATTTGACAATATGGAACATGAGCAAGGAAACTATTGGCTTTTGTTCTAGTACCCTCATTTTTCGAAGGCCCTGATAGTGGCTTCTAGCACTCAGCCAGCTAAGGTCTCAGAAATCTACAACTAGTTTTCAAAGAAATGATGTGGAGTATAGTATGGAATCATCAACAGAGAAGTGGTTCAGACAAAAGCCCTATGAACAAAACTGCTGCATGATAAAATATCATTAGAAAAAAATGATATAGCCTGCACATCAAGTTCTCACAAAAACTCTAAAAGCCCACAATATTTTTTAGAACTAAATTAATTTTATTCAGTCTTTTTAAAATTAAGTCTACAAGAGACTATATTGGAGCTCACTAAATTGGATACCTCTTAAATGAACAGCCCTGTTACCTGAATATTTACTTGCAACCAGGAGTGTAACAAAGCTAAATTAAGAGTGTGTGGGGGTAGGGGGTGAGGGCAAAATATTTTTCTGGTGATGGTCCAGGGGTTTTCCTGGGAAAAAAAATTAACTTTTCATGCCAACTGGAGCACCCAGAGTACATTTTTTAAAGCGAAAGTTTCCACAAAGTGGAAGTATATGTTTATTTTTGGGGGGATTTAATAACACTTTCGAAAGCCAAGATCACCTCATGTCAGACAATTTTACAGATGGAGGAAACTGGAGTAACTGGACAGGACCATCAAGCAATGGCAAGTAACTGCCAGATTCCCCAATGTAATAACTTCACACAAGCAGGGTTAACATTGGTTGAAGACAAGTGCATCATCGACGTGCAGGACGTCTTAGTGCACATGGCCACCGTGCCTCCCATGCAGGCAATTGGGATGAAGTGCCTTGCCCAAGGACACAACATAGTTACACCTGGAGATTGAACCGTGGACCTTTCGATTTGAAGTTCAATGTGGTAACCACTGAGCCGCTGTGCTCCCAAGTGGAGGTATAACTGTGCTAAAAATTACTCAAGAAATATTAGGATGAGACTACATGAACCAATTTTAGGGATTTGCAGGCATGAATGTACATATGGTTAACACTTTTCAGAAGGACCCCCCCCCCCCCCCCCCCCCCCACAAATCCCATGGCTAAACAGGTGTTTGTAACCCTACACATAAAGGTGGTAAAACAGATCAGTGAGGCTTGTGTACAAAATTCTTGAGAGTACAGTGTAACCCTGTTAATTGAATAGCCACTTTGCCAATGTAAATTATTCAATTAACAGGAGTATTCAATTAACAGGGATTCTATCACTTTCCTGTATTCTAGAGAAAAACTTGGCATTTATTCTATTATTTCTTGTTTGACAGAGCTCCATGAGCTCTGTCAAACAAGATATAATAGATTAAATGCCTGCATTGGATGTTTTTAGGCCAAATAGGTCTATAAACAAAGGAAAACTGGGGAGAGTCAGGGTAATTTCTTGACAGGTTGAAGATTTTTTATTCAATTAACAGGAGTTTACTCTATAACCTGTATTCATTTAACAGGTCAAATTTGTACTGGAGGTATGATAAATGGTTTTGTGTTGGGAAATTATATTCATTTAACAGGGTTATTCAGTTAAGAGATATCCATTTAAGTGGGCTCCACTGTTTTTACATGTTGCGCCCATTAAGGAAATATAGTCAACAATTAATTTGAAACAAGAGTTTATTTTACTGATTTTACTAAAATGGAATACACAGTTATTTTACATGTACACTTGCTCACAGTTTCCTTTGTCTCAAGCCAAAATCACTCTCTCAAAAACAAAATAGACTAAAGTTGCCATTCAAATTTTATTATTTTTCCACTACTTTTCTCCAAAACATAGCATATTCATCAAGCACATTCCAATGAGGTGCCATGTGCTGTGTTTTTGAAGCAATAATTTTTAATTGTTCAAGAATTTTTTATTTTACATGTTTCATGTGTCAGTTGTGATAGGAAAAGGTTTAGGTTCCCTTGGACAACAAGTTTATGATAAATTACATGCAGTTTAGTTAATAGTATAGCTGGGCGGTATTGAAATTTCAAGTTTGGTTACGGTATTTCTGGAATGATTTACCTCATTATCGATATAGTATTCAGTGTCAACAACATATATGTACATGCACCAACACCAGTATTGCATGGTATTTTGGGTATACCCTCCAGCTGAAGGCTAGCTTTAATAGAAGACAATGCCACAGAATTGCCAAATGTTGGAAGGAACACAGGCACATGTCACTGGTCATTTTATGTAACAAAAAAAGATGAGAGAAAATACCCCTTGGGTATTTTCTCTCAGCCTTTTTGTTACATCAAATGAACAGTCGCGAATGCATTTAGAAATGGTCAAAGAGTTCTTGTCGGAAATTTTGCATAACTTTCTTCTGTTGTTTGTCCTTTTATTTCTTAACTAATGTTGGGAATATTCTTCAAGACCGAAATTTTGGTATATTTAGATTTTCTCAGTAAATCGGTATTGGTTTGATACCGATACCAAATGGTATTTACCGTATATCGCCCATGTCTAGTTCACTGTGATTTTGATGCTCTCTGTGACTTTAATAAGACATGTGCAACATGTTATGCAAACCACCTGCAGCATTTTATGGCACACCTGTCAGGCAACTGTCAGATTATGCATGGCAATGTCCAATCATTTGCACCTCACCTGAACTGGTGACATATCAAAGCTAATGAATAATACAGGTGAAAAACTGATAACAATAATTAAGAATGGATATGTTCCTGTTGAATATGCAGACACATGACAGATTCTCATCCTGTATTTATCACTCCCTGATAAACACTAAATGATCCCTTTGTACTGCTATCAAATCAAGATTACAAACATGTGTCCTCCATGTAGATTTTCTGATGGTGCTAGTTTGTTTCGTTAACCCTTTACCTAATAATTCGTCCCACATCAGTCTGCATAATTTACAAATTGAGCAGTATAAAAAAAAATTGGTTAACAATATTTCAACAAAACTATATAATGTGAAGCCTCACTGAGTACATTCTAATGAGCTGATCACATGATGTGTTTTTGTTTAAATTTTTTTGAAAATTTTGAAAAAGATAATTAAAATAAATTTTTTTTGATATCGTATGTGTTGGTTAACCCTTTACCCAATGCACATGATATCAGAATTTATTATTTTAATTATTTTCTTTGCATTTTAAAAAAAAAAATGCCAGGAAACCCATATTATGTGACTCCTTGTTCCATTCAATGGTCACATAATAAGGTTTACTTTATAAAATAACTTATTTTCAACTGCTCAATTTGTAAATTACTCGGATGGATGTGACTGATTTGTTAGGTAAAGTGTTAACTCTTACTTCTTCACAAAACATGTTTAGATGATGACAGTTTCATTTTTCTTTTCTTGAACTAAAAGTTTTCATATTTTGCATGAAAAGTATAGCTTATGACCCTCTCATTGAATTGAGCTTGACATGCCTGTTCTAATGAGAAGTCATAAGCCAAATTTAAGGGGTAGGGGGAATTGAAAATTATTAAAATTCTGACAGTTGATTTTTGAGTCCAGTGGAAGCCAGATGCATGTGTGATCCCTGCATTTGGTAAAAGTTTAAAATCTCAAGTTCATCAATGACAAACTTTAGTTCTTGGACTGATGCTCTCCTGAACTAAAAATCTTCATCTTTTGCAAGAAAACCTAGGCTTACAACCCCCACTTTGGAATGAGCTTGACAAGCTCATTCCAATGAGGGTCATAAGCCAAGTTCTGGTACAAAAAAATTTAAAGACTATTAAAAATTGAATGGAAATTTATATATGTTTATGTTTTGTGTTGGATGGAAATGGGCACACAGGCCCGGGAAGAAGAAATTTGGGCCATAGGGTTAATTCTGTGACAAGCTCCCTTTTAAAAGTGTCAGGATACTGATGCAGATGATAAAGGCATCTGCTGCAAGTGCCAAAGGCACAATCAATCATAGGATGGTTCTCCCCACCCCCCAAGAAAATTTGAAATCAGGTTATTAAATGGAGACTTCAGGAGGCTTTTGGGATAAAAAATCATGTTATTTTCTGGACATCAAAATGATGTTTTTTAGCAGTATGTTTCAAATTTCCAAGTTCATCAATGAGTATCCAATGGCCTAGAATTATAGCTATCAACTGCACAATTCTTGAAGTGATTACTCTATTAAGTCAAGATGATTTAATAAAGTTATTCAAGAATCATGCAGTCCAAAATTACAACCATTGGTCAAGTGCAAATCATTTATGATAAAGTCACCTTCTGAACTGTGGGCACAAGACTCAGAACCTTTGGGACTAGACCAAATATGGCCTCAAAGCCCATATTTTAATTTTTCGGTTTGGTACGTCCTTTGAAAGGATGTACCAAACCAAAAAATTAAAATACAGTCTTTCAGGACAAGTTTGGACTAGGGGGTGGGGGTGGGCAGACCTAACCAAGAATCCTCGACTCCTAGGCCAAACCAGGCCCCAAAGTTCTGGGGTTAGCACCTAACTCCCCCCACCCCTCCTCTCTCTGGCCCTGTGGGCACTTTAAAGCTTTAAGTCCAAAAATGACACAAAATTTTTGAACTCAATTGCTCCATTGTGCAATATAGAAGTGTTTGCAAATTATACTGTCAGTGGTTTCTAGTAATGTCTTGGCTGCCTATATTGGCAGCCTAAACTGTCTTGACTCGAACTTACAGTGGACATGCTAGGTTTATTAACTGTAAAATAATGAGAGTTTTTAGCAAAATTTTTTATATGATTCAAACAGTAAAAGTTATTGACTTTATCTCTTTACCTAATGAACTGGATGCATCCGCTTGCGAAATAGGCAAACACAGCAGTTGAAGAAAAAAATATTTTTCAAAATATTTCAACAAAATCATATCAGGTGACTCCCCTAACTGGAACAAGCTTTTTGAGCCTGTTCCAATGAAGGATCACACACATGTATGGTTTTGTTGAAATTTTTTGAAAAAAAAAAAACACATGTAACATAAAAAAATTTGATATTGTCTGAATTGGGTAAAGGATTAATTGTAAGTTTCAGGCTGGTTTAACAGAAACATTTTCTGGAAAATGGTGAGTCTCCCTCTAAAATAGTGTGACTTAACAGGTCTGACTTACAGCCAAGCCAGGGAGCATGGTGGCTGAACAGTAGTTATGGCACAGGACTTCAAATCGAAAGGACCGTGGTTTGATCCTCACCAGGGATAACTGCATTGTGTTCTTGAGCAAGGCACTTAATCACGATTGCCCATGTGGGGTCAGGGTGTCGCTGTGTACTATGGGGTACTGCATATCGATGGTACACATCAACCAATGCTAACCCTGCTTGTGCAGTGTTTGTATGATAGGGAGTTAGGCCTGAAATAGGCAGTCTGACATTTGTAAAATTAGGTCCCCAGAGGGGGAATTTGATGATGCTATCCCATACAGTGGGCCAATTTATCCTCTGGGTACCTCTTTCTGTTTAGTTTTGAGACCCTGATTCAGATTGAGGTTCAAAGAGGGTAAATTTAGTAATGTTACCCTGCTATGCAGGGTAGCATCACTAAATTCACCCTCTGGGAATCTCATTTTACACATGACAGTCTGTTTATTTTCTGGCATGTGACATAACATGTTTTAAAACTTCTGGTCTATAGACAATGTACATTTGTGACACAGCAAGCTTACTCCATAGAGCCTTATCAAACGGTCAGATCAGCAAGTATACATGTAATAAGCCTAGCTTCAATGTATTCTGTAGTGGACCTGTTATTTGTGCTGAACATTAGGTTTTGGTTGTTCTTGTTTGTCTAACTACCAAAGGTCATCATTCTGAAAACAAACTCACACTGATAAAAAGCCATCAAATGGCCCTACCTGCTAGCATTCCCTAGAAGTCCTCATTCCTCTGTCTACTTGAAAATTGCTGTGGAGTGAAGCACAAGGCAGGTTTCAAGTAATGGACCAAGGTTTTGAACCTGGAGGACAGTTCACTAAGACTTTTTTCTAGTCCTTCTTATGATCTTTCACAGAATTTGAAAGTTCAGCCCTCCAAATAATCCAACGTTGTTTGGCAATGACTTGATGATTGAATGCAATGAATAGACCAATATTAATACAGCAGAAAAATGTCACTTGTCATTTTGTACACAGAATCTTTATAATGACAACACTTAGTCTTGATCTCAAGTATCCATACACTCTATCTCTTATACTAGGAATTTGACTTACATGTATGAAGCAGTGATGCTGCAGAGTACAAGCTATTACGTGTGAGCGCCAGTAAGGGGACAAGAACTATGCTGCCATTATACCTATGGAAGGAGGGTTTTGGTTAGGCCTTTACCTAGCATAACTAGGAGATGACACATGCTAAAAAGCTGTTTTGCTGAATAACTAAAAATTTGTATTTTTTGCTTCAAAACATAGGTTTTGACCCTTAATGGAACAAGCTCAACAAGCTTAGTCCAATGAGGTCACACATTAATCTATATTTTCTAAGCAAAAAAATGTGAATAGCAATGGCCTTTTTTTCCTTAGATTGATAGGTGGTAACTTGTAAGTTTACCCCCAAGTCTGCATGCACAAGCTGGGGCATCTCACAAAGTGTTAAGTCAGAATCCATCTGTTAAGGGTTAACAAACCATGAGCAGTAGCATCAAGGCATGTCCATGTAAGTTACTAAAAGTTATTGCAATGCTTGGCTATGGAAGATGAGGCCTTTGTGTGCCATTGTGAACACACATTGTCAGAGAATGCAGAGAATGAATGGATTCGGTGTTCAAGATACGCAGGGACTGTGTGAGAACAGGTTATCACCTTTTGACCCTTACTGGTGTTGTTTTTAAAATTTCAGAATCAATGTTTAGCAGCGGCAAGGCAGGAAATGTCTGCTCTTAAGGAAGTCTTCTGTCACATGTGCTTGTGGAAGCCAAGGTGGATTTGTATGCAAGAAATGTCTTGTGAGAAAGCACCTCTTCAACATACAAGTAGGTTCTGTTAACCTCATCTTTAACTTTCCCACAATCCTTGATGATCTGTTTATCGAATCTGTTGAGGAAGGAACCCAGTGTCTCATCATCTTCCTCGTCTGGGTCTTGACGTGAGTCAGATGAGGACTGTTGCCAGACAGGTATGGGCTGGTACCAGGATAACCATGGTCTGAGTAGGCAACTTCCACCTCCTCATTCTCAATCTTGGACACCACTCTGTCTATGGGAGCTTCAGTGGAGAGGTCTTGATAAGTTGAAATGGATGGTGTTGATGGTGGAGATGCGTTGACAGTTAATTGTTGCCTTGTCCTCCTTCTCAGTCCCTGTCCATCTTCTTTTGAACCAATCCTCAAACCTCTTGGCATTGCAGAATCTAGTTGAAGGGTTCTTCATCTTCTTTTTTCTCTTAAACAGCTTTGCAGATTCAGACTCATTCGGAATAGGATAGTGTGAGACATCATCTTCTCATGAAAGATACTCCTCTTTTTTGAAGGAGGTGGGGGTGGAGTTCTCTACAATTCCACTGCTTCTGGCAACTTTTGGTAATTGCTTTGGTAGAGTTCAAGCTTAGCAGTGTTTTCACAATATCTGATGGAAATTCTATTGGAGCGATAATTGACCATATTCACACTCTGAAGCCAGAGGTTCAATTGAAATGGAAATCAAACTTATATCATACTTTTCAATGAAAAAAATAGTTTCTACGAAATTCTTAGAAAAAAGTAATACTGTGTTATAATAGGATTAGGTAATTAATTTATGTAAATTTAATGGTTGCACAACTTGAACGTGGATGACTGACTATCACAAGCTCTTATCTACTTCTGGTACCTTTTGCAAAACAGAGATTTGAGATTTAATAAGGCAATTACCAACAAAGCTTTTAGATCTATGTATGAGACACTGAATCTAATTAAAGAAACTGTTTCTGTCACCAGCGATCAATATCCAGGTAAATGGAAGCAATAAGATAATCACGTCATGCAATATAAATGTAGATAAAGAGTACAACCAATGCATGTTACAACACAAATATTTCAGTGACTATAAAGACTTAACTCTTTCAACATGAGAGGCCACTTTTCCAGTCCAGGAACACAATACGTCTTTATTTATTATTATTTATTTATTGGTGTTTAAGGTCATATACTTATGCACAATGGCTAATCATGACCGTGACAGTTTTAAGGGTGGAGGAAGCCAGAGTACCTAGAGAGAACCACTGAGCAACGAAGAGCAGCTGCCAGCTCCCCAACATCATAACTCCGCACTGCAGCACGGGCAGGGTTAGATTGGTTGAAGACATGCATACCATCGATGTGTAGTACGCCTTAGTAGAAGGCGTCATCATGCCCCCATGTAGACAATCTGTGTTAAGTGCCTTGCCCAAGGACACAATGTGGGAGTCAGACTCAGACGGTCACCCATCCAATAATTAACCGGGCTCGACGTTGCTTAACTTCGGTGATCTGATGAGAAGGGTTACGGCAACGCCACCGTGCCTCCATGATATGTCATAATTTCATTAAGTAGGAGTCCGAATTGATTGCTCAGAAGGTCACCCATCCAATGATTAACCAGACCCGACATTGTTTAACTTCGGAGATCTGATGAGAACCGGTTACCGCAAAACCACCGCACCCCCACGATACATCATAATTTCATTAAGTAGAAGGGCTACTAAGTGAACGTGTGTGGTAGAACAATTAATATTTCCAACGTGCAGCCTTCAATAGCCTAAAATATTAATTGCTCTACCCCCAAATAATGGATATGGACTCTTCCAATTTCTGTCATTTAACTGGCATGGAAGATACCACCAGCATTGAAGGGGTTAAATTTATCAGAGAATGTTTGTTCTCTGTCCCATATGGATATGACTTATTAAATTTACAAGACAATGTTCTCTGCTCGGTATGGATACAATATATGAAAGTTCAATTTAGTGTGAATGAAAAATGGTTTGCCTGCAAATATATAAGTACAGAAGAATCCTGTTAACTGAATAGCAACTTTGCCAATGAAAATTATTCAATTAACAGGAGTATTCAATTAACAGGCATTGTGTCACTTTCCTGTATTCTCGAGATAAAATTAGCATTTATTCTATTATATCTTGTTTGAGATATAATAGAATAAATGCTCCATGAGCTTTGTCAAACAAGATATAATAGATTAAATGCCTGTATTGGATGTCCTGAGGCCAAATAGGTCTATAAACAAAGGAAAACTGAGGAGAGTCGGGATAATTTCTCGACAGGTTACAAGATTTTTTATTCAATTAACAGTTTTTTCTGTAACCTATTTTCAATTAACAGGTCAAATTTGTACTGGAGGTATGGTAAATGGTTTTGTGTTGGGAAATTATATTCAATTAACAGGGTTATTCAGTTAAGAGATATCTAATTAAGTGGGCTCCACTGTACCAGGAAAGTGAATTACAATGGAGGCCACTTGATTGGATATATCTTAATTGAATAATTCTGTTCACTGAATATAATTCTGAAACACCAAACCATTTTCCATACCTTCAGTTCAAATTTGCTCTGTTAATTGCATATAGACTATAGAGTAAATACATGTTAATTGAATAAAAAAAACTTATGATGTGTTGAGAAATTATCCTGACAATTGCTAAATTACTCATGTTTTTATAGACCTATTTGACCTCAGAGCATCCAATACAGGCATTTAATCTATTACATCTTATTTGACAGAGCTGCTTGAGCTCTTACTAACATCATTAACATGATGTAATAGAATACATGTAAATGCTCAAATTAACACCAAAATACAGGAAAATGATGAAATCCATGTTAATTGGAATGCATGTTAATTGCATAATTCCCTCGCAAAGTGGCTATTTAATTAATAGAGTTCCACTCTTTTATGAAAGGGAGTATGGACAAAATCTCTGCACATAACAGACGAGCAGCCCTGTGGAAAAAAACAACAAAAATATGAGAAAGGTGGATAAAAGCTAATGTGTTATTTATTTTCAAATAATAAATTGATATAAGTGAATATTTTTAGAATGAATTTTATGTGAAACAATAAATGTTTACTCCAAATACATAATATATTTTTCATCTTTTTGAAGGTTTCTAAAGTGATCGAAAATGATCTCTGCTGGTACTCTAAGGGGCATAGGCAGGCTGAATGAAGTGTATGTGTGTGTGGTGGGAGGGAGGGAGGGAGGGAGGGAGAGAGGGAGGGAGGGAGGGAGGGAGGGGGAAAAATGTAATTGTTGCATTAGGTCAAGATTTTAAATAAAAGTGTGACTCCTCAGAGCAGTTCAAATACTGAGGTGTTTTTTTGGTTTTGTTTTTTTTTCATCCCATAGCATAATTGTGTTTAATAATATTATCAAGTTTGTGAGTTGACCATCTGTAAAACAGAAGTTAATCCCTAAATTTATTCAGGAGAACCATCATTGTTCACATGAAATGCACTCTGCACAAATGCTGGAGGAACAAAGAGGTTATCTCTCCAAATTTACATGCATGATGGTGATCCATTAGCGGATGTTTTAACAGAATATGAGTTACGATACTGTGATATCAAAAGTGGCCTCTATTGCAATCAGAAGGCAATGTTGTACCACCCATCCGCACCAGTGATTCAAGATTCTGTAAATAAAATACTGCGAATTCAAGATCGCACCAATAAAAACGAATGAAAACAGCATCACTGATTCAATGTTCTCACATTTCTTTTTCAATGGGAGAGAATCTAAATGTGCAGAGGAAAGCTGACAGAGAATTTTGACTGGATCATGACCCTTTCAGAATTGCCTGTCCACTTTTGTGATCCCAATACTGTATTTCGTGGCTGAAAAAACACCCTCCATTGGTACAGCAGGGTGGTCATGAGGGATCTCTCCCTTCCTCCACTTTAGAGTTGAGTGGTCTTGAAATTTCAAGTTCGATTTCGGTATCTGCATTTTTAGAATTATTTACCTGGGTATCGGTACAGTATTTAGAGTCAACAACATACATGTGCTCACACCAATACCCATACCGAATGGTATTTTTAGTATACTTCTCAGCTGTAGTTCACTGTTTTACAGCAGACAAAGCCACCGAATTGTCAAAATGTTGGACACAATGAGAGAAATTGCCATCAGTCATTTGATGTAACAATAAGGACGCCAACGCCCTATAGCTCACCAACATTCCTCTTTGATAGTAACTTTGGCAAACACAAGAACTGTATCAAACAGGCTCATAACATGCAACAAAGCTTACCTAAACACAACCTCTTAAAAGTAAAACAGAGAAACTGACATAAACACTAAGTTAAACATGAAATTCTGAGCTAAACAGAAAACTAAACGCAACTAAAAATGTCAAGAAAAATGTTTAAAATGCAGAGTATGAGGGGTTTATCATGGAACAATGATACTGAGGAACATGTGTGATGAATATAAGTGCCATGGGAAGAGAAGGAGCACAGCAGCTGACCTAAACACTAAGTTAAACATGAAATTCCGAGCTAAACAGAAAACTAAACGCAACTAAAAATGTCAAGGAAAATGTTTAAAATGCAGGGTATGAGGGATTAATCATGGAACAATGATACCGAGGAACATGTATGATGAATATAAGTGCCATGGGAAGAGAAGGAGCAAAGCAGCTGACCTAAACACTTTGTTAAACATGAAATTCTAAGCTAAACAGAAAACTAAGCGCAACTAAAAATGTCAAGAAAAATGTCTAAAATGTAGATTATGAGGGGTTAAATCATGGCAAAATGCTAATAATCATCATATAGCAGCATTATAAAAGCCAGGATATGGAAACAGGGTGAGTAAGTGACCTAAACAGAAGCTTTAACATTATTGGACACGTACGCTGACGCCGACAGATCGAGCCATGCCATAAGCTCACTAAACTACAGTTGGTGAGCTAAAAATGCTGAGAGAAAATACCCCCCTGGGTATTTTCTCTCAGCTTCTTTGTTACATCAAATGATCTGTTCTTGTCATGAACTTGATGAAGTTTGCGTAATCTTCTGTTGTTTGTCATTTTTATTTTTTAACTAAGGTCAGAAATATTTTTCAATATCAAAATTTCAGTATTTTGAGATTCACATGGTACAGGCTCTATACCAATACTGAATGGTATTTACAGTTTACCGCCCATCTCTACTTCACTTGTCATCCTTATATTCTTGAAGCCTGATATCCCTAAAACTGGTTCATGCACTCTTCCCCTGATATTTAGTGGGTCATTTTGCAAAACATAAAGTTATATCCCTGCATTTTGGGCAATTAACTCCTTGCATGCTGCTGGTGTATATTCCTGCCCAGGACATCAAATCTCTTGCCATTAAAATCAGTAAAATTTGAAGATATTTAACCAAATTTCCCCATGTGAATTGCATTAACTTTATAATCGATGTTCTCTTGAGCGAAATTTTCATGAATTTTTCAACAAATCTAGTCATGGCTGCTGTGAAGCAGCCTTGATAGATTTGATGAAAAATAGTTTAAAATTACTCAATGGGTTAAGATTTAAGCCTTAACCTTTTACCCAACGTAACGGCCAAAACTGGCCAGCGCTATTCTCAAAATTACAAATTAATTTTCATTTTTTTGTCTCAAAAACATAGGTTAGGACCCCTCATTGGAATGAACTCATTGAGCTCTTTCCAATAAGGGGTCATAACCTATGTTTTTGAGACAAAAAATGAAAAAATAGTTATTCAAGAATATTTTTTGCAAGTGTTGTCTGCTTTTCATGTCAGGTAAAGGGTTAAAAAAAAATTAGAATACTCCAACTGGAATGAAAAGTTAATCTCTTCCCAGGGAAGACCCGGAACCTCCACCTTAGTTAGGGGCATACACACTCTTTACCCAGCACAAAGTGAAATAAAGAGGGGAGATATTTTCCTGCTAAAATGGCACCAGAAAAACATTCCCCCATCCCCACTACCACCCCAAACTTGATTTAGTCTGACTACAGCCCTGAATAGGCATTTCAGCGAAACAGACTCTTCACACACATTATCAGGTGATGAGTGAACCAGACTCAAAACAGGTTTTGCACAATGTACATGTACTCATTCTTACCATGAGGAATCTTATTAAACTTGTGTTTATAGTTTTAAGGGCATTTTGAACTAATCTTTTGAGTGGCTGTTAATACCCCATGATATTATATCAACAGTGACTGACACATTACATTCTTGATAAGCAAATGTCTTCATCTATGTGGTCAGAATAAGAGTACAAGACAGTGACTTCCAAACAGTAATGTGGCCAAATTAACATCCACCTATTTTGGCGATAGAATTGGAGTAGACACATTCTTCTAAGAGTAATTATCAAGTCTGCATGGAAAAAAACAGCAATTTTAACTAATTTCACTAAGAGCACGGTAATCAAAAGCAGATAACAAAACTCAAGATATTCTTTGATCAGTTTCTCCACATCATATTCAATTTGCCACACCTGGTCAATCCATAATTAACAAATTGATAGGAATAATTAGCCAAGGGAAATGTTTAATACTCTAGAATCTGACATCTGTATACCTATTTTATGTCCATAATTGACAGAACTTACCACAGGTTAACTTTGATAAAACCATATGTCCAGCAAAAGTAAATTATTTTTATTAAGTCTCTTATTCCTTAACTGGTCGAGTGCTAAATTATTTTTGGTTTTTGCTTTGTTACAACTGAAACACAGCAAATCCTAACAGACAAGGGGACTGGGCTCTCTAAGCATCCCATGGCTCCACCACTGACAAATCTTGATGATGCTGTTGGAATATTTCCTTGGGTCGAGACTTGAGCCATGACAGCCGGGGATAAACTGCATTTACATCCACACAATTGGACCAGTAAATCGGTCATCAAGAATTTGTGATGCCCCTCTCTCAACAGCACAGGTGAAAGCACTATGGCACAGTGTGTGAAGGCAGACAGCACACTAATAGAACACAGATTGGCCATCAACTGATGCTAACCCCACTTATGTTAAGTCTGAACATAGGCAGAGAGTCTATCAATTACATCACTTGCCATTACTCAATGGTTCTCTCTGTGTACTCCAGCTTCAGTAAAACTGTTCAACAAGATCTAACCCAAGCAAATGAAAGTGTTATTAAACCTTAATAGACAAACATCTGGTACAGTGGAGTCCACTTAAAAGGATATCACTTAACCTAACCCTGTTAAATGAATATAATTTCCCAACAAAAACCATTTACCATAACTCCAGTACAAATTTGACCTGTTAATTGAATATAGGTTATAGAGTAAACTCCTGTTAATTGAATAAACAATATTGTAACCTGTTGAGAAATTACCCTGACTCTCCTCAGTTTTCCTTTTTTACAGACCTATTTGGCCTCAGTACATCCAATACAGGCATTTAATCTATTACATCTTGTTTGACAGAGCTCTTGGAGCTCTGTCAAACAAGATATAATAGACATACAGGAAAGTGACACAATCCCTGATAATTGAATACTCCTGTTAACTGAATAATTTTCATTGGCAAAGTGGCTATTCAATCAACAAGGTTCCACTGTATTGTGGATAATGGAAAAAATCGGGAAAAACACAGAACTACTTTTTATACTCTTGCATTTCTGTCCAAAAATAATAAACTTTGCTATTGTTAAGTTAACAACCTTTAATTCCTTTAGTACTATACCACTATACAGCTCTCCCCTCTCAATAAAGCAATTACCACACAATGAACAATTTATCAAGAGTGTGACATTGATTTCCATAATAGACTTATTGTTTTATTGATGAACCTCAACATGAGCTCACAATTTAATTACACAATTAACTGCTCATTACTTCTCAGTTAATTCCCTGTGACTTTCTGTTGACAAAACTGGCTGTGTCAATGTTAGTAAATGTATTTTGTTACTGCACAAACTCATCATACCCTTTCCCCATCACTACAGCAGATATCCAATGACATCTCCATTTCATTCCGAGAGAAACAAAAGCCTTAGTTTCAGTACTCACACTATTACTACAGTAAATTCATTAACATTACCCTTTAAAGCCTCAAATTAATTTTACGATAATATTTATTTATTGGTGTTTAAGGTCACATATTTTTGCACAATGGCTAATCATGACCACAACATGAGTATCAACTCAAGACCAGGGGTGAGCATTAATAAGCCATGTTGCCCATTTTAGAGAGGGTTTGCACCTCCCAAGCATTGGTGACTGGGTCCTATTTTACCAGTAAAACAGAGCCTGTTTATCGCAGTAAACAGGCACTACTTCACTTCCCGGGGTTCCCGCAGGAAATTTTATGATAATAACTACAATATACGCATGTACAAAGCTGCAGGTGACTTGACAGTGTTTCTACATCATTGTTGAGTACCTGTATGGGCAGCCAACAATGAAGTAAAAATGCTGCCAAGATAAATGCAGCCTACCGGCTGAGTTCTCAAGAAAAAATACCCTTGCAGGATTCCTTTTCAAAGCAATGCAAAGGTGGCCAATCGAGCATGTAAGGGGACCTAAGGGTTAACCCAATATCTAAGCCACTGCCAGCTTTGTTAAAGCAGTTTTTGGAACTGCCAAATAATTGCTTAACTCTTAACCTGCTGAATATTTTCAAAATATTTTTCATCAAATCTCGTCATGGCTGCTTTACACTAGATTTGATGAAGAATTCATGTAAATATAACTCAAGAAGCCATGTGTGAAAAATCTATAAAATTTACAGAGAGGAGAAAATGTACTGAATGTGTCCTGGGCAGGAATATCCACCAGTCACGTGCACGGAGTTGATGCTGTGCTTCTTGCAGGGTTTTTTTCTCTCCAGTAACTGAAAATAACTGTTGTATGGAAAATAAACCCAAACATATTTCAGGCCTACAAGTATACAAATTAGAACTTAAAGCAATCTGAAAAAAGGGTTATTTCCATCTTTTTTCAGGTGACCACTCTTCCCATATTTCAAGTAGAATGGATGTTTAGTAGTTATACAGTGAAAGTCTGTTCACTGAATGGCCATTTTACAAATGAAAACTAGAGATACTGTGAGCAAGCTCACAAAGTGACACCCCCACGCCAAACTGTATAAGTTAGATTATCTCCCCTTGAAAATGTCAGAACGGAATTATATTGCTTCATGCACATCTTCATATGGCGTTCTTCCATTGTGTAAAGTTTCATGAAAATTCTTCAAACGGTTTAGGAGGAGTTGCACTTATAAGGATGGACAAACGGTCAGATGGACAGACAGACAGACAGACAGATGGACAGACGGATGGACGTATGGACAGGGTGATTCCTATATACCCCCCCAAACTTTGTTTGCGGGGGGTATAATTATTCAGTCAACAGGAGTCTTCATTTGACAGAGATTCTAGAGATAAACTGATAATTTATTCTATTATATCTTGTTTGACATAGCTAAGGAAGCTTCTGTCAAAAAAGATATAATAGATTAAATATCTGTATTGGATGTCGAGACCAAATAGGTCTAAAAAGAAAATAAATTTTGGGGAACATCAGGGCAGTTTCTTGACATATTTGAAATATTTTATTCAATTAGTAGGGGCTAGCTCTACAGCCTTTATGCAGTTACAGTACAGTGGCCGTGGGCTGGTCATAATCAATGTGTGAGCAGTGATGTCCACGCATGCATTTACAAGGTAATAAAAATCATCATCAGCAAAATTTTAATTGATGAAGCACCAGGTTAAATTAAAAAAAATTAAAATTAAATTTTTGATGATTATTTCTACAATTAGTGTTTGAAATCTAATAATATTGTGTTCATGGAAATATTGCCCACCCGTGGAAAGTGACCAGTCCATGGCGGTCGCACTGTAACAGGTGAAATCTGTACTGAAGACATGGTCAATGGTTTTGTGTTTGACAGTTATATTCAATTAACATTGTTATTCAATTAAGAGGTATCCAATTAAGTGCACTCCTCTGTACTGATATGTTTACTAGTGTTAGGGCAGTGGCTGAGGTCAGAGCATCCCACCAATTCTACAGCTCATAAATTTCTTTCATTAAGCCGAAGATAGACTGTGATGCAGCCCTTCAGTTATTTATTGGTGTTTAAGGTCACATATGTATGCACAATGGCTAATTGTAACTGCAACATGGAGACAAAGTCAAGTTTAGTCAATCATTTATACCCATGTTGCCCATTTTAGAGGATTTTCAACCTAAGCATTAGTGACTGGGCCCTATTTTCCCAGTAAAACACAGCTTGGTTACTACAGTAAGAGAGCACTGCTTCACTTCCTGAGGTTCCCATGGAGGAGGGGAGGGGGTGGTGCCGAGGGACCTTTATAACAGTGTTTCATCACACATAATTTCATCACCAAAGTTAGAAAACATTAAATTTTATCATCATTCTAAAACAAACCCTGATTATGGAAAGATTAATAATCATATCAAGTCTGTGGCTTTGGAGTGAGCAATCCCCCTCTACTGCCTGCCTGATTTGAAAATACTGGCAGGCATACCTATAAGGTAAATGCCCCTGCAAGGTAAATACCTACATAGAAAATCATTCATATACTAATCGATTTCAGCATATTCATACAATAAAATTAATATAATGGAAACTCACCAAGTATTTTTATCCCTTATGGGCCTGTTCTCAAATTACAGGAATATTCTCAAATTAGAAGGCATAACAGATGATTTAGTTCAAGTTTTTTTCATGATTTTTGTCAAATTTCATTAGAAGTGGTTCAACCCTTGAAAGGCCTTTAACTCTTAGGGGCCTAATTCTGACTTTGCTCACTTTTACTGCAACAGAACAGGTGCCCCAACATGCAGTATCAGGGTTCACTCACAAATTACATTCTAAGTATCCTGGAAGTTGTTTTTAGACAAGTCTTGGCTGCCTATATAGGCAGCAAAGACTTGCCTAAAACAACTACAAAGCTGCAGGATGTAGTCTGTCAAAGTGTAGAACAAATATATAAAAATCTCCAGTCCTTAAGAGTTAAAGTTTTTATACATTTCTGCTGCACATTGACAGTGTACATCCTGTTCACAGTTGGAAATGGACCCTGCAGGGTGAAAGATATTCCAAGGCAGCAATAAAACATTGAGAAACCAAAAAATGGTATTTTAGAAAGTCAATTATTAGAAACAATGAAAGTGTCAATGACACTGTAGCTCAAATTGTTTAAGACATGTACATGTATAGTATGTGGCACAGCAATGACAAACATCTAGGTAGTGCCCAGATAACAAAGGTACATGTAAAGTATTGTAACGGTCTGAACATAAATGCTGACCGTAGCCTGTAACAAATATAGAGGTAAAGTATTGTAAAAGTGGGGTGACAGTCAGATGCTAAACTAGAAAAGAAATCTTTGAGTCCCAGAGTGGGTCTGACTGAACCCCAAAATATTTGTTCTCATAGCACAGTGATAACAAAGGCACCCAAAAACACTCGTTCCTGTCCCAAGGTGATCACAGAGGTACCGCAAGAAGTTTCATGAAGATCAGTTCATAAATACAGACTCTAGCCCAAGCTGTATTGACATGTGCATTTACTGTGTATAAGTAGCACTGAACAAATCAAAGTTCATCTAATTTGCATAATTTCTGCACGAGAAAAAAACCTGTATTGTATGCGATGTATTCCATTTTACTGAACATTCCTACAAAAATTTATTCAAATCAGAACTTTCATACAGAAGTTCTGTACAAAAAACTGATTGCACTAATTTTGGTACAAAAAGGCTGCTGGTGGCCATCTTGAATTTTGGACCACACCCAAAAACACTCGTTCTCGTCCCACGGTGATAACAAAGGTACCCAAGAAGTTTCGTAAAGATCGGTTCATAAATACGGCCTCTAGCCTGAGCCGTATAGAAGTTGTGTACAAAAAACTGATTAGACCTAATTCCGGTACAAAATGGCCACTGCTAGCCATCTTGAATTTTGGACTGCATCCAGCAACACTCGTTCTCGTCCCAAAGTGATTACAAAGGTACCCAAGACGTTTCATGAAGATCGGTTCATAAATACAGACTCTAGCCCGAGCCGTATTGACATGTGTACTTACTGTGTGTAAGTAGCACTGAAAAAATCAAAGTTCATCTAATTTGCATAATTTCTGCACGAGAATAAAACCCGTATTATATGTGATGTATCCCATGATATTAAACATTCACAAAAAATTATTCAAATCAGCGCTTTCATATGGAAGTTCTGCGCAAAAATCTGATTGCACCTAATTTTGTACAAAATGGCTGCCATCAGCCATCTTGAATTTAGGACCGGACCACAAAACACTTGTTTTCGTCCCACGGTGATACCAAAGGTACCCAAGAAGTTTCGTAAAGATCGGTTCATACACTAACTGCATAAAAGTTAGTCTAATTTGCATAATTTATGCACGAGAAAAAAACCTGTGTTATATGTGATGTATCCCATGGTACTAAACATTCATACAAAAAATTATTCAAATCAGAGCTTTCATATGGAAGTTCTGCGCAAAAATCTGATTGCACCTAATTTTGTACAAAATCGCTGCCGGCGGCCAACTTGAATTTTGGATCGGACCCAAAAACACTCGTTCTCGTCCCACGGTCATAACAAAGGTACCCAAGAAGTTTCGTTAAGATCGGTTCATAAATACGGCCTCTAGCCCGAGCCGTATTGAATTGTTGACGGACAGACGGCCAGATGGCCAGACAGATGACTGGCCATGGCATAAGCTCAAATTTGACTTACGTCAGTTGAGCTAAAAATTATTCAAATCAGAGCTTTCATATGGAAGTTCTGCGCAAAAATCTGATTGAACCTAATTTTGTACAAAATGGCTGCCAGTGGCCGTCTTGAATTTTGGACCGGACCCAAAAACCCTCATTCTCGTCTCACGGTGATAACAAAGGTACCCAAGAAGTTTCGTAAAGATCGGTTCATAAATATGGCCTCTAGCCCGAGCTGTGTGTACGGCACGATGGACAGACGGACCATGGCAATACCTCAAATTTGGCTTCGCCAAAGATGAGCTAAAAATTCTGTAATGAGGCTGAACAGCATCTGACCAGACAAGTCGGCAATGTCCACAAATTAGACTATCTGCATGTTAACTCCTGCTGAAGGCAGCTAAAAGTAAAACTAGAAACTACTGCCATGATAATCTGACTATTGTCTGCAAAACTTCTTTATTATAAAAGTATATGTACCTCTCCTGAGACAAGAAATTTTGCCGAAGTCAGATATAGGCCTTCAGAACATAACAGCTCCTGTGCGATGTCCTACATATGTATAGTGCTGGGTTCCCCATCATTGTGAAATGAAAGTTGAAGTAAGAGGGCAGTTGGGAGCATGGTGGTTCAGTTACAGCACTGGACTTCAAACCAAATGGCTACCGGTTCGATTCCTGCCGATGGCAACTGCATTGAGTCCTTGAGCGAGGCACTTAGTCCTGATTTCCCATGTGTTGGCATGGTGCAACTTCAACCAGTGCTAACCCTGCTTGTGCAGAGTTAGTATGTTGGGAGAGTGACAGGTGCTCAATGCTGTTCAGTGGTTCTCTCCAGCTACACTGTCTTCCTCCACCCATAAAACTGTCTGACACAAGATGGCCCTGGTTGTCAAAAATGTCCTTAAAACTCCAGTAGAAAAAAAAAAAATGATGGCAGCTTCCACTTCTGTGATTCTAAAAACATCAGGCCTACCAAATGAATACCAAGGGCAATTGTTTAACATTTTTGAATATGTGTGCAAGGCCAACAAGTAATGTCGCAGACAAGCAATGAAAAAGAAAAATTTCAAACATGTGAAGCCATATTTCGTTTTTGAGGTAAACTTTTGTACAGATCTGTAAACTACTGCTAAGCCTACATGAAAACTGTGTGATGATACTGAAGGTACCAATAGTGCTTCTTGCCATGACATAGCTATGAGGGACCTATATGATCTGGTGGAGCCAACTCTCCATGGCTACCTAAATATTTTGAATTCTGAGATCTGCATTGGACATCAACTAATCATAAATGCAATTACAGATGACATACCCCACTTGGTGAAAAATGGTGTTCTTTCTAGCCTCAACATGTTACCCAATAGCAACACTTTGAAGTTTTTTTTTTCAAAATTTGAACATCTCCTACTCTTGAGTCCCAACACGTTTTAGTAGTATATTGTATCACCCTTTACAGTAACAAATATATAATATAAGGCCTCACAAAGTAGATCTTCTGTTTCTCAGGCCATTTTTTGTAAAACTGCATGTGGGCGGGTGGTTTTTTATTTTATTTTTCATTTTTGGAATTATTTCTTTGCCATCCAAAGTTCATGTTCTTGGTTTGTTTTATGTTTTAGGCCTCATAATCTACAGAATAGCATGGGTGATGGCATATTTTGTCCCATGAGTGCAAGAAGGTTTTGCAATGTTTTAGCATTGCAAAGCCTTGTTGCACTCAAGGGGCAAATTTATCAATTTTATTTACTTGGGCAAAATATCAGACAAAAACCATTTAATTATTATTTTTTTATGTTTTCTTTAGTTATAAAAAGAGAGCATGTGGCAGCCAAAGACCACATGGGAGGGGCTGGGAAACAGATTTTTAACTTTTTTAGGCCTATTTCTTTTTTCATAATTTAAAAAAAATTTTTTCCAAGTGCGAAGATTAAATTCCGATATCAGAATAAACTTCAGAACTATGGATGAGAAGCTATATTTTGAAATGAAAAAAAAACTCATAAATGTTGAGAAACACCATAAGGAAGTTGAATGATTCAGGGCAGATTACCCATTTCACCAGTGTAGCTGAAGTAATAAAGCACAACAGAGTTAAGTGGAAAAAATGTCTCAATGTGCAATGTGTACACGTTTTTTCAATTCACCACAATTATGCTTGACTGGTTTCTACAGTTAACCATATCCTCCACATATGAAAATACATCTGGGGGGTCAACATTAAAATACAGTTCCATTCCAATGTACAAGAAAATATAAAATGTCCCTTATAATATATGACAATGTACTATTTTTGTCCTTTGGAATCAATTCCTAATCAATACCAACTAAGTACCTGTTTCTATTTACATGTATGTTCAAGTCATATTGAGAATGAATACGCAAATTATAATTCCAACTGCACTGCTGAAATTTGCTGCATTTCCAGATGTACTAGTGCTGAAACAGTTAGGGAATTATGCAGCTGGTTAACCATTCAGTTATAACCATGCCATTATCAATTTAAACCCCCAAAAATTATTGGAGTTTTAACCCTTTACCTAACGAATCGCCCGTATCCGCCCGCGTAATATCCAAATTGAGTAGTTGAAAAAATTAAATTTTTCAAAAAATTTCAACAAAACCATATCATGTGACCCCTCATTGGAACGAGCTCATTTAGCTCATTCCAATGAGGGGTCACATGATATGGTTTTGTTGAAATTTTTTGAAAAATTTAAAAAAAAGGATATTTAAAATAATAAATTTTGATATCGTCTGCATTGGGTAAAGGGTTAACAACACTTTCAACAGCCAGGGTCACACCATGTCAGACAGTTTTAGGATTAACTGTCAGACTCCCCAACATACTAACTCTGCACAAAGTAGGATTAATAGTGGTAAATGCACCTTTGACATGCAGGATGCCTCATTACACAGTGCCACTGTGGCCCCAAGTGGGCAATCAAGATAAGGTGCCCTGTCCAAGGACACAATGCAGTTTCTACTGTTCAGTATCAAACCATTGACCTTTTGGTTGAAGTTCAATGCTCAAACCAATGAGCCACTTTTACAAATTAATCCCCAGTTACAGTACAGTCACCATGGACTGGTCATAATCCATGCATAGGCAAAGATGTCCATGCATGTGTTTACCAGATAATAAATCATCATTAGCAAAATTTTAATTACATTTTTCATCATTATTCCTGCAATTAGTGTTTGGAATCTAATATTTTTGCCTCTGTGGAAATATTGCCCACCCATGGAAAGTGACCAGTCCACAGTGGCTGTACTCTGCTTTGGAACAGAGAATATGCATACAGTACTAAGATCACAAAAGCAGACAGCATTTGATCGGATCGCAACTGGGTCATAATCGGGTTGAAATTATCTTTCCATATTTCTCCCTACAGCACAAAGGAATCTTGCCTGCTGAAAGAGAAATCCAAGAGCATTGAATCTTCTATTTTCATTTGTTTATTTTGTGATCCCTCTTGATTTCATAATATTTTATTCAGAAAATCTTGATTCACTATTGTGGGGGAGCAGTGGTGTTGCGCTAACCGGTTCTAGTCAGATCACCGAAGTTAAGCAATGAAAATTGTCCACATGGGGGCACAATGATGCTGTGCACTAAGGTGTACTGCACGTCGATGGTGTGCATGTCTTCAACCAATCTAACCCTGCCTGAGCCGCAGTGCAGAGTTACGATGTTGGGAAGCCGGCAGCTGCTTCTTGTTGCTCGGTGGTTCTCTCCAGGTAGTCTGGCTTCCTGCACCCGTAAAACTGCCCGTGGGCACTCTCCCATAAACTGTAACAAGGCAGTGACACATGAAAAAGTTTTGATGACCAAAAATAATTTAGCACTCTACCAGTTAATTTAGGGTGTTTAAGGTCACATATCTCTGAACAATGGCTAATCTTGACTGCAATATAGAGATAAAGTCAAGTTTACTCAAGTTTGCCCATTTTAGAGGACTTCCACCCCAAACATTGGTGACTGGGTTCTATTTTACAAGTAAAATAGAGGTTGGTTAACACTGGAAACAAGCACTACACATGTACTTTCACTTCCTGGGATTCCCACAGGGAAGGATGGATAAATGGACATAGCAATAAATTGACTTCTTCATATACATGTACTAGAGCTGTAGGTTAACCGAAACCGAACCGCGGTTTTTAGTTTTTTTTAAAAATCGAAACCGAAACCGTCGACATCCCGTAATCTAAGGTTTTTCGTTTTTTTATTAAATGCTCTCTTGCTGCAGAAATTCACAGAATGTAGCCAGCCCAGAGTAGTGAGAGTACCCAGACACTGCCAATGGCAGTGTCTGGGTACTCTCACTACTCTGGGAAGGCTACATTCTGTGAATTTCCGGCATTTCAGTTTAGTTGTGTTTGCAGCTTTCCTCAAGTTGCGTGTAGGTGTCAGACCTCGAAAAATGGCCAAGCACAATAAAAGTTCTGTATATTTAGGTAATTATTATATTGGCCTTCCTGATTCTTCCTGTATTATAGCTTATTTCGGGCATTCATTGAGTTTCACTCAATTTCACTACCATTCAGTTATGACTCTGGACATAAGAATGAGTTTTATTGAATTTTATTGGCCTCATGAACAAACCGAAAACCGAACCGAACCGAGGTTTTACTCCACCTGATAAACCAAAACCGAAACCGAACAAGAAATTTAAAAACCTACAGCTCTAACATGCACACATGTTTGCTCCCTCCCCCAACTCCCAATTTTTTTTTTTGTTGTGGGGAAGAATAAAAAATCACTACTGCCACTAATTTTCTAGAAGCAATCTGTTGAAATACATCACTGCAGGTTGTGACAAAAGTGCGGTTACTCAAATCAAGATTATTTTAAAAACAACCTATCTGATTGACAGTTGACTTTATCACTGTGCTCATGCATGTGCATGTAAAACCATCATGCCAATCTTTATTACAATGTTTGTTGCACATCATAGCCTACCAAGAAACGGTTATCCTTTTGAGGAGCCATCTCATTTCCATATACTGATGTGCATGTACATGTGAAACATTATCAAAATCTCTTTAAAAGGGTATGGAGGAGGTTGGAAGGACACCCACACTGTATATGAACCATTAACTCCATACAGTACTGTGATCACAAAAGTAATATTTTTCTCAATTGGATCACAATCGGGTTACAACACAATTACACACAAGTGTGTGTTTGGGGGCGGGTGTTTGGGGGGTGGGGGGGGGGGATGAGATTTCATAAACTAAATATTGCAAAAACAAGACCGAATCAAGAAAAACAAACAAAAACAGCATCTCTGATTCAATAGACTTATCATTTCTGATGGGTGAGATTTTGCAGTGAGACAAAATGTGAAAGGAGAGTCAAAATTCACTGTCCACTTTTGTGAGCACAGTCATCAGTAACCCAAACCTCTTTAGAGAGGTCATGTAAAAGGATGCTGACACATGTTTTTAAATCCCTTTTATTGATGTGAAAGCCAGAAGTAAGATGTCGACAGGGAGTACACATGACAGGGAGTGCACATGTATATGTACATACACTTTATATTAACATTCAGAATTGATGCTACAACATTTATTTTAACTGGTAGAGTGCTAAATTATTTTTGGTCGTCAAAATTTGTTCACTTGTCTTTGCCTCGTTACAATTTATGGGAGAGTGCCTAGAGGCACTCTCCCATAAATTGCAACAAGGCAAATCCATGCAGATAAAATAAATGCACTTCAAAGAAAGTATGAAGCACCTCTATGGAATATGAAGACTTCAAACTGTGGTACCTGCACTTCAGAATAAAGCCCAAATACGGACTTCCAGCACTCTACCAGTTAAGTGCATCCATGTAAGATGTACAGTTAAAACTAGAAGTCCTGTCACGAATTGTGCGCTTATCTAGGCTTAACTGCGCGTTGGAATTGCGCGCAATTGCCATATTGAATGACATCCAAAGCACGGCAGGTTCTCCTGGTTTCTCATAGCAAACACATGCAATGTTTCTGCCAATGGACCTCCGGGTTACCCGGAGGTCCATTGGCTGAAACATTGCTTGTGCACAGGCCATATGTACAGAATTTGATAGCTTTACTTGGGCCATAACGCGCACATTAACGCGCATTTCAACGTGCTATTTGTGTGCATTTCATGACAGGACTTCTAGTTTTAACTGTATGCAGAGAGTAAGTATTTAGCAGGCCTGGCATTCTGAAAAATGCAGGAGGGCAAAAAATCGCTCTCCTCAATCAGCTTAGGAGAGCAATTAGCTTTACACAGCATTTTAAGTATCCAGTTGAACGAACTCATTGAAACTGAAACCAACAGACTACATCAGTGATTTTATTAACTTTACTAAGGTAAAGCGAAATCTCTTAGACATCTAGATGTCTCACTCAACAACCGAACACACACTTGACAAGACCTGTGTGTGTACCCAGACCTGTTGTCCAAGAAAGTCATACCCCTACCACTACCACCTTCAACCCCCAAGGGGGGTTGAAGGTGCTAGTGGTAGGCGTATGACTTTCTTGGACAACAGGTCTGCTTGAATCTGCAGTCACATCCTGGTGCAAGTGCTTCAAGTGACAGGATAGTAGTAATTATAGTGTCAATACTCCTTGAATAATTACCCCTCAAACTGTGATGTCAGTTGTTGAACTTGAAACTGACAGAAAAAAAAATATTGCTGTGACCCATTTTGCTTCAAATGATTGCAACTGTGTTTGGGTATGGTTGCAGCCATTACCTTTAACCACTAAACCACTTTCAAAATGAAATTACGTGATGTTATGTGACTTCGAAGTTAAATTGAATTTTTGCTTTACAACAAAAATTTAATGTGAGCATAATACATGTAATCTCAATCATCCCAGACCAAAATATTTAGGAGGGCAATTTTTCGCTCTCTCCTTAATTCTTTCAGGAGGGCAGTAAGGAGAGCTAAAAAATTGTTCTCCTGAAATTGCCAAGCCTGATTTAGCATCTGTCTACCTGCCATGTGGATAGTCAAATTTATTCTCAAGTGTACTAGAAATTTGAGGCTTTATTTAGAAAATATCTTGCTACTGGCCCACCAAGTAGATCACCATTTACTGATTGATTCCAAATTTGTCTGAGTCAGATGCAAAGAGATGACTCATTTTCAAACATTACTTGGCATATACTTTATTGTAGGTATATCCAACCTAAAATGTAAGATTGTTTTACTGTAAGAATGTCTTAAGAACAAGATCAAAGGTTACAACATATAGTTCTTATGATTAGTCACTGATGGATAATCACAGGCTTTTATAAAGTGTTACAAGATTGTGAAATACAATGCATACAAGCATAACAAATTGGTTCCATTTCATGTCCATGCTATTAACTACAATTATAGCCTTTAATGAAAATGAAATCCACCAGAAAGAGAACATTAAAATCCACTAGAAAGCCTGCAAGATAATACTTACCTTATCTGATTAAGAATATTAACACTGCTCAAACAATTATAACAATCAACTAGAGAAAAAGAATTTACTGTGATCAGTAAATTTGAGTCTGCGTGAAATCGGGGGGGAAGCCTCCAAACTTTCACATATAAACTATTTTGAAAGAGAATTTATGGAGACTTATTTTGGGGAGTAAAAATATCTTTAAAGGAATCAGAAATGGGTTTTTGTAAACAGTATTTAAAGATTAAGATTTTCATACAGCAATCAAATAAAATTTTTCAAGAAAGAAGAAATAACATTCATGCACACCACTTGACATGTTCTATATGGAAACAAAAAGGGATATTGAAGAAATCAGAAATAAATTGTTGAGTACTGTATTTGATGATTTCCATGCAAAAACAAATAATTTGCAAAAAACTTAAATTCTGCACAACCAGCAATATTTCAAACCCATGTCAATATGTCTGATAATTTTGACTCTGCTGTCTTTCAAAACTTTTGTTCCCACCAGCTCTTTGAGCATTTAAAAATACATATGAACTTTAGGAAAGCATTAGGTCAAAACTGTGATTACCAATATCTCTACAATGTGCAATCAATAACCACAGGGAGGCTTGGAAAGACATTGGCAAATATTTTGAACCTCCAATGAGTTTCATCTTGATTTTCACAAGCTCCAACTTTTTGAATGTAAAAATACATGTATGTCAGGAATGCACTTGGAGTCAAAAATATGATTCCGAAAAAAGCTCTCAATGCCACACCCCCCCCCCCCTCCCCCCATCCAGTTTACCTTGATCCATCTTTTTGAACCTCCATTGAGTTTCCACTCATTTGGTGTTGGTCGCAGGTCCATATGTCACCCCATGCTTGAGATATGAGCGTTACCCACTTTCAAAATCTGACCTCAGTGACCTTGACCCACATTTTGAACCTCCATTGAGTTTGACTCATTTGATGTTGGTCTTAGGTCCATACGTCATGTCATGCTTAACTCTTAAAAGCAGGGAGTCAAGTTTTCTCTCTTGTGATGTAATACAGCAGATAATCTGGCTGTGATGGTCTGGCCATCTTTGGGCTGGGAGAGACGTAAACTTTGAGCAGGTGCTTCTAGTCAAGTGTCGCCTGCCTGAACAGGCTGACAACATTTGTCTAGAAGCACCTGCTTTACTGTAAGTTTTCGTGGTATGTGATGTTCAATAAACTAATTTTGATTTCCCCGGTTGATAAGAGACTGGCCACATCCATGTGTGTAATTATTTATCAGCTGAACAGTTGAAAAAAATTATTTTTCAAAAAATTTCAACAAAATCATATCATGTGATCCCAAAGTTGATCGAGTTCATTAAGTTTGTTCCGATGAGAGGGTGACATGAATGGTTTTGTTGAATTCTTTCGAAAAATTCAAATAAAAAATAATTACAATAACAAATTTTTATATTCTGTGTGTTAGGTCAAGGGTTAACCATTTACCAAACACACAGGAAATCAAATTTATTATTTTTTTCTCAAAATTTTCACAAAATTTCAACAAAACCATGTGACACCCCATTGGAACAAGAGTGACGAGCTAGTTCCAGTGAGGACTCACATGAAATGGTTTTGTTGAAATTTTTTGAAAAATAGATTTTTCTAAGTGCTTAACTGGTCAATTATTTGGGCAGATGCTACCGATTCATCAGTTAATGGGTTAAAGAAATTATCATATCCCTAAATTATTACAAGTCAAATGCATCCATTCAATGTGTTTTTGCTTTGCAAAATCAAAATCTTTACCACATACAGTACAAGTCAAAATAAGTTGTAGGATAACAGCTATAAACTATGTAACTTTCTTTTCCTACTATAAACTATGTAACTTTCTTTTCCTACACTGATAAGACTAGAATCTGACATCATTTTCTGGAAAGCTCTCACTGAGAGCTTTCCAAAAAATGATGTCAGATTCTGATCTTATCAGTGCAGAAGCGGCAGTATACTTTTTATCACAGTTATGCTACAACTTATTTTGACACATTATTGGGGGGGTCATGTGATCATCAAGTGTGAAAATAATAACTCATGTAAAATGAACACATGACCATGGTATTATATGTTCTACAATATTTAAAAGACCTACTCTTTCAGTCTGGCATAATAAAAAGGCATTAGAGGCTATAAAATTAATAACTCAATAGAATTCTGTGTTTAACTATACACAGCAGTTTGTTTTAGATTATTCTTAAGATCAATAAATGATTTTACTATGAATTGAATAACCACAACAAGAATAAATACACCTCAGATAAGTCACACTTCTGTAAGAGTGATAAAATAAAATGATATTAAAAGTTCTTGACATGTACATTTTTATTTCAACAGTCATGTTCCCTTCAATTTCCAAAAGAAAAAAAAGAGGGACATGAAAGGAAGCAAGAGTGGAGCACAGTTCAGTCAAGTCCACTTAATTTGATATCTCGTAACCCTTTATCCAACACAATGGCCAAAACCGGTCAGCGCTATTCACAAAAATCACCATCCAAATTTCATTATTTTTTTCACTTTTTGTCTCAAAAACATAGCTTATGACCCCTCATTGAAACGAGCTCAATGAGCTTGCTCCAATGTAGGGTCATAAGCTATGTTTTGGACGCAAAAAATGAAAACAAAATTAGTTATTCAAGAATTTTATTTGCAAGTGTAGTCTGCCTTTCGTGTTAGGTAAAGGATTAACTGGTAGAGTGCTAAATTATGTTCGACCATCAAATCTTGTACACATGTCTCTGCCTTGATACAAATTATGAGTGCCTATGGGCACTCTCCCTTAAGTTGTAACAGGGCAAACCCTTACCGATCAAATAATATCATTTCAAAGATAATACAAAGCACATCCACTGAATATGAGCCTTCAAGTTGTGGTACCTGCACTTCAGAATAAATCCCAAATATGGACTTCCAGCACTCTGCCAATTAATTGAATAACCCTGTTAAATTGAATATACATTGTAAGAATAGATAACCATCTGCCACACACCTTCTGTACAAATATGACCCATTAATTACCTATAGGTTACAGAATTGAAATAAAAAAATTTGTAACATGTGGAGAAAATACTTTGATAATCCCTGAATTTATTTATTTATTTATTTATTTATTTATTTATTTATTTATTTATTTATTTATTTATTGATGTTTAAGGTCACATATTTATGCACAATGGCTAATCATGACCGTGACAGTTTTACGGGTGGAGGAAGCCGGAGTACTCTGAGAGAACCACCGAGCAACGACGAGCAGCTGCCAGCTCCCCAACATCGTAACTCCGCACTGCAGCACAGGCAGGGTTAGATTGGTTGAAGACATGCGTACCATAGACGTGCAGTATGCCTTAGTACACGGTGTCATCGTGCCCCCACATGGGCAATGGGGGTGAAGTGTCTTGCCCAAGGACACAACGCGGTTGCTGCAGGTGGGAATCGAACCGAGGACCTCTCGGCTTGCAGCCTGCACTTCTACCTACTGAGCCACCGCGCCCCCATCCCTGAATTCCCCTTGTATATAGACCTATTTGGCCTCATTACACCCAATACAGGCAGTCAGTCAATCTATTATATAAATTATCAGTTTATCTCTAGAATACAAAAAAGTAATCGAATCCCTGTTAATTGAATACTCCTGTTAGTCATATAATTTTCATTGGCAAAGCATATTTTGAACCTCCATTAAGTTCAACTCATTTGGTGTTGGTCCTATGTCCATTGGTCATACCATGCCTGAGATATGAGCATGACCCATTTCGAAAATTTAGTGACGAATAACTTATCAGGGTTCCACTTCACTATGATTACAAGAGGGGTATCTTTCTTGATCAGAACTAGAGCTGGTCACAACATACTTTTGCAGTATACACCAGTGGGTTCAAATTATATAAATAAAATTTTGAAAATCATGTCTCATTCCTGAACATGAATGAAAACAGCATCACAGAATCAATGTCTTCACATTTCTTTTCAGGCAACCTGGTGAGATTCTACAATGAATGCTGTGATGTGCAAAGAAGAAAGGTACATGTAATTTTGACCAGGTCATATCCCAGGGTATCCGGACAAAATACCCTCGGACAAAACACCCTTAGGACATAATACCCTCAAAAAAAATACCCTTAGGACATAATACCCTCAATGGGTAGGACAAAATACCCTCGGACAAAATACCCTCAGACCAAATGTATATAAAGTTGGATTTAAGGTGTTGGGGGGGGGGGGGGGGGGGGGGAGGGCGGGGTAATTGCATCTAAGGCACTAGCCGGTGTTTTGTTTGAAATAACAAGTACCAATATTTTAAAAAATTTTTATTAACCCTTTACCTAACGTAACAGCCAAAACTGGCCAGCGCTATTCTCAAAAATCGCCAATTAATTTTCACTGCCTTTTCATTTTTTGTCTCAAAAACATAGGTTATGACCCCTCGTTGGAACGAGCTCGTCGAGCTCGTTCCAACGAGGGGTCATAACCTATGTTTTTGAGACAAAAAAATTAGTTATTCAAGAATTATTTTTGCAAGTGTCGTCTGCTTTTCAGGTTAGGTAAAGGGTTAAACTAAATAGATATGAAGCACAATACCAATGGCAGATGGCAATTGAATATATACATTTGGTCTGAGGGTATTTTGTCCAAGGGTATTTTGTCCTACCCATTGAGGGTATTATGTCCTAAGGGTATTTTTTTTTAGGGTATTATGTCCTAAGGGTATTTTGTCCGAGGGTATTTTATCCTACAATCTATCCCAGCTGCTAACCGATTGAAATTCCCTGTCCTTTTTGAGATCACAGTACTGTAGCTTTTATAGGTTGTGGGCAAGAGCATAAAATTTCTGATAGAAGTAAGACAATAAACATCATAACAAACTGAGCAGTTGAAAGCAATGAAGCAGTCAGAGTTACCTCCTTTATACCATACTACCCTCCAAATTATAAAGTGATTTATCTGTACCTATCTTGTGACACAATTGCCAATTCTCTATAAATAGTGCAAAATATTGCCACCAAACTTGTCGATTTAGTTATATCGGATAGAAACACACACATCTTCTATGTTTGAAGTCAATCAGGCCCAGAAGCTGAGGAGATAGGGCACATTGAGACAAACTGACTCAAATTATAGTAAGATATCTTTAGATTGATTGGTAACAATACAGTGGAGCTCACTTAATTGGATATCTCTTAACTCAATCAATAAGCCTGTTAATTGAATATAATTTCCCAACACAAAACCATTTGCCATACAGTACAAATTTGACCTGTTAATTGAATAAAAAAAACTTAAGATATTACCCTGATTCTTCCCAGTTTTCCTTTGTTTCTAGATCTATTTAGCCTCAGTATATACAATACAGGCATTTAATCTATAATGTCTTGTTTGACAGAGCTCATGGAGCTCTGTCAAACAAGATATAATAGAATAAAGGCTATGTTTAACTTTAGAATATAGGAAAGTAACATAATCCCTGTTGTTTGTATAGTCCTGTTAATTGAATAATTTTCATTGGCAAAGTGGCTATTCAATTAACAGAGTTCCACTGAAACATAAAAGTGTGCTCTATATGAAACAGAAAATGACAAAAATAATGCATCTGCTGTTGACAGTAGACACTCTTCTCTCATGCTATTAACAAAATAAACATCTTGACCCAATGAATGCTTTCAGAAACATATTCTGAGCATACATGCAGCCTGCAACATTATAATCAAGAAACAGGTAGCAACACCTTCACTTCAGGAAATTAAAAATAACAATACTTGTATAGCCCAAGGTGGTCGATGTTTCCATTGTGAATGAGTCAACCACTTGATTGAAAATTGTCATGATTATGTTGAATTGTTTATGCAGCAGGAACATCAAATCAGATTTATCAAAGGCAATGTAGATGCTATAAAATAATTTAATCATCTCCACTGCAAGTGACAGAGAGGACCCTAGGGTTTGTTTGAAGAAAAATTTGAGGGTGCAGAAACAGGCAAACCAAACCAGCTGAGGGGGTTGGTTTTGGAGGTGGGGACACTGTAAGCCCTTTCCTCATCAATTTGAAATAAGACCAACTGCAGGTTTTTTTCTGAACCCTGAGTATGGGGACATATTCCAAGGTCTGTTATGTACTTCCTCTCAGCAGACATGCTCTATCACCAAACTATGATACTACAGTTAAAACTAGAAGTCCTGTCACAAACTGTCAGCTTATCTAGGCTTAATTGCACGTAGGAATTGCGCGCAACGGCCATAACGAATGGCATCCAAAGCACGGCACGTTCTCCTGGTTACTCATAGCAAATGTTTCTGCCAATGGACCTCAAGGTTACCCGGAGGTCCATTGGATGAAACATTGCTTGTGCACAGGCCATATGTATATAATTTGATAGCCTTACTATGGTCATAACGCGTAGATTAACGCGCAGCTCGACATGCTATTTGTGAGCATTTCATGACAGGACTTCTAGTTTTAACTGTATACTACATGTTCATCAGTTGTCTGTTGTTCTCCGCTTCATCAGCTCTGTATCATACTTAGTTAACTGGTAGAGTGCTGGAAGTCCATATTTGGGCTTTACTCTGAAGTGTCAGTACCAGCACTTAAAGGCTTCGTATTTTGTGGATGTTGTTCATACCAGCTTTGAAGTGAAATTATTTAGTCTGTTAGGATTTGCCTTGTTACAATTTATGGGAGAGTGCCTATTGGCACTCTCCCTTTAATTGTAACTAGGCAAACGTATGTGAACAAATTTTGATGACCAAAAATAATTCAGCACTCTACCAGTTGAATAAGTAGTTTATGTTACATGTACATGTACATGGCTTAATCAGTAGTCTTTGGTACTTTCTCTACACCTGTTTTCTCCCTATGGTCTTGTTTGTCTTCCCCCCTTCCCACCTTGTTCAGCAATAAAAACATCTATTTTAGAATTGAACACTTTTTTTTATAGGATGTGCACTATTTTTCCCAACCTCACTGACTGTGTAGAGCTGCACATTAACCCTTGAGGGCCTGGACAATTGTTGTGAATTCACAACCAATAACAGCCTGCACATGGCCAGTGGCTTAACATCAATTTCTATTCAAGTCTTGGCTGCCTTAACAGGCAAGCAAGACTTGACTAGAAATCACTGCCTATGTACATGTAATTTATTTATTGTCAGCAGTACCCACTCATGATGGAATGTTAATGGCACCTGTTCTGAGTTCGTAAAAGTCGGAAATAGGCCTTCAATGGTTAAGATCTGGTGGATCAAAATCATTTGGATAATCAGTTGTTAGTAGCTGACATGCATACAATAACTCGAGCTTCTATGAAAAGGTATAAAAACATTGGTTAAATGGATAGACATACATGTATATGTGACTATCCCCCAACTGAGCATGTTTCAGAAGGAAACAGCAGAGATAAGATCAGAGTATTAAGGGTATTTTACCATTCAAATATTTCTTGTAAAGTGTGTTTTACTTTTTGGAGAATAGATTTTAATGGGTACAAAGGATAATTTACCTGTTGAAATGTACATGTACAGTGATATACTCGCTAGAGACTTGAAGTCAGATAATCTGTTTTCACTACAAGTGCCCTGCATAGGTTTAGAAGTCGAGAAAATGTATTGGATAACATTTTTTGATCAATTTGGTGATACATGTATCCATGAACTAGTAACCAAATACACATATATTTTTTATTTTTGGTCATAAAGATACTGAAGAATTCATAAAAAAAACCCAACTTGTTATCAAGTATTATTTTCCAAATTCTTAACTTGTCATGGGCGTTGCCAGGATTTTTCAAAAGGGGTTTGACTTTGAAGAAAAAGGTACACCGGGGGGGAGGGGGGGGTACACTTAGCAGATATCAAAGGCACAAGCATACCAGGAGGATCCGGGGGGGGGGATTTTTAAATTTAGAATCAGGTGGACATGGGTAAACATTTTTATGTTGCAGGCATATCATGAAAGTAGAGCTTGAGTCAGGGAAAAAGTATCAAGGTGGTGTCCCTCTGGCACTGGTGGAATCGGGGGGTTGGGGGTATGTTTTTCAAAAATTTCTTCATGGATGGGCCTATCGCAGAGAATTTTTTTTTTTAAATGTCCCAAATGGCACTATTTTAAGGCTTGAAAGGCATCATGGATGATATGTAATCTGTAATTTCATTAGTTGATGCCCCATGCACTGCAGATAACAGAATTCAGGATGTTCAGGGGGTGGGGAAACTGAGGAGGGGGAGCCCCTCCTACATAACTACATCACTGGATACCAGTGCCTTCTTGTAAAATTTGGGAGTTTGCTTGGAAAGAATATTATTTATTTATTTATTGGTGTTTTAAGGTCAAATATTTCTGCACAATGGCTAATCATGACTATGACAGTTTTACGGGTGGAGTAAGCCAGAGTACCCAGAGAACCACCAAGCAATGGTGACCAACTGTCAGCTCCCCAACATACTAACTCCACATAAGCAGGGTTAGCATTGGTTGAGGACGGGTGCACCGTCGATGTGCAGTATGCCTTAGTACACTACATCAGCATGTCCCACATGGACAGTGGGGGTGAGGTGTCTTGCCCAAGGACACAATACAGTTGCTGCAGGTGGGATTTGAACCGAGGACATCTTGGCTTGCAGTCTGCATCTCTACCAACTGAACCACTCCCCCCACCATTGGAAAGAATAAAACATATGTGAATAGATACTTACAACTTTCCTTTCTAAAAAGAACAATAAGAAGTCAATTAATTATACTTACATTATGTGCATGATGTCATTTAGGAGGACACCATCACACAGATCATCAAACTTTAATGGGGGCTGGTTGCCAGAACGGAACGTATCAATCTGAAAAGAAAATAAAAGAATTCAATTCAGTTGAAATATGTGCAACATACAGTACGTGGAGAGTGGATTGTGACTAAATCACCCGTGGAGTGGAGTTATCACCCAAGCTATAACTTTCAAATTTTGTACATATCGACAAAAAACACAAGCAATGTTTCAGCCAATGGACCTCCAGGTTTAACCCGGAGGTCCATTGGCTGAAACTTTGCTTGTGCTGGTTATGCTTTGCAACGCATTTGCAATTATTGCTTGGGTGGAATCTCCACCCTGTGGGTGATTTAGTGATAATACACTCTCCACGTACTGTACGTGTACATATGTGCATGTACATGTAAGTATCATTTGATACACATAGCATAACAACAGAAGAACCCTATTAATTGAATGGCCACTTTGCCAGTGTAAATTATTCAATTAACAGAAGTATTCAATTAACATAGATTTGGTAACTTTCTGTGATTCCAAAGATAAAAAACTTGGCATTTCTTCTATTATATCTTGTTTAACAGATTTCAAAAAGTTCTGTCAAACAAGATGTAGATGTACATGTATAATACATGCAGACTAAATGCCTGTATTGGATGTACAGTTAAAACTAGAAGTCCTGTCACAAACTGTGCGCTTATCTAGGCTTAAATGCGCGTAGGAATTGTGCGCAATTGCCATATTGAATGGCATTTAAAGCACGGCAGGTTCACCTGGTTACTCATAGCAAACACAGGCAATGTTTCTGTCAATGGATCTCCGGGTTACCCGGAGGTCCATTGGCTGAACATTGCTTGTGCACAGGTCATACATGTATGTACAGAATTTGATAGCCTTACTATGGTCATAACTCATAGATTAATGCACATATCGATGTGCTATTTGTGCGCATTTCATGACAGGGCTTCTAATTTTAACTGTACTGAGGCCATATAGCTCTACATGTACATGTATATACATGTAAACTAGGGGAATTTGCTTTTTGGCAGGGTAATTTCTCAATATACTGCAAGAGTTTTTATTCAGTTATCAGGAGTTTACTCTGTAATCTACATGCAATTAAAAGGTCAACTCTGTATGCAGGGGCCGACTTCATTTTTACAAATTTTCAAACTTGGATAAATTTTGATTAGCATTTCCTATTATTTACATGAGTTTTCATTTGAAATTGATTAGCTCTAGTTGAAAATTGATTCGAAAACTGTCAATCCAGTTAAATCGAGCCATGTTTGTATGGAAGGAATGGTAAATACAGTAGGGCTGCCGTGGACGGATTACTTTCCACAGGTGGGCAATTTTTCCAGGGAAGCAATAATATTGGATTCCAAACACTAATCAAAGGAATAATCATCAAAAATGACAACCCAGTGCTTCATTAATTAAAATTTTGCTGCTTATGATTTTTATAACCCGGTAAATGCATGTATGGGATATCACTGCCCACACGTGGATTACACACGGCAGCTGTACTGTAGTTTTATGTTTGGAAGTTACATTCAATTAACAGTGTTATTCAATTAAGAGATATCCAATTAAGTAGGCTCCACTTTACAAACAAATTTGCCCTACTCAGAGCTCAAGATAGATTTGGGTGTGAAGGGTACATGTGGATAATATCAGCTGGAACAAGCCATTGGATGACCACAATAATACATGTACTTCAATCCTATTTGCCCTCTGATGATAATTCGGATTACATTGTAACTCCAACACTTGACGTAATATCTTTGGAAGCTCTCTCCTGATAGCTTCAGTGATCTTTTACTTGCAAAAACTCTTGTAATCTGTCGAGGAATTCACCTGAATAATTCTCCACATTTATAGACATTTTCAGCCCCAGTATATCCAGTACATCATTGAGATCAGCAAACAAGATATAATAGAATAAATGCTCAGTTTGTAACTAGAAGATAGAAAAATGACCCAATTCCTGTTTTTAACTCCTGTTAATTCAATATTTTACTCTGGCAGAGTGGCTATTCAATTAACACGGTTTCATTGTACTACTAATTTGACCTAATTTGATACCAGTGCATAATTTCTGTCAAACTGGGAATTAAAAAATAGTGTATCTAAAATTATTAACCCTTTACCAAACGAATCGGCCACATCCGCCCGTGTAATATGCAAATTCAGCAATTGAAAAAAATATTATTTTTCAAACAATTTCAACAAAACCATATCATGTGACCTCTCGTTGGAACGAGCTCGTCGAGCTTGTTCCAACGAGGGGTCACATGATATGGTTTTGTTTAAATTTTTTTGAAAAATTTGAAAAAATGATATTTAAAATAATAAATTTTGATATCGTCTGCGTTGGGTAAAGGGTTAAGGTGCATTTTTAGGAAAGCTAAAATTGGCACCGCAGATGTTCAAGGAACATGTAAGTGATTTTAGAAAGGGTGTGTTATTTTCTTCAGCTCAGGAAGACATGTGGAGTATGTAGACTACAATGTATCCTATTTCCAAGGGCAAGGGGGCTGGGGTATCAAAAAAGGGCACTGGGTATGAGTTAAGACCCGAAGTACACATGTACAACACATCAAACATTGTAATGTACACTCAATAGTATTTACATTATTACATGTACAGTACGTGGAGAGTTTATTATCACTAAATCACCTGCAGGGTGGAGATTCCACCCAAGCAATAATTGCAAATGTGTTGCAAAGCATAACCAGCACAAGCAAAGTTTCAGCCAATGGACCTCCGGGTTAAACCCGGAGGTCCATTGGCTGAAACATTGCTTGTGTTTTTTGTCGATATGTACAAAATTTGAAAGTTATAGCTTGGGTGATAACTCTACTCCACAGGTGATTTAGTCACAATCCACTCTCCACGTACTGTATATCGTCCCTTGAGAGGAACAATAAACATTGCAGAAGGCACTTTATTCCACTGCAGGGATGATATAAAACTTTAGAAATCATGCCTGATTGCATAGCTTCTGTTTTGGTGAGTATCGACAAAACTCTGTCATTAGGCCTATGTACCTCATAACCCCCCCCCCCCCCCCCCTACCCCATAGGTACATGTACTGGCGCAAGTAACATAGGCTACATGAGAAATGATGAATACTTGAGAGTTTTTCAGTTACAGTACTCAGAAAGTACATGTAACGTCTTCTCCACTAGTGCAGTTCTGGCAAAAAAGGCATATGCTGCCCCCTAGCCATAGGGCAGGGGAGGGGGGGGGGGGGGGGCAGATGCCCCTGCACCCTCTCCACATCCAATGCTCTTGCTGCTGATAATTAGGTAGCAAAAAAAAGGTGTCCCTCAGTTGAAAATAAAGGGGAGTCATTGGTACATGAGTGTAATGAAGCACAAATTGACCTCTTAATTTTTAGAAAATACATGGAAATAGTTTACCTCTTACAGAATATTTTACAAACTATTATTTTTTAATTTTCAAAAAAATAGTAATATACAGTATGTGGAGAGTGGATTGTAACTAAATCACTTACAAAGTGGTGCTATCACCCAAAGCATCACTTTCAAATTCTGTACATACATGTATGGACAAAAAACACAAGCAATGTTTCAGCCAATGGACCTCCGGGTTTAACCTGGAGGTCCACTGGCTGTAACTTTGCTTCTGCTTGTTATGCTTTGAAACAAATTTGCAATTATTTCTTGGATGGAATCACCACTCTATGAGTGATTTAATGATAATATACTCTCCACATACAGTACGTGGAGAGTGTATTATCACTAAATCACCCACGGAGTGGAGATTCCACCCAAGCAATAATTGCGAATTTGTTACAAAGCAGCAATGTTTCAGCCAATGGACCTCTGGGTTGAACCCGGAGGTCCACTGGCTGAAACATTGCTTGTGTTTTTTGTCGATATGAACAAAATTTGAAAGTTACAGCTTGGGTGATATCCCCACTCCGTGGGTGATTTAGTTACAATCCACTCTCCACATACTGTATAGTATGGCCGTTGTGGACAGGTGACTTACCAGAAGGTGGGCAGTATTTCCACAGGCGCAATAATATTAGATTGCAAACACTAATTATAGAAATAATCACCAAAAACTTAATTAATGCAGCACCGGGTACAACCCGGTCCTTCATTAATTAAAATATTGCTTATGATGATTTTTATTACCTGGTAAATGCATACGTGAACATAGCTGCCCATGTGTGGATTACGACCGGTTCATGGTGACTGTACTGTATGAAAGACTCCAATCAAGACAACCATGTCCCCACTCAAAAATTATTGATAACGTGTGACACAACTAAACCTCCCTTCGTGATGCTACAGATTGAGAGAAGTAATTACATGTACACGTATATGGTTATGTACACTGTACATTGTATATGACATAGCAGAATCTGATTCTTCTGGTAGAAGTTGGAATTCCAGATTCTTCTAGTAAAGCTGGGATTACAACATCTATTTCAAACCTCAGGTCATTTGGTTTGGTTGTAAATTTTGGAAACAAAAGTACATGTATTAGTGGAGGTAATATTAATATATTATTTCAATTAATTCATGTCCTGCTTGACATGTCTGACATATTGCAATATGTTTTTATTCCAAAACTGAATAGGGGTGGGGAATGTCTAAGTCTGCTAAATTGGGGGGAGTGGGGGGGTGAATAGGAGGGTTTGACCAGTACAGGGAGAGTAACTGGGAGGAAATGGTTTTGGGAGGAAATGTCCCAATACCCACAACATAATGCGATCAACTAATTCGTAGGACAACATACATGCATGGTTTCTTTTGATTAACTTCAGTAGTGGCTGAATATGGGGTCCTTCCCCAAAGGTATTTTGGCATGTTTTTTCCTAATCAAACCTAAAATCTCTCAAGCTCAGTCACTATTTAAGCAAATATTTAATTCACAGTTGGTGTCCAGAACTGCGTGGTCACATGTACAATGTTAGCTCTCAGAAAACCAACAAGTACACGTACCACCACACATGAATGAAGAAAGCATCTGAATTCAAGGGCAAACAACAGGTTCTTTTTTTAACCCTTAGAGGGCTAATTCCGATTTTGAATTTAACAAAATAGGTGCCCTAACAGTAAGCATATACATGTAGATACACTCCCATGTTACATGTACATTGAAGAATCCTGTCTTTTGTTTCTAGACAAGTCTTGGCAGAGGCGGACTGGCCCTATGGTCCACAAGGAAAATTCCTGGTGGGCCCCCTATAGGGTTTCCCCTGGGGACCCCGCAAAAGTGATACAACCCAACACCTGTTGGTGTGTGAAATTTCCTGAAAATGACCAAAAGGCAAAATGCATGTGATTGCTCAGATTGCTGTTATATCAAAATATTCTCTATGTGGACTGCCATTGGCATACATGTAGAGAACATTTTGAAATACCAGCAGTCTGTCTGCCACTGATCCCTCAGATGAAAGAAAACAGTATTCCTTCATTTTCAGAAATCAAAATGTTGCCACTGAACTATGATCTTCTTGATGGGTCCTCCCTACTCCCCCACCCCCCACCCAGTAGAACCATTTTTGTTGAATTTTCGATGAAGATGATACAACAATGCCATCAAAATATCCTCTATGTTGACTGCCATTGATCGCTCAGATGCAAGGAAGCTGCATTCATTCAGTTCAAAAAATCAAAATTTGGTGCATTTCCCAGTAACTTTTCTTGGCCCAGTCTGCCCCTGAGTCTGCAACGGAGACAAGTCTACAGACTTTTCCAATTGCATGCACCCTGGACTCTTTCCTAAACAGGGAAGATTAGAATCCCTGTAATGCCCAACTCTCAACTAAAAGAACTTATTGAAATGTGTAAAAACCCTGTTGATAATCATACCAGATTTGATAGTCCATTATCACACTTCAGTAAACTAAAATGAAGAAGAAACTGAACAAAAGTATTTCTAATAGCGTGACTTTTATTTTATGGCACCAGGAATTTTTTTTTCAATTTCATTCATATGGAGGTGACAGGGACGTGGCTAGAGGTTTCTGATTGGGGTGTGTAGAGTAGTGAATTTCCAACTTGGGGGAGGGGGAAACCCCCCTCCCCAGTTGGAAATTCACTACCGAGAAGCATTTTGAAAATGAAGCCATGAAAGGGGGCATAAAATTTATTCTAGTAACTGAAATGTCAACACATTTATGATAGAATTATCAGGTTATTATTATTTGGTATTATTCTGGGAGTTCAACATGTGTTAAACAAATGCTCAAGCTTAGAACTTTGAGCAATTCACACTATCCTAACATTAAATCAGATTTTATGCAGGAATGATCAATTTTTGATGTTTCATCATTTTGTAACTGTGAAAGATGGAATCAACTTTTTTTATCATGATAAGTAAGCATACTATAGGAATCTCATACCGATTGACATCATTCATACTTATGAAGCTTGATATTGCGTGCACTAAAGTTGTAAAAATAGGAACAGTTGGAATTTTTGCCAATTTGAAACCGAGTTGGATTTTGGGAGGTAAAGGAGACATCAGCATCACCAAAGGAGCTCTAAAATCCAGATAGATGGAATTTGGAATTTCCAACTAATCATGACTTGCCCTCCGAATTTCCAACTATAGGAAATTTTGACCAGAGGGGTGGGGGGGGGGGGGGGTCCTCAATGAAAATGCAGAAAGGAAGAAGGCTCCAACTAGGGTTCTTTGGGGGTTACATACAACTCAAGTTGAAATAAGTTGTGGAGTGACCAGAAGACGAAATAAGTTGTGGGATAACTAGAAGACAATTTCTTCACGTTTTCCCTTCATAATCTGATAATATTTCAACAACTTGCAGGCCTTTATATTACCCCAAATTCAAGCCAGTAAAGAGTGCTCTAAAATGAAGATACTTGTTAAGAAATACTTTTGCACCATGCAAAATGGGACTTACATGTAGAAAGCCCTGTATTGCATTCTATTTGTATGTATATTGACTAATCGCGCAGTTTCTCATATTTTGGGGACATATTTTAATTGAATCTGGAGTCCCTAAATTAGACCAATCTAAAGCCCTGAACTTGACATCATATCTGGAGAAGATCTCCCAAGAAATTATGTCAAGAGTTTTTCATCAGAGGAAAAATAGTATTGGAATTATTATCAGTGGAAAACAGAATTAATTCTTGCTTGCTGTTTTGGTGGACAGTCCAGCCCAAGACACAAAATCTCTTGGTATTTAAATTACAAATGTAGTGTAAGTTTGACCACCCATTCCACCCCCCACCGCCCGCCCCATAAAATTTAAATGGACTTTTTTGACCAATGACTTCTGGAGTTAAATTTAGATTAATTTTTCGTCAAATCTTGTCATGGCTGCTTCACAGTAGCCATGACAAGCTTTTATAAACATATTTTGAATATACTGTGGGTTAAATTTCAAGCAGTTTATCCATTTGATATGATTACTTTTTAGGGTCCCCTTAAGTTCCCTTCTCCCCCTGAAATTTGAGAATTTATACTTAATTGTGGGGGGGGGGGGGCTGAGAAACATCCCCACCCCATCCAAAACTGTAAAGTCTGTATTCCCAATAGTTGTCAACATCGAAACGTTCTCAAAAACAATACAAACCCAGCAAACCAGTGGATGTTCCATGATAGATCCCCCGACGTCTTCCATGTTTCGGAGTAGAAAATTATCAGGCTCTCAGAGATATTTCAAGTGGTAATATTCCAATGACATTTCCTCAGGCTTTTCATAATCCAACGTCAGGAGAGGTCGAATAAAAATATTCCTTTCTGAGTTTCTGTGGAATTGAACTTCGTCTAAAACTGTTTTTTACACATCATATTGGTAAATTTCTTCATAGAGAAAACGAATAAATCCAAGCGAACTTAGCGAAGTGGTCACAGCCATTGTCAACAAGTTCAGAGTATTTACAAACCAGACAGGCACGATCATGAAATCCGTCTTACTAATCCATATCGGGTTTGTTTTTGAATAAGATCAAAACAGAATATATTGTTCGATTACAGACACTAAACTTCTCGAGTCGTTTGATAATATTTTCTTCGACACTCCAGCCACAAGATTAGATTTTTACACCGACATCAACTTCGATCCCCGACCCAGTGCGTTAATTTCCATTTCGGCTGACAATGAAGAAATAAAGAGAAACGAAATCAACTCCACGAGCGCCAGTTTTTGTTGTCAATACCTGCATACAAATTCTTTGTCAAAACACATGGCCTCCTATTTGTCACATCAACTTTTCAGGTATCAGCCAATCAACTGGAACCATATGACCTTTGAACCTAAACAAGATTAGCCCGCTTTCTGTTTGAAGGTGGAAAATGTTACGTGATTCCACCTTTGGAAACGTTGATTTACTTAAATGGTTTAAGCACTGTGTAAAAATAGACAACGCGATTTAATACAGTACGTAAACCATTTAAGAAATTTCATGAAAACACTAATCTAGTTAGCATGCAAGTAGAATAATAGAACTAAATTATCAATGCAAACCGAACCTCTTCTGTGACAATGGGATTTAGATTTAGGGGAGATAAACTAGTCACTCATATTTTTAAGCATCAGGCAAATGAAAAAATTGTAAAATTAATAACAATGAAAAGACGAAAGAAATAAAAAAAAACGAATGTTTTTTCAATTTTAAATGAATTTTTATGGCTGCTATGCAAGGGCGAGGGGGCCGAATATAACCGAGGGGGGGGGGGGGGGGGGCGTGGCGTATGATGAAGTGCTTTGATGATGTCGTTGTAATATTTCTTCAGTTCGGACTTGATGGTTGGAATATTTGTCATTGGGGACATCAGTTTAAAAGAATTAAGAAATTTGTTTACGGAGAAATGCATGTAGGCCTAGTTGTCGTGATGTATGGGCTTTCAGCAGGGAGGTGACTAGAGGTTTCCGATTGGGGAGATGTAGGGTAGTGAATTTCCAACTAAGGTGAGGGACCGGGGGACCCCCCACACATTTATGATAGAATTATCAGGTCATTATTATTTGGTATTATTCTGGGAGTTGAATATGTGCTAAACAAATGTTCAAGCTTAGAACTTTGAGCAATTCACACTGTCCTAACATTAAATCAGATATTATGCAGGAATAATCAATTTTCGATGTTTCATCATTTTGTGTAACAGTGAGTGATGGAATTAACTCAGGATAACGATTTTACATGATATGATTTTCTTGAAGTGCATTTCGAGGATTTTTTTTTACTACGATAAGTAACGTACTATAAAAATCTCGTACCGATTGACATCATGAAGCTCCACATTGCGTACACTGTAGTTGTAAATAGTAATAGTTGGAATTTTTGCCGATTTGAAACTGAGTTGGAATTTTGGGAAGTAAAGGAGACACCAGCCTCACCAAAGAAGCTCTAAAATCCAGATAGATGGAATTTCCAAACTCATGACTTGCCCTCCGAATTTCCAATTATAGGAGTTTTTTGGCAGGATTTGGAGGGGGGGGGGAGTCGACACCCCCACACCCGCCCCCTGTCGCCACGTCCCTGACTTCCAGCCTTATTTAATACACAGACAACGGACTCAAAATGGTCATGCTTGGACTCCAACATTCCTAAGAACGATTTTTTTTATCTAAGAGACTAAGATTCCAATCCAGATGAAAACGTCCCAACTGGAAATATTTATTGGGGTGGGTCTCACTCCCGATAGTTACGCCCCTACTTCTAAAGTGTGGTATTTGAAGAAATCGAAAGCGAACTGTAAGAATGAAAATGATTTATAATTTGTGTCTATTTCCAGTGGAATACCTAGATTTTTCTTGAGAGACGAGACCACAAAATGTCTGATAAAAATTGGCGATGTACAGCATCGCCGTGTGTCACTTGGGACCCGCGGCGACGCTTTGTCTTGCTCACTTGTAGTGCTGAGTAACATTTTTGGACAGCCATTAGGCCAATGGACAAAAGATTAATGCTAAATCAAGTTTAAATTCATCTCACTTCAGTTCCGGGGAAAGGGGTTGAGAGAGGGGGCGGAGTTTGGCCCCTCACTTTTTCAAATCACCTATTTTACAATTACACCTGGATGTTTTTAATCAACATTTATTTATTATCATTAATAATTCTTTGCTCAACGAACAGAAGACGACGACTTGTATCAAAACATTCTAGAATACGGTAACTAAAACATTTTCCCCCCAAAAACAAAGCTTAGGATCCCTCGTTGGAACAGGCTCAACGAGTTGGTTACAATGAAAGGTCATAAACTATTTTTTGAAACAAAACTACGCCACTTTCATTCAATTTCATACTCCCGATCTCATTATGATATGCTGTTTATAAGTAAAAAGTTTCGGAAGTATAGGAATATCAGAGGCGGCGGATACCAGTGAGGGGTGGGTGCCTGGAATGTGGTGCTACCCTATTTTTGTCCTGAGATACGCAACTTGGCCAACTCGACACATTTTGGAATATGTTTTAGCCAAAATATCAATAATTTTCCTTTTAATTTTCAAAATTGCACCAACAAAAGGCTCCTAGATTTTCGGACAAAATGTTTGGTGAGGGTGGGTGGGTGAGTGGGGGCGCCCCGCGTTGTCTTTATGCAACTTGGACAGAGATTAGAACAAGAACGAGACAACTGGCGATGCCTTCTGTCGCCAATTCTTGTAAGAAACTTCATCGTCTCGCCTCCAAGAGAAGGAGTCACACTTTGAAAAAAAGAAAAGAACCAGAAAACAAAATATATAAACGATGTTCAAAATGAGTACTCTCATACAGTTTAACATGGTGATTCAGTTTTCATACAGACGACCGTCATTTGAATTAAAATGTCCAACAAACCTCCAAATTTACGACACATTTGATATAGAGTGGGTGGCCACCTCAGCCCCCCCCCCCCCCCCCTCAACATACTAAATTACACCTCATATAAACTCTACTGCATCTCCGGTAGTCTTTAAATTCGTTGTCATCCTCGATGTAACATTCACAAGGATATTCATTAGTTTGGGAATCGCGTGAATGTCACTTGAGCTAGGGCCTTGCCTGAGTAGAAGGCGGGCTCACGGGCTGAACTGTACATCAAGGCAGTTTTCCCGAATAAGCAGCGACCACGGTGAATAACTTTTGTCGCGGAGCACAGTACATTTATGGCCGCGACTGTCATTGTCTGGGACGACAGTAGCAAGTTTGAGTGACGGGAGCAGGTTAACCCCATGAAAATGGTGTCAAAATAGGTCGACATAAATTTCAATAAGACTGAATCAGTTATATTCCTGAATGCATTATGGGAAACACTTACAGCTCATCATTTTCGATTTTTAGACATCAGAGTGCAATAGGTTTAAGAGAGAGGCGCGTTTCAAGATTGAAATTATTTTTAGTGCGGGTCGACCTGTGCTTAAACTTAATTCAGCAAAGAACGACCAACGCTTGAGAAAAATATCATTTTCTATTTTTTAAATCTTGTTTTGTTCAATTTCCTTTTTAAAGCACAAACTTACATAGGTATGGTCCTTCAACGGAACGAGCTCTTCTATAAGAAATACAAAATGGCACCGAGTCGAGCTTGGGGGAAGAGAAGAATATGCCCTGAGAATTAAAATGAAACTATAAGGACAAATAACAAAAATACATTTGGTTCTTGAGCAATTAATTTTTCAAATCAATGAGGGAGAGATGCTTTCATTTTTTATTTTTTTATTTGATAATTGGCAGAATGCTATATTATTGTTCGTCAGAAAAAATTGTTAAAATTTATGGTAATGCGTACAGGCACTCTGCCATAAATTACAACAAGGCAAATCCATATAGGCTAAATAATTTCACTTGATTGATTTTAAGGAGCACATCCACAGAATATGAAGACTTTAAGTTGTTGCACCCACACTTAGGAAAAATGCCCAAATTTGGACTGCCTGCAATTAACCAGTTAATAAAGAAATATGAAATTCATTTGTGTTCAATTATGTTTATGTATATCTCTTTCGAAAAAATAAATACCATCCACATTTTGGAGATATTTTCTGTACAACAGAACAAACTGGATGTTTACAAAACAAATACATAAATAGACACTGCATTTTAACCCTTTACTCAACGTGACGATCAAAACCGGCCAGCGCTATTCACAAAAATCGCCAATTAATTGTCATTATTTTTCTCAAAAACATTGGTTATAACCCTCGTTGGAACGAGCTCGTCAAGCTCGTTCCAATGAAGGGTCATAACCTATGTTTTTGAGACAAAAAATGAAAAAATAAAATAGTTATTCAAGAATTTGTTTGCAAATGTCGTCTGCTTTTCATGTTAGGTAAACGGTTAATCATGCTTTGTTGAGAACATGTGCAAATAAATATATATCAATCAAAAAAGGTAAAGTTTTAGAGTCTCATAATTTTATAACAACTTTGGAAGACACTGCTAGCCAATACAAATGTTCAACGAGAGGGAGGTGGTGGGGGGGGGGGGGGATTCTATGAGGGAGGTGTCAGAACCAAATACTTTTTTAGCCTAAACTGACGAATTTCTGAATTTATTTGCCGCCGTTTTTCCTCGGCGATTAACCTATTACCTTACCTAAACAGAATACACTTAGCAACAACAACAACAACAACAAACAACAACAACAACAAATCTGGTTATGTTTTTCCGGCTCACATCCACCAATTAATGGCCTCACGATGATGGTCGATTGGGGTGCAAACCTGATTTGTCCCGACTGTGATGACCCCATGTCCCGATTGAAAAGAATATGCCATGCCCTGATGCTTCAGGTGGAGAATTTGTCAGACAGGAATATAGTTGAAAATCTCAAATGTTCTTGGAAATTGACTTGAGGATTTTTAAATAATAGCTACTTTGTCAGTGAGAATTATTAAATTAGGAGGATTATTCAATTAACAGGGATGTGATCACTTTTTTGTATTCTAGAGATGGCATCTATTTTATTAAATTTTGCTTGACAGAGCTCATGGAGTTCTGTCAAACAAGATATAATAGATTAAATAACTGTATTGGATGTTCTGGGGGAAAATAGGTCTATACACAAGGCGAAGTAGGTGATTGTCACGTAATTTATCGTCATATATATATTTCAAGATTTTTTAGTCAACTAACGAGGTTACTCTGTAACCTGTATGTAATAAACAGACCAAATTTGTATTTAAGGTATGGTAAATGATTTTGTGTTTGGATGGTAAATTCCATTAAATGGGTCATTCTATTAAGAGATGTCCAGTTAACTGGGTTCTACTGTAGTCGTGATCAAATCGGCCATGTTTGGCCCACAACATCCCGAGTCGGATTTCAAAGACCTCCCTTTATATAACCGACTGTGTGTGTGACATACCAGTTAGTCCAACTGGCAAGTCTAAAGTCTTGTTCGAAGGTACATGATTACTAGCAAGAGCGAATCGATGTCTAAGACTTCAAATCAGAAGGCAATGTCCCGACTGGAAAATATATTGTGGGAGGAGTGTCACATACACCCCCTCCCTTAGTTACGCAAATGTCAACCCATATATTTTCTGATTTTCTGGGAAATATACTCAGATGCTGATCCGAAGCTAGGATGCCAAATCTTGCCAGACAACATGGAGTGGAAAGGTAAAAGTCTCCAAGATAGACATGCATGGTAAGTCCCAGGCTTACCCTATAAATGCATGGAAGTGCTGAGTTGCGGGAGGAAATGGAGGTGGCCCGCTTGGATTCGGGTTGGAGTCAGCCTGGTTTGTGGTAATATGAAATGCTCAATAGTGGAGTGACATTACACAAAATCAAACTTTAAACCAACCACTCACTGTTTGTCACATAATGACCAATGACCATGAAAGCATACTCAAGAAAATGGTTATCACGCACGGAAGGCGCACATGGACGACATGCACACACGCAGAATAACCCCTTTCGACTCTTTTAGCTGTATAATTGTAGTTTTTGTCCGAAAATGTCTGGCCGAGGTGGAGTTGGAAAGGAAGATTATCGACTTTGGCGTGGATTCTTTCTCTTCTTCCTGGCTTTGGAATTCTCAGGCTTGGTGATGGTGACATCTGATGGAATGAACTGTTGACTGACTATACTATCTTAGCTCGAGAATCTGTCTATGGCCTCTTCAGTCTTGAGTGAGGAGTAGGAGGCGGGGAGAAAGCAACTTCCATTTTCGCCTCCGCCTCCACGGGTTGTTCCACATCCACTGAAGGAGGGGTTGGCTGATGGGTTGGTAGAGCTGTACACGTGATGGGGGAGGAAGTGGTATAGCTGCCTCTTCCGCTTTCTGCACGTCATCTCTGGCTTTCTTCTTCTCCAGAAAGGCATCAAGGCACTGAGCAGCCCGACGCTTTGTAGAAGGGCACTTCTTCTTCCCCTTCTTGATCTCTGCGGGAGTTGATCCTGACTTCCTCAGATGAAGACAGTGTGAGAGGAGGTCCTCTCACAAAAAGTATTACCTCTCCCCGAGGGTGGCAGTGTACTGTCTTTAGTCTCAAATACCACAGTTAGATGGACGCCCTCGCCTTTCACTTGGGGAGTTCAAGTGAGAGGACAAGAGACGCCCAGAGCTAAAAGGGTTCTCTCGTCTGCTGCTGGAAAAGCCAACTGAGTGAGTAATTGGTGCATTTTCCCACTGTGGAGTGAGAGATTCGATTGACCCGACGTGGATAACAAATTATAACAAGAAGGATTCTTTTTATTTCCAATCGTGATTTACAAAACCGGACACGAAATAATATGGTTCCATGGCATAGCGACAGGCAACAATATAACAGCAACATCGCCTCGCCAACAATCACAAGTCAATTCAAATAAGAAATTGAGACTACCCAAAAAAAAGGGTTACGCTAACTTTTTCCAGGCAACATTTTCCAGATAAACCTTTATTCAGAATTTTAAACGAGAGAAAGATAAATACCGAAATACTAAATTTCTTTCATTAATATGACTATTTGCTGTGTTGTAATGCACAGGCACAGTCAGAAAGAGCACAGGAGGCCATTTTAAACAATGTATACAACCCAACAGTTCATTCTCAAAATAGATAAGTTTTATCAAGGACGTATGAAACCCGGGGGAGACACAGGGGCACGTTCCGTTCCTCGATGTTTGAGAGAGAGAGAGAGAGAGAGAGAGAGAGAGAGAGAGAGAGAGAGAGAGAGAGAGAGAAAGAGTGGTCCAATTTATCCTCTGGTTTGTTTTGGTTTGAGGCCATGATTCCGCTCGGGGTCCCCAGAGGGTAAATTTGGTGAGGCTATACTAAATTCACCCTCTGGGGACCTCATTCAGCAGATGACAGATTGCTTATTTTCAGGCTTGGCAGTGGGATTACATTATAACTGATCCTCTATTTGTTGCTCATTTTGCTGTTTGTTCATCCAGAGAGAGAGAGAGAGAGAGAGAGAGAAGTGCGCGCGCGTGCGTGCGTGCGTGCGTGCGTGCGTGCGTGTGTGTGTGTGTGTGTGTGTGTGTGTGTGTGTGTGTGTGTGTGTGTGTGTGTGTGTGTGTGTGTGGAGGGGGGGGGGGGTGATGATTGGGCCAATATTATGGTTATCTCTACCAATATATTTTTATACCCTAACACCTTCACCAGAGTATATGGTTACGCGGAGGTCTCTCACAACTAAAATGCAGTCACTTCCATGAAACTTGTCTTTTTCTCTTGGGGTCTTCTCGTAAATGAAGTCTTATTGGGAATTATCAGGAACGGGTGCACAGACTCTTTACTCTTAATTTGTGTCTAAAGATCCACACGAATGATTTGTCTCTTCCACGTCCTAAATTTAAAGCCGAGAAAAAAAGCACATTTTTGACTTCATATTCAAAAACATTCTCCACCGGGCCGAAACATTGCTTTCACCCAGTGGGGGATTTTGTTTTTGAATACGATATTCCTACTATACCTCAAATGAATGGGTTCACCATTGAAATACAGAAATCGGTGTGGTGTGGGGGGGGGGGGGGGGCACATTGAACACGTGCCTCTCAACTTTTTTCCTTAAGACTTGTTACGTTACACAATGAGTTAAAATGGGTGCGTGCAAACGTTTCAGTCTAAGGCATTCCTGTAATATATGATTTACAAATCTAGTCATCAAATGGCCAAAGAATCCCACCTTCGGTCGCTTCGGTCCGTTTCTTCTACTTCAACCATCTCCCAACCCGAAGGCGAAGAAATGAGTCGGACAGTGACCACATCGCGTCAAGTTCATCTAAACGAGTGACTACAGCGACCTTAACTTTTGTCCCACCGGGTCGAACCATGGTAGCCTTGAAAATTTGTGCCCCTCCACTTTTATCTTGTTTCCACCGCCTCTGTTGTTATATATCTGGGGTATGTGCCCTTTTATGACTGTGTCCCGGTCCCAACCTACCCCAAATTAGAAGTGCTTTTTACGCCACTTCAGTTTTATAATTATTGTATTTTAAATTACGGATCTGGGAAAAGTTAACATATGAATGCCAATGGCAATTCGAGTGGACAGATTTGTCTAAGAGCTAGTAATGTATGTTAACGAAAAATAAGTCGTCCTCTTTTTTTTCTGGCCCATGAAACGACAGTACGGCCAATTTGTACAGGCATGTATAATTACAAAAGTGTAATTAAAAAAAAAATACAATAAATCCTCTGACTGAATCAGCTGTTCCACGGACTCAACGGGATCAAATTAATACTCGTATTCTACACCTTTCTGACAAATTCATCCTTTGACGGAGAGGTACAAAAAGCTACGGTCAGCATTTCGTATTTAAAAAAAACCCAAAACAAAAGAAAAAAAATATTGTGAAGTGGGTAGGTTGAGAGAGGCTAAATGTAATGTGGCGCGAATTATTCAAAATTCCTATATTTGCAAGTCTTTGGGGATCTATGTGCTAATCTTTGAAATTTAAATTATTGTCTTAAAAACGAGTGGATGGACCAACAATGGGTGAAAAGCTCAGATAGTCTTTTTTATGAAAAATAAGAAGCTTGGAAGTCACTAATCAGGAACGTTGCCACAGGGTGGGCGATGGGGTGCACCCCTTCACGCGTTAAATTTACAATAGTTGGAAATTCGAAGCCCCAAACTGAAAAGGAAATTGGAAATTTCAGACTGGGCGCGTGTGGTATTTTTCCAAACATGCCTAGGATTTGGCCAAAATGGAGTTTTTAGGCTGAAAAGTAGTGAAAATCACCCACCCGAATATTGATTTGTTACTGGAATTTGTGACTACCGAGAGCCTCATCTGGATAATTTACAAGGGGGGAGGGGTATACAAAAGGAATTCTGCAACTTACCTGACCGAGTGATGCAAGCCCAAAGTTGGGCTTTATTCTGGGTGCAGGTAACACAGTTTAAAGACTCCATATTTTAAGGATGTGCATCATATAATCTTTGACTTCAAGCTATTTGCTCTGTGTGTATTTGCCTTGTTACAGTTTATGGGAGAGTGCCCAAAGGCACTCTCCATTAAATTGTTACAAGGTAAAAGACATGAGAACAAATGTTGATGATCGAGAACAATTTTAATAACACTCTACCAGTTATAACCTGTAGTTGGAAAATGTTGACTCAGGGGAGGGGGGGGGGGGGGTATTATTGAAATGCGTTTGGAAATCTAGAGGTAGATATCCTCCTCCCAAGACCCCTTAGCAGCGTCCTTATCGCTAACGAGGATGTTTATTTGCTTGTCAGTAATAGAATAGGAAGCAGTTGGTTAAATAAATGTCCCGGTGGAAATGTAATATCGCAGTCAACCCTTATAGCCAAAAGATGTGAAATAGCGGTTTCTTCCTTGATTGAGCAGGGGGAAGAGGGGCGCAACAAAATGCCAGAGTATTAGGTCCGAGTGGGTGGTTCCCTGCGGCGAAGCAAGTTTTCGCGACAATAATGTAAATTTTCCCTCCAAAATACCATAAAAATAACTTACTAATACTAAAGTTAATTATAAGTATCAGAATCATGAGACATATTTGAGCATTATTTCACATAGGCGGGGGCGGGGGGAGGGGATACTGTTCCAACTATACCCCAAAATTCCAGCTTTAATGGGCCATAATTAGTGGATGAGACTGGTTATGTATGAGGGAAAACAAATTACAATACAAGAAAACTCTTTTCTCACAGTTCCACGTGTATTCTTTGGTTTCGATTGTTTAACATACTGCCTTTAGTCATTTAAGTTTTTTTTCATATTCAAAACAGCCCTTAAATGAACAAATCAAGCATCGGGGCACGAAAAGATTGAGAAGGAAATACTGTGGCCTGAACCTATTACACTTTAGGAATATGTGGGACACTTACAGTAAAAAAATGATCAAAATTTATGAAAACTTTTCAAATGTCCATACATGAAAATCAAACGATCAAGTTCAGTTGTATTCTGTTAGGCACGGTATTTTCATAACAGGGTGTTCTCGATTTACATTCTTCTTGCTCTTTTCAGCTGTTCTGTTCTACGCTGCTTGCTGCACCATAAAAAACCGTTATACTGCCAGGTATGCACCTTTTCTTCGAAACTTACCCATCAAAGGGTCTCTCTTTGGCCTTGGCAAAATCTCACCTGGGTGGATAGGGGTGGGTGTCCCGGACAGGGCTGGCAAAAACTTGCATTCATGGGTGATGAGTACTCTGATCTTAGAAAACAGAAAATTCCAAGAAAATCCCACCTGGTACAAAAAGACCCCACCCCACCCCAACGTTACCCCCACCCCCGGGCTGAGCCAGTTTTACTTCACCCTCATGTGAATTTTGTTTGCGATATCAACTTCTCATGTACGGGTTATAGCCCTTGATGTGAATAGAGAAGATCTACGAAGTGGTGACGTCCCTTGATGTGCGAAAATCCGAGTTTGAATTGTTCTTGACAGGTGCGCGTATTGAAATCCAGATATTCATTGGCCTTTTGAAGCAAGCAGGTGCTGCCCTTTTGACATATTAAAGGAAAAATAATAACCAACATCCCCCAAATCAAACAGACCATTACTCAAAAATATATATCTACCTCGCTTTAGTTTTTTACCAAGAGGTGGTGGCTGAGTGGATAAGTGGGTGATGGCCGAATTGATAAGCCCCCGGCCTTTTAAGCCAGGTCCTAGGATCAAACCTCTGTCGGGAAAGTTCTCGAGGTTTCCGAACACTCACTGGCAGCACCACTTATGGGGATGATGTTGTCACATCGTGTCGACCTATTGATGGGGGCGTAAAATGGTTATCCCCTCTACGGAGAGAGACAAACTAGGTGCAGGCTAAAAATCCCTTCGCAGTATTTGAAAGAGTGAGGCCACGAAGTTGCCGCTTCCAGGGTCATCCAACAAACAATGTCACTCGAAAGGAATGGTTTCGCGCGCCGAAGGCGCGCAGGGACGGTATGGAGAACAAGCCCCTTTCGACACTCAGTGACTGTAGATGATTAGTTCTCACATGTCTAGGCATGTTGAAGGAGGAACGGCTTCAGGTACTCGGCAGGTGTCACCAGTTGCGTCGTGATGGTCTCCTGGCTGATGTCGGTTGAACCCTCGGGTGAGGACCAGTGTGAGAGGTTGGGTCCTCTCACAAAGGTACTATCTCTCCCCGAAGGTGTAGTCGATCTGGATTTTCGAGCAAGTATAGTCTGCCACTTCGAGGATGATTTTGAGTGATGTTGAGTGATGGCCATCACTGGCAAGTATAATCTGCCTCAGGCTGTCTCTGTTTGGTTGGACTCTTTGAAGGAAAACAACAATGACCCCTTTCGGGGACCACCAAGAAGAAGACCCGAACTTCCTTGGTTCGGGGGCAGGCCTGCAATTGTAATCCTATTGGGTTGGGACAAAAAGATGCGCAATGCGCTTATAAAAAGGGGCGGGAGGCAGGACCAACGCTCGCCTCCCCTAAAGTGGTCGACCACTTTTAGGGATGGAGCGGAGGATGTACAGGAACCATGGGGGTTGCCGTTTCTGTTTCTGTAACTGTTTGGCTGTCCCTAGCGGTTATTGGGGTGCTGGTCAAAAAGCATCTTCTGTGTACCTGCTTAAAAGAAGAAGGCAGAATTAGATTTCATTAGAATAAGAGATAAAAGTAGCACATTATGTTTTAATTGTGATCACAGTTAAGCTGCTGATCAGCCTGTTAGATCACCTTCATAGGGTGATAGTGAGTTTGTAGCGGGAGAGTAACAGGTTTAGACACTAAACCATACCCGAGGGTGTTTCTGTTATGCCCTGGTTTCGACCATATTTAGATTAATTTGAGTTTATTTAGGATCACGATCAAACACTGTAAATCCCACCCCCGGCCGGGGGTGGGATTTGCAGTGTTTGATCGTGATCCTAAATAATCGTGGACGCAGATTTGCTGAGATTGTGGGGGCAGGGTAGTTTGGTTCCGCGCATTGTAGCATGCCTGTAGCAGGACATGTCGTATTGTGGGGTCGCAGTAGATTTGCTTGACAGTGGCCACTCGGCCATGGAAAGGCGTTAATATACGTTTTATAACTTGTTCACCAGTTCTTGTAATACTTGTAAAATTAATAAGCTTAAAAGAAATTCGAGTGTTAACCTGATTTCCGACTGAGATCGTCGTATGTTATACTGTCTGCAGTATACTCATTGCATTTGTAGGAACATTCAATGATAATTTCATCCTACAGCCTAGTAGAGCAGTGGACAAGCCTGGAAATAAGAAATCTGTCATTTGCAGAATGAGACCCCCAGAGGGTAAATTTGCTGATGCTACCCCATACAGTGGTCCAATTTAGCTTCTGTTTTGTTTTGGTTTCGGAGACCATGATTCCGATTGAGGTCCCCAGAGGGTAAATTTGGTGAGGCTACCCTGCTATGCAGGGTAGTCTCACTAAATTCACCCTCTGGGGACCTCATTCAGCAGATGACAGATTGCTTATTTTCAGACTTGGCAATGGAATTACATTATAACTGATCCTCCCGACTATTTATTGCTCATTTTTCTGTTTGTTCATCCAAAGTCGAATTTTCTTTTATTCTAGGTTAAAAGCCAATCTCTCGGGCCACCAGGCATATTGTGAAAAGAATCCGACGCTGTCGTGAGTTGTTTGTTTACCCATTTTGCATGGAGTTTGCGCGCAGACTATCGTTGATTTCACCGACGTCCCTTTACTCACACAGATATACAAATATTCTGTACTGCTTTAGTTATGGATATTCAATTCAAAAAGTATTTAATTCCCCTTGCATACATGAAGACATTGACACGAGTTGTGGAACTACGTAGCGTATCATAAAACAACTACACCTATGGTCAGTCTTCATTCATATCATTTAGTAAACAAATATGTTTAAAAGTATTGATAAAGTCATTAAATAACTGATCAAATCAAGTCTCGATTGAGAATCATTTTTATTGCATTGATTCAAATAAAAAGAATGTTTATGGCATTTTTTAGATTGAGCTGGAGGGAATCATTCAATTGGTCGGAAAAGCGAACCGTTCGAAATATTCCAAACGATCGAATCTAAACACAGGCGATGGACTATTTAAGGGCCAGACAGATTCCAGACCATAACAGCGTCGAATTCCTTGCATAATTTAATTGGTGGCTTGTGAGCTTGATGGTTAATATCTTCGAGGAAAAATGGTCGTCAAGAATTCCAGAGATGTCATCAGTCAGTTTTATTTCAAGTTCCGGTTTTAAAGGGAGAGGCGAGTGTTTCTAGCCCACGCTCGACGGGTTCCCTTTATATTTCCTGCCACCTCCGATAAATTTGCTCCTGGCACCCATGTATGTACTGCACCTGTGGTTGTTGCGTTGACTCAAACGCACGTGGACTTGGATATGCGTTTTTGGAGATCTTCCTTCCCATGCTCATCCGTCCAATAAAATGCAGTATAATATAGGCCGAGGGGATCAGGATGCGTGATGGAGGTTATGAGTCTCTAATAACACAGTTCCAAGCTGCTTGGTTATGTTGTACACAGTTTGCATTTTTTGTGTAAATTTTAAGAAACATCGCGATCATTGTATTGTGAGAATGTTGTTTCAGACGTAATTAGGACTGCATGTCAGCTAATGTTGACAAAAGAATAAGTGACCGTGAAATCAACGTAATACCTTAAGTGTAATTAATTGTAATTATGTTCTAGTTTGTTCAATCACACGTTATGATGCATTCCTTGCCTAATCAGCAAGTAACAAACTACCCCCAATCAGCCATGTCAAAATACTATCGACCTGTGGTCAAACTACTCACCAAGAGACCGTAACCCGCTGTGAATGTCAATAGAAATACTTGTGACAGAATATTCATTTTTTTCTGAAGTCAGGAATGGCAAGTCGAGTATTTTGTATTGCTAAACACGATGGAATAAAATAAGTTTTCAATTTGTTTTACGGAGTTCTTCGTTCCTCCAGAAATATTTTGTTTGTTTATTGGAGTTCGACGACACTTTTAAGAGATAAGGTCATATGGCAATGAGCTCTGTCAAAGAAGATATAATTTTATAAATACCCAGTTTATGATTAGAATATAGGAAAATTACCCAATTCCTGTTAATTGTATATTTCTGTTCAGTGATTATTTTCTTCTGACAAAGTGGATATTCAGTTCACTCGACCTTTGTTTTTCATGCGTGCGTTTTACTTGACAATCCAGTACTTTCGTCTGGTGGCGTTGGTTTCCAGGTCCTATTTTGCAAGTGAAGCTGAACTTGTTAAGAACAAGCACTGCTCCACTTCCCGAGGTTGCCAAGGGGAATCTATTCTGATATAACTTAGCCTTAACCCTTTACCTATGACGAAGGCCAGATAACACTTAGAAGAACCTATCTTGAAAAACAAACCAAAAAACCCCAACATTTTTTGCTCCCAAAACGGAGCTTAGGAACCATCAACAGGCTCATGCAGTTAGCCTCCCAAAAAGAGACAACGAGATTATTTTCTTTGCGATACACGTATACAGCGCTATATTTCAGATTCAATGGGGTTTAACCAGGCCCGATAGCTGATTTGCAAATACAAACACCCGTTTATTGTCTTGTGAGTTCTTCTTCGCTATGGTGTGAGTGAGGCTTCGACCGGCTCGCTACTTGACTCACCTCGTTGTCTGAACGAGAGCCGAAGCAAATCTTTCCATTTATGGTCCTGTTCAGTTTTCAGAAAGGATGCTTGCCATATATTTTGAATATGGTTTTCGCGTCATTCGAGGTATTGGGCTGTGGTATCCAGATGCATATTTAATTTTTTTTTCAGTTTCATGTTTTCATCTTCATGCAGTATTTTTTTTCCGTTTTGTTTTTCTTCCTAATTATTCATTTTTAGCTTAACTTGACAATGCGTGCGGAAGTCTGTGAGTCTGTTCACATTTTCATTTAGCACTGGCTACACCCCGCAGTGCATGTCTGATCGTTACGAAATTTCATATGCAGGTTTGGGGTCATATCTAGATGAGAACATCCCCTTTTGGTCGCGATCGGTCAACCGGTATGGCTGCCCGAGCCCAAAACCCGAAAACCATTAGCACAGTCTACAGGTAGTATTTATGAAGGGATTTCATTGTAACTTGGCAGGATGCCTCTGTATAATGCCTAGATGAGAACGTCCCCTTTTGGGCATGATCTGTCAACCGTGATGGCTGCCCAAGCCCGAAACCCAAAAAGTTTTAGCCCAGTCTGCAAGTCATGTTTACTATGGAGGGATTTCATTGTAACTTAATAGGATGACTCCTTATGATGTCTAGATGAGAATTTCCCCATTTGGGCGTGATCTACCAACCGTGACGACTGCCCGAGCCCAAAACCAGAAAACCTTTAGCACAGTTTACAGGTCATATTTATTGAGGAATTTCATTGTAACTTGGTGGGTTGACTTCATATAATGTCTAGATGAGAATGTCCCATTTTGGACGTGATTGGGCAACTGTGACGGCTACAGGGGCCCGAAGCCCGAAAACCTTTAGCACAGTCTACAGGTCATATTTATGAAGGGATTTCATTGTAACTTGGTAGGATGACTCCAAATAATGTCTAGATGAGAACGTCCCATTTTGATCGCGATCATTCAGCCTTGATGGGTGCCCGAGCCCAAAAACCTTTAGCATAGGCAAAAGGTCATATTTTTGGAAGGATTTCATTGTAACCTGTTAGGTTGACTCCATATAATTCCTAGGTGATGGCATCTCCTTTTGGTCGTGATTGGTCAACTGTGATGGCTACAGGTGCCCGAAGCCCGAAAACCTTGAGCACAGCCTACAGGTCATATTTATGTTCATTGTAACTTCGTAGGATCACTCCAGACGATGCCCAAATGAGAATGTCCCCTTTTGGTTGCGATCATTCAACCATGATGGCTGCCCGAGCCCAAAGCCCGAAAACCTTTAGCACAGTCTTCAGGTTATATTTATGAAGGGATTTCACTGTAACTTGGTAGGTTGACTTCATATAATATCTAGATGAGAACAGCCCCTTTTGGACACCATTAGACAACTGTGACGGCTACAGAGGCCTAAAGCCCGAAAACCTTTAGCACAGTCTACAGATGATATTTATGAAGGGATTTCATTGTACCTTGGTAGGATGACTCCAAATAATGTCTAGATGAGAACGTCTCCTTTTGGTCGCGATCATTCAGCCTTGATGGCTGCCCGAGCCCAAAACGAGCAAAACCACAAAACCTTTAGCACAGTCTATAGGTCATATTTATGGAAGGATTTCACTGTAACCTGTTAGTTTGACTCCATATGATGCCATGATGATGACATCCCCTTTGGGTCGTGATTGGTCAACTGTGACGGCTTCAGGGGCCCGAAGCCCGAAAACCTTGAGCACAGTCTACAGGTCATATTTATGAAGGGATTTCATTGTAACTTCGTAGGATCACTCCAGATGATACCCAGATGAGAATGTCCCCTTTTGGTTGCGATCATTCATCCATGATGGCTGCCCGAGCCCAAAGCCCAAAAACCTTTAGCACAGTCTACAGGTCATATTTATGAAGGGATTTCATTGTAACTTGGTTGGTTAACTTCATATAATGTCTAGATGAGAACGTTCCCTTTGGACGCAATTGGGAAACTCACGGCTACAGGGGCCCGAAACCCGAAAACCTTTAGCACAGTCTCCAGACCCATATTTATGAAGGGATTTCAATGTAACTTGATAGGATGACTCGTTTTGGAATAATTTCACCGTAACTTGGTAACTTTCGTTGATATACGTTAACTGTGAGGGCCACATACATTAACTGTGAGATCATATTAACCCACCCTCAGCTCTTTAGACCAGTGTTCACCTCATATTATTTTTATCAAAAACATAGCATACAGGGAACAGAAATGAACATATTCCCAATGATCACAATTCTTGTCTTATTTCAGAATCCTTTCATAAACATTGAACATTATCCTTTTCGTCAAACACAACACACAAGTTAAGCTTCAGTGTCATTGACACTTTCATTTCTTTAGCTGCTAATAGCATTGTAGTTGTTTTGCTGTCATGTAAACACATATGATCAGAGTCGGGAAGAGGGGGCGGATTAGTAACTTTGGAGGCCAGTTCTTGATTCAGGAGATCAGGATTCTTGTATCAGGCCTGGGCCCCCAAAGTTTTGACTCCTTTGTCAAGCCTGCACCCCCCCCCTCCGATCCCCGAGCGAGAACCAGCAAGATAAGTTGTCCATCGTATTGGAATAGGCCTACTAGCTGCCACGCATGTAAAGAAGGTATGGGAGTGCCCCGTGGAGATGCTCAATCTGCTGCATGATTCTTGAAGTGATAACTTTATTAAATCAATTTGACCTAATAAAGTTATCTCTTCAAGAATTGCGTAGTCAAAAGCTGACTGGATAATCACTGATGATGAACTTGCAAATTTGAAACATGCTGCTAGAAACGTCATTTTGACGCCCCAAAAATAACGTGATTTTTCATCTCAAAAACTGTTAGAAGTCTCCATTTAACAATGGATTTAATTTTTTTTTTTTTCTTGGGGGGGGGGGGGGTGGAGGTGGGGGTGGAGCAACCACCCTATCCCTATCATCGCTCGCGCCTTCGACATCTGCATCAGTATATCCCGACACTTTCGTAAGGGGACCCATCACAGAGTTGGCCGTTACGTTCGGCAAAGGTAAAACAAGACAGGGACCCTTAAAAGGGGCGCTGGTCAGTTATGGCGATTACCTCCAGCAAAGGAAAAATAAGATATCCGCACGTACGGGCCCTTTATAGGGGTGCTGACCAATTATGGCCGTTACGTTCGGCAAAGGTAAAACAAGCTACGGGCTCTTTATAGGGGCGCTGGTCAGTTATGTCTGTTACGTTACGTTCGGCAAAGATAAAACAAGATACAGTCCCTTTGCTTGGGAGCTGAGCAGTTATGGTCCTTACGTTCGGCAAAGGTAAAACAAGCTACGGGCCCTTTACAGGATCGCAGGCAAGTTAAGGTTGTTACGTGCGGCAAAGGCGAAAAAAGATACGGTGCCCTTTATAGGGGTGCTGGCCAGTTATGGCCGCTACGTTCGGCAAAGGTGAAACAAGATAGGGGACCTTTATAGAGGCGCTGGCCAGTTATGGTCGTTACGATCGACAAAGATAAAACAAGATACCCGGTACGGACCCTTTATAGGAGCGCAGGCCAGTTATGGCCGTTATGTTCGTCAAAGGTAAAACAAGATACCCGGTACAGACCCTTTGTAGGGGAGCTGGCGAGTTGTGGTTCACCCTGCCCATGTTACTCAGAGGCGGCAGAACGATTTTCAAAGTGTGTGTGTGTGGGGGGGGGGGGGGGGGGGGGGGAGGGAGGGGACAAGATATCCGCACGTACGGGCCCTTTATAGGAGTGCTGGCCAATTATGGCCGTTACGTTTGGTAACGGTAAAACAAGCTACGGGCTCTTTATAGGGGCGCTGGTCAGTTATGTCCGTTACGTTACGTTCGGCAAAGATAAAACAAGATACAGTCCCTTTGCTTGGGAGCTGAGCAGTTATGGTCGTTACGCTCGGCAAAGGTAAAACAAGCTACGGGCCCTTTACACGATCGCAGGCAAGTTAAGGTTGTTACGTGCGGCAAAGGCGAAAAAGATACGGGGCCCTTTATAGGGGTGTCGGCCAGTTATGGCCGCTACGTTCGGCAAAGGTAAAACAAGATAGGGGACCTTTATAGAGGCGCAGTTATGGTCGTTACGTTCGGCAAAGATAAAACAAGATACCCGGTACTGGCCCTTTATAGGAGCGCAGGCCAGTTATGGCCTTTACGTTCGTCAAAGGTAAAACAAGATACCCGGTACAGACCCTTTATAGGGGAGCTGGCGAGTTGTGGTTCACCCTGCCTATGTTACTCAGAGGCGGCGGAACGATTTTCAAAGTGGGGGGGGGGGGGGACAAGATATCCGCACGTACGGGCCCTTTATAGGGGTGCTGGCCAATTATGGCCGTTACGTTTGGCAAAGGTAAAGAAGATACCCGATACAGACCCTTTATAGGGGAGCTGACGAGTTGTGGTTCACCCTGCCCATGTTACTCAGAGGCGGCGGAACGATTTTCAGAGGGGGGAGGGGCTGAAAGGGCGATGGATGGTCGTCGGTATGAAAATTTTAAATTTCAGGGTCCCAGAACCCCCATTTCCACGCATCTCAGTGGATATTTTGAGATTTTTCAGGAGATGTATTTGAAAGATTTCACACTTTAAAAAACGTTGGTAAAGCATACAGGTGAGGTCTATTTATCAGCTTTGGTCGTAATGACCAAAGCTGATAAAAAGACCTCACCTATATACATTACCAGATGTTTACAGCAATTATACTGCTGTGGATTATCTTGTCTGAGGGGTGGATTTGGTACTAGTATGTCTGTAAGATTACGATCTACTTCAGTTAACCGATTTTTTAACAGTCTGTATACATTTTAGCGTTTGCTGCCACTTACTGCAAAAGATGATCCGAAATCCATCGAAACTGAACCAGTACGAGAGAAACATAACTGGCGAAAATGTGGGAGGAGGCTCTGGATCCGCCCCTTGTTTCACCAGTCATTTGTTATGTTAAAATATATGCATACAAAAAACATGGCCCGGCAAAAAAGTGGAGGGGCTGAAGCCCCTCCCCCCCCCACACACACCCCGGTTCCGCCGCCCCTGTTACTCCTCATAAAATTACTTCTAGGTGCCGAAAATGTGAGCGTGCGAATATATTCTGCGTTTTCGGGTTTAAAGGTGACCGGTGACGTCATAACCCACGTCACACGTAAAATTCACTCTGCCCATGTTACTCATGACAAAAAATTAGATACTAAATCAGCTCGATAGCTCTGAAAATGAAGGAATGCGAATATTTCCGGTGCCGCTCGTGTTGTAGGGTAAACAGTGACGCGTCGTCGGAAATAAAATGAACCCTGCTAATGCTACTCTTGCTAAAACATACTCATAGGTGAAAAGTTGTAGCTCAATACCCCCAAAATGTAGGCGTGCGAATATATCCTGCGTTGTTCTGCACGAAAGGTGAGCGGAGATGTCATAATGCGATGTCACACGTAAAATTCACCCTGACCATGTCACATATGATAAAAGATTACCACTAGGCCCTATGGGTACTAAATTTCTGCTTGATATATCAGAATGCGATGTCACACGTAAAATTCACCCTGACCATGTCACATATGATAAAAGATTACCACAGGCCCTATGGGTACTAAATTTCTGCTTGATATATCAGAAATGAAGGTGAACTAATATACACATCGTTCTCGGGTTGAGCAGTGTTGTCGTAACGCTGATAAAAGATTAAACCCAATGTGATAAATTTCAGCTCAGTATATCTGGAAATGTAAGAGTGCATTAGTTGCAAACAAAGAAAATTATAGAGAGTCGGTGTTGTATGTTTGAGCGGATTGAAGGGTAAATGCGACGTCATATGCGGTTGGGGCATATCCTACGCCCCCTTCCAAGACAAATTACCCCTTGGTGCCAAATTTCGTCTCGATCGGTCGAGTATAATATAACAGGTTACTAACAAACTGTGTAACAAATGCCACTTACCGACCAGGTTTTCCACATGCCGAACGCGCAATTGCGATGAATAAAAATAATAGAATTCTTACTAGTTTAACGTGAAGCGGTTATCGTCTGCCACTATTTTGAGGGATAGATAAACAAACGGATGATCGTTTAGAATGCTAACCGTGTTTTAATTTGAACAGAGTCTCACAGACTATGGATGTTATATGCACAACTTGCACGGGGCGACATAAAACGAATGGAATTATCAGGTGTTTGAAGGAGGTAAGATATTATGAAATTGGGCGAGACATACCCATTCGCCCAATTTTGTTTTTGCTTCGCCTCATATCACCCTGTATACGCCAACTAAGCACACCATAACGTACTTATTTTACCAGCCGCCCGATTCACTTTAACCCTTTACCTTACATGAAAAACAGACGACACTTGCAAAAAAAATTCTTGAATAATTAATTTTTTATCTCAAAAACATAGGTTATGACCCCTCATTGGAACGAGCTCGTTCCAACGAGGGGTCATAGCCTTTGTTTTCGAGACAAAAAAATGAAAAAATGATTAAAATTTAGCACTGGCCGGTTTTGGCCGTTACGTTGGGTAAAGGGTTAACAAGAACGTATCTGCTGCCCGATCGTTCAAATTTGTTGTCTTTTCAGAGTGTTTTTTCTCTTGTTCCGACTAACTTCCGAAACGTTTCATGGTGCAACTGACCGATTTTTACACGTTTGTTTTCATTTCTTAACAAAACGCCTTTCGGGTGATGCAAGGGCGCTAACTCAGTTTGAGTTATAACGAAGGGTAACAAATAGCTGAAGACACCATGAAGCGGTGAGATATTTTGGCGTCGCACTCTCTATCACGTGTGTTTATTGGAGGCGAGGATATTTACTGGGAATCCAAAATGACGTTTACTCAGTCCATATGAATCCATATGGAGCGACTTCTGTTGCGAGGTGACAGTATATGGTTTAGTCTTGAGTGACTAATACTGTGCGTTGATTGGTTAAAGAAGCTTGCTGGTAAAATAAATGGAAATATTGAACACTTTTATATCTACAATATATTGGTTTTCCCAATAAAACAACAACAAGATTTGAAAATTGCTTGGAGGACATAAACCAAACGTTATCTTGCAGACCCAATGTTTAGTGTCACCTCCAGGACAAATGTAATCTACCGCCGTACACGTGCACTGTCCTTCTTTTGGGCAGTACATCAGGAAAACTGTCATTTTCCCAAAGAGCGTCTGAACTTGATATTCCCTCGGGCTCTAACAACGATTTACTGCATCATGCTTCGCGTGCGAAAATAACGTGATTGAAAAACATGAGATTTGTTTCGTGACGCCTGTCTGAGAAAATGTCCGAAAGAAATTGATTTCTGGAAAACAAAAATCTCTACATGTAATAACGTCTTGTAAAATAAACTGAGAGAATATCAATCTGAATAATCTTTCAGACTTTGTAGCTTCGATTTAATAAATAGCTTATTCACCAGACACACAAACTGATGATCACGATTAACTCTTGACCCGCTGACTATTTTTTAAAATATTTTTCTCAAAGCTAGTCATGGCTGCTGTGAAGCAGCCATGACAAACTTTGATTGAAAATTCGTGAACATGGAGCTAAAAAATCGATAAGGTAATTGAATTTACAATGGAAAATTTGGTTAAAGGTGCCCATATTATACTATACTCAAAGTTTGATAAGCACCACATATTTGACACATCATTGTGAAATTTGCTTGTGACATATTTGCGATATTTTTGGTGGATATGATTGAGGAATGTATTGAGATGGTCCCCAGTGTTTACGTTAGCTCTCTTGACAGGCAGACTTTTCGTAACAGTCATGGAAAGCATGTACCCCTTGATTTTCATGATGTTTTCGTGTACTGTCTACATGTACATGAATGACATGTGGAGGGTATTCAATCTTCATTTCAACACAAACCCTTGTGATTTAACGATTGAATATGGCAAATGCAAATGTAAGAAGACATTTGTCTGAAGCAGAAATGTGGCAGGCTGTAGGAATGGTGGAGCAAGGGGCTACCCATCGTCAGGTTGGTGAAGCCCTTGGTGTGCACCATACGGTGATCGCCAGAGCCTGGGCAAGATTTGAGAAGTATGGCACACCAGTAAGATGGCATGGTGGTGGCAGAGACAGGGCAAAATCTACATCTGAAGACCGGTTTTTGATCATTCAGGCCCGTAGGAACCGTTTTGCCACAGCAACCCAGCTTCGCAGTGACCTTCAGAATGCATCCGGGGTAAATGTTTCGAAGCAGACTATCCTGGCAAGGTTGCACGAAGGTGGTCTCCGATCGAGAAGACCATGTATTCGCATTCCGCCGTCCCACAACCACCGTCGGGCACGATATGAATGGGCCATGGCCACGTTGGATGGACCAGAGAAGATTGGCGACCTGTCCTCTTTACAAATGAGCCAAGGTACTGCCCAGACCACACAGACAGGCGTTCTAGGGTATGGAGAAGACCAGGAGAGCGATTCCATGCAGCCAACAATGCTGAGCATGACCGCTGTGGTGAAGGGTCAATCATGGTCTGGGGCGTCATCAGCAGGGATGGATGTACAGAGCTCTGTGTTCTTCAACATGGTACATTGACTGCACAGCGGTATATTGATGAGATCCTAGATGTCCACATCAGATTGTATTCAGGTGCAGTGGGTGATAGATTCATTCTGATGGACGATAATGCCCGTCCTCATGTTGCCCATGCTGTCGGGGAGTACCGACAGAGGGTGGGGATTGAGCGTATGGACTGGCCAGCAAGATCCCCTGACCTCAATCCAATCAAACATGTCTGGAATGAGTTGCAGCTTGCAATTTCAGCCCGTCCAGTCCAGCCAGGAGCTTGGTGCCATGCAGGCCCAAGAATGGAACAACATCCTACAAAGGACCACCAGGAACCTGATTGGGAGCATGAGAGGGCGTTGTCAAGCTGTTATTAACAGTAATGGGTCTCATACTCGCTGTTATTAACAGTAATGGGTCTCATACTCGATACTGAACCCATACCAGTTCGCTCCGTCAACTTTTTGGCAAATTTGAAAAATGTCCTCTTTTACCAATAATATCCATTATCCATGGTTATCGTATTCATAGGGGACGCGGTGGCTCAGTAGGTAGAGGTGCAGGCTGCAAGCCGAGAGGTCCTCGGTTGGAATCCCACCTGCGGCAACCGCGTTGTGTCCTTGGGCAAGACACTTCACCCCCATTGCCCATGTGGGGGCACGGTGACGCTGTGCACTAAGGCGTACTGCACGTCGATGGTGCACCTGTCTTCAACCAATGCTAACCCTGTTTGTGTGGAGTTAGTATGTTGGGGAGCTGACAGTTGCTCGCCGTTACTGGGTGGTTCTCTCCGGGTACTCCGGCTTCCTCCACCCGTAAAACTGTCGTGGTCATGATTAGCCATTGTGCAGAAATATGTGACCTTAAACACCAATAAATAAATAAATAAATAAATAAATAAATAAATAAATAAATAAATAAATAAATATCGTATTCAAAAGCTAAAAAATAATGTCAAACACAAATAAAATCTTAATTTCTGTACTTAAATAATTAAAGATATAATTAAAAAAAAAAAATGTATTCACTTTTCATAACAATATTTCAACTAAAACGTAAAATAGGTAGTTGGGTATACTTGGTGTTTAGCAAATTTGAGTAGTATATTATTTCAAGTGGCAAGAAAATTGATGCCATGGTTATGAAAATCCATCAGTACCATGTAGGCGGTTAAATATAGACAACAAAATGATTAATAGAGCTGGCGACAGGGCCATAAACAGGAGCGTCGCTAAAGAGGGGGGGGGGGGGGGGGGCATCCCCCAAATAATTTTTCCACTCGGGGCATTTTCCTGAGAATTGGAGTCTTAGTCTCGCCCTTGCTGGTAATCATGTACGGGGACGTGACAATCGTTACTTATTCCCGGTTCCTTATTCGACATTCGTTATCAACCGAAAATCGGTTGATAACAAAAGTCGAATAAGGAACTGGGAATAAGTAACAGTTGTCACGTCAGCGTCGTGTATTTTCTTACAAGAATAGATTTGCTACTTGACACAGGGTCGGACATACAATTGGAGGTCTGGAAGTTCAAGAATCATGCAGTCCAAAATTACAACCGTTGGTCAAGTACAGAGCTCCATTCGCGGTACAGCCCCTTCTTAACCCTTTATCTAAGATGAAAAAAAGACGACACTTGCAAAAAAAAATTCTTGAATAACTAATTTTTTCTCAGTTTTTTGGGCTCAAAAAACATAGGTTATGGCCCCTCATTGGAACGAGCTCGGCGAGCTCGTTCCAACGAGGGATCATAACCTATGTTTTTAAGACAAAAAATGAAAAAATAATGAAAATTAATTGTCGATTTTTGAGAATAGCTTTGGCCGGTTTTGGCAGTTACGTTGGGTAAAGGGTTAACATTTAGTTCTATGCAACTATTAACTAGTGGTTTTTAGTTGAAATGTGTTAACAGTAAGACCCAATATAGTTCCAGGATATAATAGGATCACTTATTAAGAGACTATTGGCTTTGTTTTCAAACTTCAGTTTCCGTTTCAGGTTCTCCGTGATCGATCAACAACCACCTGGACAACCCTCTTTTCCGTTTTGGTTTCGGTTTTCCAGGAAAATAGCTTGAGGGTGGGGGGGGGGGGGGGGGTGGTCTTCATGTAAGAGGCATGGAATCTGCGTAACACCGAGTCTGGTGCTCATGTTTATGGATAACAAGCTATTAAGAGATTGAGCATCTCCACGGGACACTCCCATTTCTACTTTACATGAGTGGCAACTAGTATTTCAATACGACGGGCAACTTATCTTGCTGCTTCTCGCTCTAGGAACGGGAGGGAGGGGGGGGGAGGGGGCAAGATCGGCACAGGTGTCAGAACTTTGGGGGCTCAGAATCTAAGAATCCTGGTCTCCTAGACCAAGCCCGTCCCCCAAAGCTCTGGAGTTATCACCCGCCCCATCCTCACCACAGTCCTGACCCTTCATCAACCGCAAATCAAATATACCAGACAACACTGACCGTTTTTTCTTAAGAAAAACTCGAAATGTTCATTTTTTGTTTCAAAACCATAGGTCATGATGATACCTCATTGGAACAATCTCGTCTTGATGGCAAGAATCGAAAGTATAAACTGTTACAACCACCCTTTCCCGTTTAATAGGGATCTGGATCCGCCACTGATCACCACAATCTCTATATAGATTGACCCGAAGAAGCAGTCAAATCCTCTATTCGCAACCTATCTGTGTATTTATTTATTTATTTACTTATTTATTTATTGGGGTTTAAGGTCACATACTTATGCACAATGGCTCATCATGACCGTGACAGTTTTGCGGGTGGAGGAAGCCGGAGTACCCGGAGAGAACTACTGAGCGACGACGAGCAACAGTCAGCTCCTCAACATTATAACTCTGTTCAAGCTCCGCTCAATCAGGGTTACAGCGGTTGAAGACATGTGCACCATCGACGTGCAGTACGCCTTAGTACACGGCGTCATCGTGCCCCCATGTAGGCAACCGGGATAAAGTGCCTTGCCCAAGGACACAACGCGGGTCGTCCCAGACGGGGATCGAACTCGGGACCTCTAGCATAGAAGTCCAACAGTCTACCACTGAGCCACCGCGCTCCCAACCTATCTGTGATTCTTGAAATTAGTTTGTGGAGTCATATAGAATCGGCAAGTTGTGTGCCACGCGTAGTTCTTGTGCCATTTCGAAGTTTCATAATTACGTCGAAATAAAAACGGAAGTGACCACCGTTACTTATTCCTCGTTCCTTATTCGACATTCGTTATCAACTGAATTTATCGGTTGATAACGAATGTTGATTAAGGAACTGGGAATAAGTAGCGGCTGTCACGCCCCCAAATAAAATTAAATATGCAAACAATGGTCCGAGGTTTGCCGATCGCTTGTCTTCATGTGTATTTCATCATCTCGTTGAGATATGAATTTCATTATTCTTAACCAGAGTTACGTGCGATATGATGTCATGAATCCCCCTGTCAGATTCGAACATATTTCTGTAAAATCTGCTATAGTAAATTAGGAATTCCCATATTACTGGTACCCATAAGTTTGTGAATTTGGTTGCACCCAGAATGGCACCCCTGGCAAAGACATTTACAAAGATTTGCTTTGGAAAGAAATTCTCACAGATCCTTGTATTATTGCACCCCTGGAGAAAGAACTAGGCCTACCACCGAAATTCCCATAGGAATCTTTGTATCCCGGGAGGCACTCATAACTACTTCCGTCCCCTCTTTGAACATTTCTCTATCCGTCATTGTGTGGGGGTCGAAAACGAGACTCTTCCTAGCAGTACAGTTTCATGACCACGCTAGCCAGGACATGTTTACTGATTGATGATAAATTATTTCTGGGCCGCAAAATTTGTTCACATGTCTCTGGCTCTCTGCATCTCTGCATTGTCACAGTTTTTGAAACGGTGCCTATAGGCACTCTCCCATAAATTGTAAGAAAGCCTTACAGACAAAATAATTTTCACTGTCAATATGAAGCTTATACACAGAATATGAAGCGTTTAAACTGCTGTGAAATTATTCTGTCTGTAAGATTTTCCTTCTTACAATTGATGGGAGAGTGCGCGTAGAATAAGGCCCAAATATGGGCTACCACCAGTTAATATGGCAATAAAGTAGCACTAAACCGCCTCACTGACACAATAAACACGGCCTGCCCCAGAGTCTGAGGTTTCCAACTTTCCATTGCGCAATTTCCATATTACAAGGTACCTAAAAGTTTGTGAATATGCTTGTACTCAGAGCGGTAAAGTTTGCTATTTAAAATCTCATAGGGATCAATGTACCTAGAATGGCAAACCTCGCGAAAAACAGAGCACATAAATTCACATACGGATCTCCTTGTACCCACAGATACTTCCGTCCATTCTTTAACCCTCCATCTAACATGAAAATCAGACGACACTTGTAAAAAAATTCTTGAATAACTAACTTGTTTCATTTTTGTCTCAAAAACATAGGTTATGCCCCCTCATTGGAACGAGCTCGTTCCAATGAGGTGTCATAACTATTCTTTTTGAGACAAAAAATGAAAAAAATAATGAAACTTAACTGTCGATTTTTGAGAATAGCGCTGGCCGATTTTGACGGTACGGTGGGTGAAGGTTTAAACAGTTCTGTATCTCACTCTGACCAGGACCTATTAACTGGTAGGGTGCCAAATTATTTGGGGACCTCAAAATGTGTGCCTGTAGGCACTCTCCTATAAACTGCAAGAAAGCCAGTGGCGTAGCCACCTGGGGGGGGGGGGGGGGGGATTCTCCCCCTAAGATTTTCACTGCCCCCCCCCCCCCCAAACTTTGGCCCAATGCAACTGTTACATAACATATAGAGCCATAAAATGATCTCCAATATAGGGCTACGCACTCTGAGTAGTATGTCTCGGGCTTTTCACCTCCAGGTTGCCGGACCTCGGAAGTGACGTCATGTCACGTGACGTAGTGGCGCCATGTTGTGTTGTCATGGTAACCCGCGTGAGCGGCCATCTTGTGACGTCATCTCCATAGTGATACGTGGTGTGAGTGCGCATGCAGCGCGTGTTGTTAGGGTGATACGTGTTTCCGTCGTCCATTTTGTGTACTGGAGGCCGCCATCTTGGTTTCCATGGTAGCACGTGGTTGCTATGTTACCTAAACCATTCTTATAGGTATGTTTGGAGGGTGTGTTCGATTGAATCGGAGTAAATCTAATTACCACAAATAACAAAGGCACATGTTTTATGTGCCGATATGTGCTTATGTGAAAAGGCACAATGTGACACAATGTGCCCTATCACATAGGGTATTTGAGAATGAACATGTGCCTTTGTGCTAGGGCACATTGTGTCACATTGTGCTTTTACACATAAGCACATATGACAAAAAAGGGATTCCATAGCCACAGGTGTTTCCCAAAAATGGGATTCCATTGGATATGGCCATTGGATATAGGCTTTTATTATGCAGAAGGGAGATAACTCTGCATGCAGGTTATGGAAAATCAAGCAATTTGATTGGTTAGTTATTATCTAGATAAATGAAACAACAAGAGTACTTGGAATAGGGTCAGAACTAACAAGAATAGACCAGAAAATTGCTAAATATAGTAATAATAAGATAAACTGTTTCAACTAACAGGCTCTTCTACGCTACTGGAGTATACTCGGGAACAAAGGAACATGCCTAGGTAGAGGAAAACTATTACATATATAGATAGAAGCAGAGAATTCTGAAAGAATTCGAAATAGTAAAAGTTGGGTGGATTTTGGTGATTTGGAGAGATTGTCGGGTTGTTTATGGTAATTAGATTTACTCCAATTCAATCGAACACACCCTCCGTACATACCCCTGTCCTATAAGAAGGGTTTAGGAAACATAGCAATCACGTGCTACCATAGAAACCAAGATGGCGGCCTCCAGTACACAAAATGGACGACGGAAACACGTATCACTCTGACAACACGCGCTGCGCATGCGCACTCACACCACGTATCACTATGGAGATGGCGTCACAAGATGGCCGCTCACGCGGGTTACCATGACAACACAACATGGCGCCACTACGTCACGTGACATGACGTCACTTCCGAAGTCCGGCACCGAGGACCGGCAACCTGGAGGTGAAAAGCCCGAGACATACTACTACTCTGTAAATGCCCCAGATTCGCTCTTAGAGCACTGAATTTGACAAAAGTTTCTTGGGGTTGGGGAGGCCTAGTCCTTGAAGGGAAGTGGGTGGAGGGGGGTAACAACCAGAAAAGCCTAGTTAACAATAAGGGGGGGGGGGGCTGCACCCCCTCACAACGGTCCTCCAAATACCATGTAACCCCCCCCCCCCCCCAAAAAAAAAAAAAAATGGTTAGGGCACCCCTATTATAGAATCCCGGTGACGCGTCTGAAGGCAAATCTTTGTAAACAAAATAATCCTTTTCTCAGTTAGTATGAAGCTAATTCACAGAATAAAATGCATTTAAATCGCCGTACCTGCACGTCAGAATAAAGCCCACATTATAAGTTATGGGGCTTTCAGTGGGCGGATATGGTGTGATATAAGGCGAAGTGAGATCAATATAATATTGATCTTGCTGAGCTTTATATCACACCATATCCGCCCACTGAAATCCCCATAACGCATTTATTATGCCAGTCCTTTGAAGGAGACACAACCACAAGTGTACCCAGATTCCTTGCGCAAATGTTCTGTTATCACTATCAGGGAATTTCCCGGTTTTACGTCATGTGAAGGTCAAGCTAGTAGCAGGCGCTGAAACAACGGAGTTTTTTTCTCAATAAACAGGAATTTATATTAACAATTCACAACTTTAATTCAGTGTTAAGAACTGGAAAAACAAAACAACTGGAGCAAATGGATTAACAATTCTTTCAAGAAGGTAAGTGGGAACAGTTTCATTCATTATTTGTTGTTAATGGTGATATTAATGTTTCTATACATGTCGTTTTAGTGGTTTATTTATTGTATTTATTTACATTTGTTTATTAAAATTTCTCAAAGACTGGAAGAAACGTATTATAGTTCTACGTTGCTCAACAGACACACACGCAAAATTATGTGTTGTTCGTTGAACACGCCAAATTAGGAAAAACATCGAAGCGAGCGTTGTATGTCAAAAACAAAATGTCGGAACTGACCGTATATAAGCTCTATATACGGTCAGCTCGATGATACACAGTCTCATATACGGTCACTAGATATTGAAGCTGATTGGTCAATAACAATTACTGGCATAATAAATGAGCTTACAGCTCTCTACTAGCTAACATGGCAATAAAGCAGATGTAAACTACCGCACCAGCACAGTAAACATGAACTGCTCCACCGTCAAAAAGTTTCCGAGGGGGTACTGACATGGTTAAAATCAGTTAGTTGTCAATGACATTTTATAACCTATAAATTTGAAGTCCTGGAGTTAAAATCATTTTCACTTTATTTGCATTCAATTTGATTCAAGCATAAGAGAAGATTGCTTTTGAAGCAATCAGATGGGGGAACTGTTTCAATTTTCAAATCTGTCGATAGAGGAAACCGATATTAGTAAACTGTAGTTTTTCATGGGAAGTTACAGGCATCTCATTAAAGATATGCTGTTCAGTTTCATGTTTATTTTATTGAAGGGGAAATGCTATTTGATTCTTGTTGTTTAGGAGACACGTGGGAAACCGATAAATTTTAATTATAACCCTTTACAAATATGACATATTGATGGCCCGTTATTTTAAAACGTCTCTATTTTTTGGTTAAAATAATAGCACGTCTTACCGGAATGAACTTGATGATATTTTGAAGGCAAACGTATCTTATTTCCAATAAGAGAGAGAGAGTGAGAGAGAGAGAGAGAGAGAGAGAGAGAGAGAGAGAGAGAGAGAGTGTGTGTGTGTGTGTGTGTGTGTGTGTGTGTGTGTGTGTGTGTGTGAGAGAGAGAGAGAGAGAGAGAGAGAGAGAGAGAGAGAGAGAGAGAGAGAGAGAGAGAAATTCCCTCTTGTGCTTTGTCTCTTCGGACATCATTGACGTACTATTTTCAAATACACTCCAAAAATAATACATTTTGGTATTCCAGGATACCACCAGCATATGAGATACCAAAAACACCGGTTATGGATAGCCTCCCCTATATTTTGCGCGTATAATACCAAATGGATGGTTGTGGATACCCAACTATAGATAAACAGGACATCCCCTGCATATTCACCACGTGAGCAATTTGGCCGACAAGCACGCGCGTCGTGTGTATCAACAATGACGGTTTCGGTCCAAGCCTGGGACACTGAAAACGTGACTGAAGGGCTCATATTTTGGGAGCGGGTTGGATGACTGGGTACAAACTATATTTGATTTATGTGAGTTGCAGTGTATGTCTTTAATATCTGTTGAAGGTTATTAAAGGAATAGCATAACTGCATAACTCAATTTTTTTTCTTTCATTTTTTTCATAGCGACATGATTTGTGGTGTTATCTTCACAGTAAATGTATCTTGGCCCATGAGGGAGGCTGGTACATCCGCAGCTTTTCATACTTCGGTCCGAATCTTTGGATCCTCAATGGAGGAAAATTTTAGCCTACCCCTCCCATGTATATGCTGTGTACATGAAAGGGAGGGGTGGGGGTAAATAAGTACCAAACTTTTGGGTTCTTGGAGCTCATAGTATAGTTATTTGAGTTGAGTTCTTTAGAGAACCACAAAAAAGTACCAAACTTTTGGTTTTCTAGAGAATCAAAAGGAAGTACCAGGCAGTTTGGGTTTCTCAAAGAACCATTATAGTTTGGTTTCTTGGAGTACCAACAATGTTTTGGTTTCCTGGAGTACCCCACGCGGGACAAGTTGAGTACCACAATTGGTATCACAGAGTACCTAGAGGCTTTAGAGTGTAGAAGCAAATTTTCACTGGAATGTTCTACAAATCGTCCACCGCTATTACAAATTGAATCGATAGCGGTGGCTTAAAATCATCCCCAGTTCCAAAGTTCTATGTGCCAGTAGGTACATAGAACACATTGGAACTCGCAATTTGGATTGGCTATAAAATGTGCTCTTTTTGTTGATAGTTGTCAAATGAATTGTCTTTCTAATAACTGTTTTGAAAGACGTGAAGGCGTGTAATAAACACAGAACGACACGAGCGTGTGAATGGGTTAGTCGATATGGCACGAGTGCCAGCGCGGAAGGATGAAACTTGTGGCCTCTTGTTCTATCCTCCCGCGCTGGCACTCGTGCCATATCGATTAACCCATTCACACGCGCGTGTCGTTCTGTGTACTTGAGTCTATGTTTTACTAATTTCCTCACAGAGTCGAAACAATGGGGGTTTGTTAAATACGGAGCCAAACAATGAGAGTGCATTTTTCTCAATGTGTGCGTTAGTCCCAAGCGTAGTCTTGTGTACTGTATTCATACTATGCCACTGAGGCACATGGGTCACCACTGATATGTACAAGTTTGTGAGTACTCCTCCATAATAATGCTCCCCTCCCAAGTTTGAAATACTTTTTACTCCCCTTTCGCTTGTTACTTCCTATAGGCTACTTCAAACCTCCCACGTTGTCAGTCCGAACAACATACATATAACATCTGTGTTTTACAAACGTACTTTTCATACATTCCGTTATCCCCTAATTAGGTTATTGATTTTCATTGTCACATTGGATTTGCTAATAACTATATGTCGTACAGGACTTATTGTTACATTTAATTCACACAGGTCAAAAAATATTTCTGTTTAGTATCAGTAGTTCCATTAACCATTTCGTCTACAACAATTCGGCCAACATATTTTGGGGACACGTAACTTTAACTACTCTCAGAGATTGAGGATGATGGGGAAGTAGTATGTCAGGGGCTTTTCACCTCTAGTTTGGATGACCCCGGTGGACGACCCCTGGAGTGACGTTATGTGATATGACACAGTGGCGCCATGTTGTATTGTCATGGTAACCTGCGTGAGCGGCCATGTTGTGGCGTCATCCCCATAGTGATACATGATGTTAGTGCGCTTGCGCAGCACGTGTTGTTAGAGTGATACGTGTTTCCGTCGTCCATTTTGTATACTGAAGGCCACCGTTTTTGTTTCTATGGTAACACGTGGTTGCTATGTTACCCAAAAGCCTACAGTAGGACAGGGGTATGTTCGGAGGGTATGTTCCTTTCTACAAGAGTAATTTCTCGATTCGTAGAATTACCACAAACAACCCGACATTTGTTTACTTGGCTCCGATTTCCCCAAGAATCATTTTTAGGACCGCCATACCATGGTACTGAGGGATCTCTGGGGGGAAATTCGATTGAATAGGAGCATTGTTTCCTACAATCCCATTTTTATGCCTATTACAGGTGCTACTCTAACACTAACAGTCTATCTAGTCCCAACTATCTCTGGTTCCCCCGTCCAAGTCTTATAATCGCCATTGCTTGGTTCCCCATGCAAGTTATCTCCCTTGTGTATAACAAAAACCTATATCATTCCCAAAGCCAAGAATCTATCGAGTAGTTATAGATAAGTCATTGCTCGAACGACTCTAATCCCATTAATCAAAAAAGCCATAGAATATTTACTCGAACGAGTGACTTGCACATACGACTCTTAACCTCATTTTGGTATTTGAGGATACATATGACCTCGTATTGTAAATTAGACCTCATTGAGGGATTTTTTCATGGCCTTCGTGGCCTCATTTCGTTTGAGGCCACGAGGGCCATGAAAAATCTCTCGTTGAGGTCTAATATACTATCCCTTATGGCCTCATACGATTAAAAAGGGGTGCCGAAGGCCAGACGTTTTCCAAAAAGGGGTGCTGAAATTGAGGTGCCAGAGAATATGGCTGTTAAATACCGAGATGAGGCTAAAATGGACAGTAAATTAGGCCTCATTGAGTGATTTTTTCATGGCCCCCATGGCCTCAAACGAAATGAGGCTAAGAGGGATAGTAAATTGAACCTCATTGAGGCTTTTCTCATAGCCCTCATGGCCTCATACGACTAAAAAGGGGTGCCGAAGGCCAGACGTTTTCCAAAAAGGGATGCTGAAATTGGGGTGCCAGGGGATATGGCTGTTAAATACCGAGATGAGGCTAAGAGGGATAGTAAATTAGATCTCATTTAGGGATTTTTTCATGGCCCTCATCGCCAAAACAAAATGAGGCTAAGAGGGATAGAAAATTAGACCTCATTGAGTGATTTTCTCATAGACCTCATGGCCTCATACGACTACAAAGGGGTGCCGAATGCCAGACGTTTTCCAAAAAGGGCTGCTGAAATTGGGGTGCCAGGGGATATGGCTGTTACATTCCGAGATTAGGCTAAGGGGGGGGGGGTAGTAAATTAGACCTCATTGAGGGATATTTTCATGGCCCTCATGGCCTCAAACGAAATGAGGCTAAGATGGATAGTAAATTAGTCTTCATTGAGGGATTTTCTCATGGCCCTCATGGAAGAGATTCTCCAGAAGGTATCCTCGATAGGTATCCTCCAATAATACAATACCAGGTCATAGGTATCCTCAAATACCGAAATGAGGCTAAGAGTCGTATGTGCGAGTCACTCGTTCGAGTAAATACTCTATGGCTTATTTGTTCGATGGGATTCGAGTCGTTCGAGCAATGATTTATCAGTAACTCCTCGATAGATTCTAGGCTTTAGGAATGATATAGGTTTTTGTTATACACAAGGGAGATAACATGCATTCGGATTATGGGAAACCAAGTAATGGCGATTATGAGACTTGGACGAGGGAACCAGAGATAGTTGGGACTAGATAGACTGTTAGTGTTAGAGTAGCATCTGTAATATGGGATTGTAAGAAATAGTACTCCCATTCAAACGAATTTACCCCCGGGGCCCCTCAGTACCATGGTATGGCGGGCCTAAAAAGGATTCTTGGGGAAATCCGAGCCAAGTAAACAATTGTCGTGTTGTTTGTGGTAATTCTACGAATCGGAAAATTACTCTTGTACAAAGGAACATACCCTCCGAACATACGTATTGCCATAGAAACAATGATGGCGGCCTCCAGTATACAAAATGGACGACGGAAACACGTATCACCCTAACACGTGCTGTGCATGCGCACTAACACCATGTATCACTATAGGGATGACGTCACAACATGGCCGCTCACGCGGGTTACCATGACGACACAACATGGCGCCACTGAGTCACGTAACATGACGTCACTTCCGGGGGATCATCCAAACTAGAGATGAAAAGCTCCTGACATACTACTTGGGGAGACCTTTGCTTGCTCTAACACCACATGAATTTGCCCGACGGTCCTTACTGATACAGTGACACGTGCCTATGCTACGCGACGAGCTACACAGATGAAGTGTACAATGACCGAAATTAGTAATGGCAATGTCGTGGTAAAGAGCCTGCATTCTTCCACGGCTTTAGTCCTAACTAGGATCCTCCGGTCGTTATCCTCTCCCCAGACTTCCCTTCAGTTGAAGGGAAGTGGGAGGAAGGGTAACGGCAGGAGGGTTCTAGTTACGGCTACCACGGTCTTTACCACGACATTGCCAACTGATATGTCTAATGGCTAGAGCTGGTGCTACTCAAATCTGACCGTACTTGCTACCACTTTTGACAGTTTTATTCCGTAGTGGAGACCCCGGAACGGGCGAAGTTGAGACCCTGGAACACTTTCTATTAGAATGTCCAAAATACCAGTCTAACAGAATAAGATTCACCAGGATTATTATGGGGATGTGGGTTGGGAGAATGAAGGACATGTGGTTGGTAGGTGACACAAAGGAGAGGGTTAGTATGCTCATCGGAGAGACTATGAAGAATGGGGTACGGGATGTCATCAAGCAGTTCGTCTCAGAGTGTTGGGAGGAGAGGCGTGGGGATAAGGCGGCATTTGGAAACACAGCGCTAATCACAGCGCCTTCTTACCTGAGAACCGCGACAAATCAGCGGCCGGCAAATGTGTTATTATTTCTACGTTGTGTTTCAGATATTGGGCAACAGTAATCTGCACTACTAGTGCCCTTGAGGCAATTTTTCTTTTTCGGGAGGTGGGAGGGATGGGTGAGAGAGACACCACCAGACCCGAAGGTTTAGGATCTCAAACTACCGACACAGTAAGGCGAGTGTTAAAATTTTCTGTGTTCCAGAGTCGCTGACTGTCGGTACGAACGTGAAACCTAACTCAATATACTTCTTCAAAAAAAAAAAAAAAAAATGAATGAAACAGGTCGGAAATGTTTGTTTATTATTGTTATTTTAAAAGTATTACTTTCGTTTAACGAAAATCAATCTTTATAACAATAATAATAATAATACACGAAAAAAAACATTTCGTGTACATGACTAATCGATTGTCATATACTTATTATGAGCGCTTTTATACAAAAGGTATTGAAATGCAAGGATATTTTTGCAAAATGAAAATGTGCTTTCGTCAAATGGTCAAATTTATTTTCAAAACAGGAAGTTTCAGAGAAAAAGTTGGCGTTCGGGTGTCTAATTTTTTCTGATGCACAACAAAGATTTCCGACAGATTGGGTCCAAGAATGGGGGGGACCGCCCCCCCCCCCCCCGGCCAGCCCATGAATTTTTACCGAATAATAAAATAAAACATCACTTTAGTAAGATTCATATCAAGGAAAATCGGCTTTAACTCTTAACCTGCTAAGTAATTTTAAAATATTTTTCAGCAAATCTAGTCATGGCTGCTGTGAAGCAGCCATGACTAGATTTGATGAAAAATTCATTTTTCTTTAACTCAAGAAGTCATTGATCAAACAATGATCCAATGTACAGGGGACAATTTGGATAAAGGTGCTCAAATTCCACTTATTTAATTGGCAGCTATTTATTGTCCTGGGTAGGAATATCTGCCAGTAGCATGCAAGGAGTTAAAGAATACCGGCATGTGAAATTTAAACAAAAGTTTTTCTCAATTTTATATATCAAATATGAAAGCTTTTGCAGCAGTACTTTGGGCAAAGAATGTATTTTTTTGCTTTTGACCTACTTACCACAGTGTTAAAATCGGAGGCCCCTAAACTTCTAAATATGCCCCAGAAGTCTGGATTGAACCAATAAGGAAATCATACCCACAATGATGCCATATATCAATTGTGAAGACATGGACAATTCGACAGTGGTATGGTAAAAGATCATTGTAAAAGGTTTTCCTCATTGAACATGGTCTTAAAACCCGTGGGTCCCATAACACTCTAAATGTGACCACAAGCGGATTGATTTGAATCGACCTAAAATGTTATATATCAAATGTGAAAGCTATTGAAGCAGTGGTTTAGGAAAAGATTTTTTTTAGTGTTTTTCCAATAACCACCAGTGTTAAAATCTCTTGGATTTGTATAAACTTATAACTCATTTTTACAAGCATCTTATGTATCAAATGTTGAAGACTTCAGTGTAGCCGTTTGGGAAAAAGAAGATTTTTAAAGGATTTTCCCATTGAAAATATTATTAAAGCCGGTGCCACATAAAATTCCCTTCCCAAATAAGTACCCGGGAAGGGGGGGGGGGGGGGTAAAAACTTGAAAATCACCATTACAATGATGTCATTTATCAAATATGATCATATTTGGAGCATTGGTTTGGTAGTAGATTTTTAAAGGTTTCCTCATTACCCATAGCAGTGTTAAAATCTGGGAACCCATAACACCCCTTGGGAGCTAGGTGGGTCAGGTGTCTAGACTTCAAAGGTCCACGGTTCGACCCAGTCCAGCGTTAACCCTTTTCCCAACATAATGGCCAAAACCTGCCAGCGCTAATCTCAAAAATCGTCAGTTAATTTTCATTATTTTTTTCAATTTTTGTCTCAAAAACATTGGAACGAGCTCGTGTTAACCTATGTTTTTGAGACAAAAAAAATGAAAAAAATTAGTTGTTCAATTTAAGAATTTTGTTTTGCAAGTGTCGTCTGCTTTTCATGTTAGGTTAACTGCGTTGTGTACTTGGACAAGGCACTTAATCCCGACTGCCCAAGTGGGGGCACGGTACGCCGTGTGTACTAAGACTTAGTGCACGACGATGGTGCAATTGCCGGCAACCATTGCTAACCCTGCTTTCGGGGAGTCAGTTCGTTGAGGTGTCTGACAGTTGCTCATCGCTGCCTGGTGGTTCTCTCCGGGTACACCGGCTTCCTCCACTTGTAAAACTATCCGACACGATTTCGGAAACCGGGGCTTTGCCGCTGCTGAAAAAAACAGATTCACGCCGCGTATTCAGCCAAAACTCAAGGAGTGTCGCCTGAATCCGTGCGTGAACGTATGTCTCGCCGTAACGAACCCGCCCTTTTCAATTTTGTTGGGGTGGTTCTTATCCTGAAGGGGTTAATAACTTTCCTCGAAAAGCATAAATCAACTGGGGTTCACTGAAAACAACAATTTTAATAGATATATATGATGAAAGTGTCAATGACACTGTAGCTTAACTTGTGTGTGTTATGTTTGATGAAAAGGATAATGTTCAATGTTTATGAAAGGAATATGAAATAAGACAAGAATTGTGAAAATTGGGAATATGTTAATTTCTGTTCCCTGTATGCTATGCTTTCAATAAAAATAATATGAGGTGTAGACTATACTAAAGGGGTGGGTTACAGTGGCCCTCACAGTTAATGTATGTGGCCCTCACAGTTAATGTATATCAACGAAAGTTACCAATTTACAGTGAAATTATTCCAAAACAAGTCATCCTATCAAGGTACAATGAAATCGCTTCATAAATACGGCCTGTAGACTGTGTTAAAGGTTTTTGGGCTTCGGGCCTGCGTAGCCATCACGGTTGACCGATCGCAACCAAAAGGGACGTCCTCATCTAGACATTATACTGAATCATCCTACCAAGTTTCAGTGGAATCCCTTCATAAATATGACCTGTAGTCTGTGCTATTTATTTATTTATTGGTGTTTAAGGTCACATATTTCTGCACAATGGCTAATCATGACCTCGACAGTTTTACGGGTGGAGAAAGCCAGAGTACCGTGAGAGAACCACCGAGCAACGGCGAGCAACTGTCAGCTCCCCAACATACTAACTCCACACAAGCAGGGTTAGAGTTGGTTGAAGACAGTGCACCATCGACCTGCAGTATGCCTTAGTACACAACGAACGTCACCATGCCCGCACGTGGGCAGTGGGGTGAATTGTCTTGCCCAAGGACACAACGCGGTTGCCGCAGGTGGGATTCGAACCGAGGTCCTCTCGGCTTGCAGCCTGCACCTCTACCTACTGAGCCACCGCGCCCCATAGTCTGTGCTCAAGTGTTTTGGGCTTGGGCGGCCGTCATGGTTGGACGATCGCGACCAAAAGGGGACGTTCTCATCTAGGCATTATCTGGAGTCATCCTACCAGGTTACAATGAAATCCCTTCATAAATATGACCTGTATACTGTGCTAAAGGTTTTCGGGTTTCGGGCCCCTGTTGCCATCACAGTTGACCAATCACGACCAAAAGGGGACGTTATTATCTAAACATTATATGGAATCAACTTACCAAGTTACAATGAAATCCCTCCATAAAAACGACATGTAGACTGTGCTAAAGGTTTTCGGGTTTTTGGGCTTCGGGCCCCTGTAGCCGTCACAGTTGACCAATCGCGACCAAAAGGGGACGTTATTATCTAAACATTATATGGAATCAACTTAATGGGGAAGTTCTCATCTGGACATCATCCGGAGTCATCCTACCAAGTTACAATGAAATCTCTCCATATTAAATATGACCGGTAGACTGTGCTAAAAGTTTTTGGGTTTCGGGCTTGGGCAGTCGTCGCGGTTGACAGATCATGTCCAAAAGGGGACGTTCTCATCTAGATATTATACAGAGGCATCCTACCAAGTTACAATGAAATTCCTCCATAAATACGACCTGTAGACTGTACTAATGGTTTTCGGATTTTGGGCTCGGCCAGCCACCACGGTTGACCGATCGCGTCTAAAAGGGGACGTTCTCATCTAGACATGACCTCAAACCTGCATATGAAATTTCGTGACGATCGGATAAGAACTACGGGGTGTAGCCTGTGCTAAAGGAAAATGTGAACATATTCACAGACTCACAGACTCCCAGACTAACAGACTTCCGCACGCGTGATGGCAATAGCTTAACTTGACATTGTCAAGTTAAGCTAAAAATAAATGTGATAATTTGTGACTTACATGGAATCCAAAAGAATAAGAAAACAAAACGTCAAACACCCCCTACCCACAGAGTTTTTGAGTCACTTGCGGGCCCGCATTCTCTGTTGTCGCTGGGTTCCTTAGTCGCCTCTTCACTTCACCCTTTCACTGCCGTCGCACGTTCACTAACGTATTGTCACTTTATCGGGACGCCTTTCCTCCAACAAGTGACGGGATGTCACTCTACCACTGCCGTCGCACGGCCACAAGCTTATTGTCACTTTACTTGACGTTTTTCACACAAGCAGTCGCTGTGAATGGAGTTAAAACTCTTCCTTACGTTTGTCTCAGAATAATGTTCACAGATGCAAAGTCTGCTCTGTCTACGTACGGCTTGTCTTCTAAAACATGTAATGCCGTTTATCTAAATTCAAATAACTCCCTGAGCTCATACTTTGTGTTTCTGATCCTATTCTCATATATGGCCACCGACTTGGCCCGCGACTGCTCCTATTCTAAATATGAGATCTGTGCCCCCCCCCCCCCCCCCCCACACGTCACAACGTGCCTATACTTTCGCACCGATGCGGCACCTCCTCTAACCTATGGCATGGGACATCCCCATCTACTCGCAACGACCCAAAGCCTTACACACCTTCAGACTGGAATGAATTTTTCGAGAAACCCCCAGATTTTTATTTCCACAGCCAGAACATTAATTCTCAGTTTAATCGCTTCTCTTGAACTTGGCCGCTTAGATCTATCCTAATTTAATATTCGCTTTGCAGTTCCTATGAAAGACTCACATTTTGGTATCTTTTGACATTTCGGAGACAGGATAGATGCGAAATATGGGTGTGTGTCCAGAACACATGCGATGTACCGTTTATACCATAATTACCTCTTAACTGGCCATCATTACTTAGATAATGACTATAGGAGAATACTGGCTTTTACTACGTTTAATGTTTATCCACACCACCCACGTGGTGTCCAACAAATGCTCAATAATGGAAATTAAATTTCACGCTTTATTACCATCGCCCGAATTATTGCTGGTCTGTTTAAATGACAAATCGGTTTTCGGAGTCCGTCATATACATATCTTTAAGTTTTATGTTTAACCCATTCAGAAGGATTATCGAATATATTTACACTTTTAAACAAGAAAATCGCAAATTCTTAGCTATCACCTTGGCACACGAGGTGGCCCTGGCCATATAGAATGTGTCATTAAATCCCACTAAACAAACTAGATAGAGTTATTTGTGTGCAAAGCACACAATGGTGTATCCCCGCTTTTCCGCTGAAAACACATTAGCATAGTTTAAATGTTTTGAATTAAATACCCTAGGAGCCCTTCGATAAAAACTAATTTTCCAACGATAAAAGTGGTTCCACCAGAACCACTTGGGGCCATATCAAAATTCCGAAACGTTCGTGCACATCTAGAGATGTTACCTGAACACATTAGCATAGTTTAAACATTTCGAATTAAATACCCTAGGAGCCTTTCGATGAAAACTAATTTTCCAACGATAAAAGTGGTTCCACCAGAACCACTTGGGGCCATATCAAAATTCCGAAACGTTCATGCACATCTAGAGATATTACCTGAACACATTAGCATAGTTTAAACATTTCGAATTAAATACCCTAGGAGCCTTTCGATGAAAACTGATTTTCTAACGATAAAAATGGTTCCACTGGAACCACCTGGGGCCAAATCAAAATTCAGACACCTTCATGCACATCTCGAGATGCTACCTGAACACCTTAGCATAGTTTAAAAGTTTCGAATTAAATACCCTAGGAGCCTTTCGAAAGAAAACTGATTTTCAAACGATAAAAGTGGTTCCACCGGAACCACTTGGGGCCAAATCAAAATTCCGAAACCTTCATGCACATCTCGAGATGCTACCTGAACACCTTAGCATAGTTTAAAAGTTTCGAATTAAATACCCTAGGAGCCTTTCGATGAAAACTGATTTTCTAACGATAAAAGTGGTTCCACTGGAACCACCTGGGGCCAAATCAAAATTCGGAAACATTCATGCACATCTAAAGATGCTACCTGAACACATTAGCATAGTTTAAACATTTCAAATTAAATACCCTAAGAGCCTTTCGATGAAAACTGATTTTCCAACGATAAAAGTGATTCCACCGGAACCATTGGGGCCAAAACAAAATTCCGAAACCTTTATGCACATCTAGAGATGTTACCTGAACACATTTCCATAGTTTAAACGTTTCGAATTAAATACCCTAGGAGCCTTTCGAACGAAACTGATTTTCTAATGATAAAAGTGGTTCCACTGGAACCACCTGGGGCCAAATTAAAATTCCGAAACCTTTATGCACATCTAGAGATGTTACCTGAACACCTTAGTCTAGTTTTAACGTTTCGAATTAAATACCCTAGGAGCCTTTCGATGAAAACTGATTTTCTAACGATAAAAGTGGTTCCACTGGAACCACCTGGGGCCAAATCAAAATTCCAAAACCTTCATGCACATCTAGATATGTTACCTGAACACATTAGCATAGTTTTAACGTTTCGAATTAAATACCCTAGGAGCCTTTCGATAAAAACTGATTTTCTAATGATAAAAGTGGTTCCACTGGAACCACCTGGGGCCAAATAAAAATTCCGAAACCTTTATGCACATCTAGAGATGTTACCTGAACACCTTAGCATAGTTTTAACATTTCGAATTGAATACCCTAAGAGCCTTTTGATGAAAACTGATTTTCTAACGATAAAAGTGGTTCCACTGGAACCACCAGGGGCCAAAACAAAATTCCGAAACCTTCATGCACATCTCGAGTTGCTACCTGAACACCTTAGCATAGTTTAAACGTTTCAAATTGAATATCCTAGGCGCCTTTCAGAGTGTGACGGACGGACGGACGGACGGACGGACGGACGGACGGACGGACGGACGGACGGAGATCATGACTATATCCCCGCATTTTTGAAAATGCGTGGATAATAAGTAAATATGCTCCCAAGAAGTTGGTCTGAACACTTGAAAAATATCCTTACCGGTTACAACGATGTCATTTATCAAATATGGAAGCATTTGTGGCAGTGGTTTGGGAAGTGATGATTTTGAAATGTTTCCGTTTTTACCCACAGGTTAAAGGTGTAACACTCCCAAAATTCTACCCTTGGGGCTTGATTTGAGGAAACCCGTGAATCATCCTTCCAAATATGTTAAATGTTAAATACGAAAGCTTTTGGGGCAGTGTTTTGGGAGATGATTTTTTGAAATGTTTTCCACTACCAACAGTGTTAAATGGTGACGGCCATATGAGCCCCTTATAAAAACGATCAGGATTTTTTTTAACTTTCTGATTATACTCCTTCTAAAGATGATCCATACCAAATATTTTACAGAAAAAAACGTTTCCTTTTTTTGTTCTATCCTTAACCCTTTACTCAACGCACACGGCATCAAAATTTATTATTTGAAATATCATTTTTTTTCAAATTTTTAAAAAAAATTAAACAAAACCTGATCACGTGACTCCCCATTGCAACGAGCTCGATGAGCCCGTTCCATTGAGGGGGTCACATGATTAGTAAGAGTTATCCTGTGCGGTTTCCACGTGACTTAAGGCAATTTGCAGAAGTATATGCCTACCTATATATTGAGTTCCAAGTTTCATTCGAATCGGCCTAGTCATTTCACACTTAGGACAAAATTTTCTAAAAAGCAATCAATAATATTGCAGGGGTGAAAAGGACAAATCTTGTGGACGGACGGCCTGACGAACCAACACCATTTCAGTAACCCTTTGTTGACTTCGTCGACTGGGAATAATAGTCGTAATGTACTTCTACAACTGCATGGATTATTATATGGTTATATTTATATTTATTTAATGATGTTACTTTCAGCAGCCATGGCTATATCACGATCACATCACAAGTGTAAAATCAAGTTTACCCAATCTTTTTACATTTACTGTCCGCTTTAGAGGACGTTAACCCCCACACACCTATTAAGGGGACCAATTTCACCAAGAAAACTGAATTTGTATATCACAGTAAACAGGCAATGCTCGCAGCCCCTCCCCCACCCATGGAAAATGTTTGTTGTCTGTCGGAACAATCGTTGGCCGTTGAAACACCATTTTCTATGTAGGCTGGTAAATGATCAGCCAGTCTTATGAATTTCTCTACATAGTGACACCCGGACAGAAATACAGGTAATCAAAATGATGGCAGGTTCCCGACTAAAGGCCGTTCCGTAAGATTCGTAAAAATGCCTTATCTGCGAGAGTCGTTCAAGAAGTATATGGCAATCGAGTAGCCATGCACGGGAATAGTTTCTTTATTTTTGTTATTTTAAAGAATTACTGTTGTTTATTACTGTTCTCAAGAAGTATATAGAGTTAGGTTTCAAGACCTCGGAACACTGTCGGAAAACTTTAACTCTCACCCACCATGTCTCAAAATTTTGGTGATCCTAGCTTCGGCCTGACTGCTCCACATCCTGTGGTTCTCACAAGAAGATTATATTAATAGATTTCTTTGGAGGTAACACCATTCAATGGAAATAGAATTAATGTCCGTTAATCCTTTACCTAACGTAACGGGAAAAACGACCAGCGCAAGACAAAAATCGCCAATTAATTTTAATTATTTTTTTCATTTTTTCGTCTCAAAAACATGGGTTATGACCCCTCTTCAAGGGGCCTGAGGGCGCTCACCTGACATGGTAGCCTAAATATCAACCCAGAGAATTGATTTCAACAGGTGCCATCTGCTCCTCCTAAGAAAAGCTTATACCAAATATCCAAAGATTCTGATCAGTGGATCTAAAAAAAAGAAGATTTTTAAAGAATATTCCTCATATTGAAGTTATAATTCAGGCTCCCACAGGGAGCCCATATGAACTCAGAGACAAATATCAAAATATTCCGACTGCTGGATCTGAAGAAGAAGATTTTTAAAGAAAATTCCTCATTTTGAACTAAGTTACAATTCGAGCTCTCACAGTGAGTCCAAATATGGACCTAGGGACATGGCGTGAACAAACTTGAATCTCACCCGCTAAGTATGCTGCATACCAAATATCAAAACATTCCGACTGCTGGATCTGAAGAAGATTTTTAAAGAAAATTCCTCATTTTGAACTAAGTTATAATTCGGGCTACCACAGTGAGCCCAAATATGAACCCAGGGACTTGGCTTGAACAAACTTGAATCTCACCCCCTAAGCATGGTGCATACCCAATATCAAAAGATTCTGCCTGCTGTATCTTGAGAAGAAGATTTTTTTTAAGAAATTTGCCTCAAATGCACTAAGTTCAAATTTGGGCTCCTATACTGAGCCCAAATATAAACCCAGGGGGCCGATTCGAACAAACTTGAATCAGATCCACCCCACAATGTTGCATACCAAATATGAAAAGATTCTGCCTGCTGGATCTGGAGAAGAAGATTTTTGAAGAAATTTGTCTTAAATGCACTAAGTTCGAATTCAAGCTTCTATAGTGAACCCAAATATGAATCTAGGGAGCCGATTTGAACAAATTTGAATCAGATCCACCCCACAATGTTGCATACCAAATATCAAAAAATTCTGCCTGCTGGATCTGGAGAAGATTTTTTAAGAAATTTGCCTGAAATGCACTAAGTTCAAATTTGGGCTCCTATACTGAGCCCAAATATAAACCCAGGGGGACCGATTTGAACAAATTTGAATCAGATCCACCTCACAATGTTGCTTACCAAATATGAAAAGATTCTGCCTGCTGGATCTGGAGAAGAAGATTTTTGAAGAAATTTGCCTGAAATGCACTAAGTTCGAATTCGAGCTTCTATAGTGAGCCCAAATATGAAGCCGATTTGAACAAACGTGAATCAGATCCACCCCACAATGTTGCATACCAAATATGAAAAGATTCTGCCTGCTGGATCTGGAGAAAAACATTTTTTAAGAAATTTGCCTGAAATGCACTAAGTTCGAATTCGAGCTTCTATATAGTGAGCCCAAATATGAATCCAGGGGGCCGATTTGAACAAACTCGAATCAGATCCACCCCACAATGTTGCATACCAAATATCAAAAGATTCTGCCTGCTGGATATGGAGAAGAAGATTTTTGAAGAAGTTTGCCTGAAATGCACTAAGCTCGAATTCGAACTTCTATAGTGAGCCCAAATATGAATCTAGGGAGCCAATTTGAACAAACTTGAATCAGATCCACCCCACAATGTTGCATACCAAATATGAAAAGATTCTGCCTGCTGGATCTGGAGAAGAAGATTTTTGAAGAAATTTGCCTGAAATGCACTAAGTTCGAATTCAGACTTCTATAGTTAGCCCAAATATGAATCCAGGGGGCCGATTTGAACAAACTTGAATCAGATCCACCCCACAATGTTGCATACAAAATATCAAAAGATTCTGCCTGCTGGATCTGGAGAAGATTTTTGAAGCAATTTGTCTGAAATGCACGAAGTTCAAATTTGGGCTCCTATACTGAGCCCAAATATAAACCCAGGGGGCCGATTCGAACAAACTTGAATCAGATCCATCCCACAATGTTGCATACCAAATATCAAAAGATTCTGCCTGCTGGATCTGGAGAAGAAGTTTTTTTTAAGAAATTTGTCTGAAATGCACTAAGTTCGAATTCGAGCTTCTATATATAGTGAGCCCAAATATGAATCTAGGGAGCCGATTTGAACAAACTTGAATCAGATCCACCCCACAATGTTGCATACCAAATATCAAAAGATTCTGCCTGCTGGATATGGAGAAGAAGATTTTTGAAGAAGTTTGCCTGAAATGCACTAAGCTCGAATTTGAACTTCTATAGTGAGCCCAAATATGAATCTAGGGAGCCGATTTGAACAAATTTGAATCAGATCCACCCCACAATGTTGCATACCAAATATCAAAAGATTCTGCCTGCTGGATCTCGAGAAGAAGTTTTTATTAAGAAATTTGCCTGAAATGAAAAGTTCGAATTCGGGCTTCTATAGTGAGCACAAATATGAATCCAGAGGGCCGATTTGAACAAACTTGAATCAGATGCACCCCACAATGTTGCATACCAAATATGAAAAGATTCTGCCAGCTGGATCTGGAGAAGAAGCTTTTTGAAGAAATTTGCCTGAAATGCACCAAGTTCGAATTCGAGCCTCTACAGTGAGTCCAAATATGAATCTAGGGAGCCGATTTGAACAAACTTGAATCAGATCCACCCCACAATGTTGCATACCAAATATGAAAAGATTCTGCCTGCTGGATCTGGAGAAGAAGATTTTTGAAGAAATTTGCCTGAAATGCACTAAGTTCGAATTCAGACTTCTATAGTGAGCCCAAATATAAATCCAGGGGCCGATTTGAACAAACTTGAATCAGATCCACCCCACAATGTTGCATACAAAAATCAAAAGATTCTGCCTGCTGGATCTGGAGATGGAGACTTTTGAAGCAATTTGTCTGAAATGCACTAAGTTCAAATTTGGGCTCCTATACTGAGCCCAAATATAAACCCAGGGGGCCGATTCGAACAAACTTGAATCAGATCCACCCCACAATGTTGCATACAAAATATCAAAAGATTTTGCCTGCTGTATCTGGAGAAGAAGATTTTTTAAGAAATTTGCCTGAAATGCACTAAGTTCGAAATCAGGCTCCTATACTGAGCCCAAATATGAACCCAGGGGGCCGATTTGAACAAACTTAAATCAGATCTACCCTACAATGTTGCATACCAAATATCAAAAGATTCTGCCTGCTGGATCTGGAGAAGAAGATTTTTTAATGTTTTTCCCATTGCCTATAGTGTTAAAAAGTGCTGACTCAGCACTTTTTCAAAGTCCTGAAAAAAGTACCTTGTGATCAAACCGATAGGGATTTTTTTAACCATTCTATTCTACTGGATAAAAGTAAGCTTTACACAAAATAAGAATTCTCCGTGCCGTGTAGTTTTGGAGATATGGCAGTTTTAAGGTTTTTCCTATTTTTAGCTCCCCAGGTTCCCACGGGGCAATGAGAAATTTTTTTTTGCATCAATCAACTACTTATGAACCATTATCATCTCATATCAAATTTGGTTCAAATCGACTTCACGGTTCAGAAAATAGAAATTTTAGGCGTGGCCAAAATGTTTGCCCCTCCCATAACGAAGGCAAATAATGCCCGACAAACTTCTCTTGAACAAATTTGATTCTAAACCTCAAAAGGACTCTGTATACCACATATCAAGTCTCTGCTACTGGTGGTTCATTAGAAGAAGATTTTCAAAAAATTTGGTCATTTTTTCCCCACACCTCTGCTCAATATGAGCCGAAACCTAATTTGGATAAAAATCAAAATGCCCCTATATAACCACTACTTACATGGAATTTAATTAAAATGTGGCCAGTGGTTTAGGAGAAAGAGGCTCAAACACCACCTTCACGCAGGACGACGGACGACGGACGACGGACGACAGACGAAGAGTGATAAGAAAAGCTCACCCTGACTTTCAGTCAGGTGAGCTAAAAATGCCGCCACCGCAAACAGATCCTCAAATAAATGTGACCAAAACTATTTTAGACTATGACATTACAGCAAGCGAATTGCACCGAGCTGTTAAGGCCCTCAAGAATAAGAAATCTGGGGATATGGATAGGGTAAACAACGAAATGATTAAGTGTTCGTTGCCATTTTTCACGAATTGTTTTCTCAAATTATTGGCGACACAATCTTATTAAACCTATCTATAAAGAGGGACCCGCTGATGATCCATCCAACTATAGGGGCATAGCAGTATCAAGCTGTGTCAGTAAACTGTTCTGTAAGATTCTAGATTACAGATTGCAGGACTATCTGGAGTCAAATAATATCATTCACCCGAGCCAAATTGGTTTCAGACCAAAGTGCAGAACAACCGACCACATTCTAACTCTTCGACATATGGTTGATAAACACATAAAATCAGGAAAATATCTCTACGCCTGCTTTGTCGATCTGAAAAAGGCTTTTGACACAGTATGGCGGAAAGGTATGTTCCTCAAATTGCAAAACTATGGAATAGGGGGTAAATTCCTGAACACAATCGAAAATATGTATGACGAAGTGAATTCCTCCGTTAAGCTTGCAGGTGGCATAACCGAGACATTTTGTTCCACCACAGGTGTAAAACAAGGCTGCGTCCTCAGCCCAAAACTGTTTAATCTGTATATCAATGATCTTCCTGATATTTTCAATGGAGATACAGATTATATAGGGTTGGGTGGGGAACAGGTACATTGTCTGATGTACGCTGATGATTTAGTTCTTGTGTCATCTAGTGAAAACGGGCTTCAAACCAAACTTGATAAATTAAGTTTGTATCTGGACAAGTGGTCACTGACATTGAACACCGACAAAACTAAAATTATTGTATTTAATAAATCGGGGAAGGTACTTAAGAAGTCGTTTTACTATAAAGGCTGTATTGTCAACACTTGTCAAAAATACAAATACTTGGGTGTCTATTTTAAGGCGTCTGGAATAATCGATATTGAGCACCTGTCAAATAAAGGCTTAAAATCCATCTATCTACTGAAACAGAAAATTCCTCTGGATGAGCTTAACGCCAGTACCTGTATGTCAGGACACCTTAGGCACGTAAGGCCTGGGCTGACGTGGGGTTATTTAGTCCCGCTGATCAAATTGCGGGAAAGTTAGACCAACGTGGAGGGTCGGAATCCAAGTGTCACGAACTCGGCGCTGGGAGCTGAGTTAAACCGACGCCGTGATTCCTTCTCTGCCAAATTGGCCTGAAATAGGTTCGATTTCCGTTAGGTGTGATTCCTAATCACTTCAGGCTGTGTAATGGAAAGAATGATTTAAAGTAACAACGATTCTTTTATTTACACATAAAAATAAAGCCGTTTCAATATTTCAACAATCAACAATTCGATTCTTTTCACAGAAAATGGGTTCCTAGGGTTAAATAATTCTCAACAATTATATAGTCATTCTATAGCCCTGTACTGGCACTATAGTCTACACACTGGAAATGTTACTACCGTGAGCTCGCCATAAGAGCTTCACAAATCTGAAATGTTGTTATTACCGTGAGCTCGCCATAAGAGCTTCACCCGCTTAGGCTCAAATGTCAACGTCTGCGCGTAACTGTACCTCTGGCTGTCGGAGGGTTCCGACCAGCAATGTTTGTCATCTATAAAGCCACCGTACTTCTGATTTGGGTCAGATATTGTCTACTCATACCTTATGTGCCTTTTGAAAGTCCTCCGTGAAAGTCCTATTGAAATGTGCACTGTTCCTGGTTGAATTCACGATTCACAAATGCCCCTTTTTGTGCTAGGGCGAAATTGTCACTCACACCGATCTCCAGTCGGTATTACGATGCTTCGACAGCAAAACAAACTACTCCCAACGCAATCAGTCTGACGCTTCAAAGGGTTAATACGCACAATACAATTAACCTACACTTATGACTATTGCAGGCTGATACCTGCTACTCGACAATCTAAACTTCAACGTTTCACCTTGGGTATTTCCTTCTCAACGAATTTGGCACTGTAGCCGCCTATCAACCTTAAGCTAAATCAATCGTGGAATGCCCTGTCTGGCGATTCCAGCCGTTTCAGGGTCCTGTGATCGAAGATACCCCTATGCCAGGAAACAGAGTCGCCTGCCCTGGACTTCACCAACGTGTGTGTGACCCCAAGTGTGTGTCTAATGCTCTGCTCTTCAAGGTATATATACTTTTTACCCTAAACTGTCAGGTGGACCGACGCTCATCTGTCCATCTGTCAAAACGGTGGGAGATGACGTATATCGAGGCAGAATCAATACAAGTCATCTCGCGCGTGACTTAACGGTGATTTCACTTGTCGAGAAAACCGATTCGTTCCTGCCACGCATTGTCATGACAGGCATTTCTATCTTTTAGAATCTCGTTTCTCAATTGGCCGTGACGATATCCTGCCACCAACCGATTACGTCTCGTAAGACTCGCGACTACTGTATAACTTAAATGAGATTAGACCTTATCTAACATACCGTTTCTCCCCTGGGTCCCTGCGCTAAAGCTGGATATACACCACGTGTGTTTTTTCCATGTCCAGCTTCACAGCGAAGTGAAATTCACGTAGGTTTTTCGCCTTGATGCGGAATATCTTTTGAACTTACAATATCTTTATATATGAGGCCCCTTGCTCCTATATTTAGGCTGGCTTTGCCCTGGCACTGTATAAAGCTCTTTAAATCCTTGATAACACCTATTCTCACATACGGTTGTGAAGTTTGGGGAGTCGATGCCTTACAACTCGCCGGACTTCAATATACCGACCAACTATGTGAGAAATTCGACAAGCAGAAACATGACCAAGTAGAGTCAAGATTTTGTAAACAAATTTTAGGCGTCACAAAATACTCAAGTACTCTTGCTGTAAGAGGCGAACTTGGCATGTACCCACTGAGCACCACCATCACCTCTCGCATTATAAAATATTGGCAACACCTCCAAAGCTTGGACACGAATACAAATGCTTCTTGGAAACATCAGATGCCGAGAATTCCGTGTGGGGCACAGGAGTAAAAATATACTATATCACTTTAATTTCGACAATATTTGGAATACCAGGAATACATTTAATAATAATACCTTTCTATCGGCATTTTCAAAAAAAAAACTCGAAGAGTCATACCGCATATGGTGGGGTGACAAGATCTCTGCCTCCCCGAAGTTTTCCATGTACAGCATTATCGAACATGAGTTTTATTTGAAAAACTATTTACAGGTTAAGATTGAGACAGAAGCGCGTAGAACATTTTCCAAATTGAGAATAAGCGCACATAGGCTCAATATAGAAACTGGCAGGCATAAAAAACCTCCAATTCCCAGAGATGAACGTTGGTGTATTAAATGTGTTGACAAGGTTGAAGATGAGTTCAACCTACTCATGGAATGCCCACTGCACAACACCGAACGAGCTGATTTCCTGACTGAAATCCAAAAGATTGCCCCTGGTGTTATTCAGCTGACTGATAAAGACTGCTTCCATTATTTGATGACCACTTTCGATTATCATACAACTCCTAGAGCTATGGCATACGCGAACCGTGTTTATCAAAAACATGTGGATTGAAAGATTAACGGTTAGCTGCGGGGTGCCAATATCACTACAAAATTTGGTCTGTGATCTTAATTTACACCCCGAGGGCCATCATTACCAGATATTTCAAATCGCAGTGTAAGTAGATGTGTGTATCGCGTGTAAATTTTCTATTATTATATTCTTGCTCTTTACATTTTAATCTGTTGTGTGTATGTCACTTATTTGTAGTAGTATCTATTTGTTCTGAAACTGTCTCTTGTCATGTAACAATGTTTGTTACGTACGACAAATAAATAAATAAATAAATAAATAAATAAATAAATAAATAAATAAATAAATAAATAAATAAATAACCATAGAAAGGCGAGGCAAACAACTGCTGATTCACCTCTGACGAAGATAAAATTTAGAACGAAGGCGGAATGAAATCCACCACGAGCGCTGCACGGGTTTTCTGAAGCCTCGGATCGTCTGGCACCCATTGAGTCATGTCACTGCTCAGGAATTTAACCAATCAAATCTTGTTTGACAGAGCGCATTGAGCTCTGTCAAACAAGCCTGGATTGGTTAAATTCCCAGTTGCACTGTGTGAAAATTGCAGCTTGAAATTTCGATATGTTGACATCAGTTTGCTGAGAGATAATAAAGCCCCAAAATGGCATATTAAAAAAGCAAGATGACAACCGATTTTGTTGGAGACTAGTCGACCTCTGTTGGGACGAGTTGACTTCTAATTGGGCCGAGTGGACTTATGGTTGGGATGAGTAGACTCAGGGGCGTAGGAAGCTTATAATATTGGGTGGGGGGGGGGGGGGGTATTGTAAACGGGGGCTTGAAGAGGACAGCACGGCCGCCTTTGGCGGCCCGCTCTACGTAGCCAAGTCCGGAGGAGAGTGCGGGAGGGGGATACCCCCGGGAAAATTTGTGAAATATGAACTACTGAGAGCTTATTTCCTCGCTTCTCAGTGAAAAAAAATCAAGGTATCGTTGCTGTTAATGTTTGGTGCTTGTAGGAGGATGAATGTCAGAGAGGAAGATGTTAACCTGTTGAGCGTCAAATCAGTCGGTGACATCGGCTACCAACTTTTCTATGTACTGCAAATGGTGTAAATCATAGTTTTTGAGAAGGTAATTTTGAATGAAAGTGTCAATGACACTGTAGCTTAACTTGTGTGTTGTATTTGATGAAAAGGATAATGTTCAATGTTTATGAAAGGACTATGAAATAAGACAAGAATTGCGATAATTAGGAATATGTTCATTTCTGTTCCCTGTATGCTATGTTTTTGATAAAAATAATATGAGGTGTACACTGTACTAAAGAGCTGAGGGGTGGGTTAATATGACCTCACAGTTAATGTATGTGGCCCTCACAGTTAACGTATATCAACGAAAGTTACCAAGTTACAGTGAAATTATTCCAAAACGAGTCATCCTATCAAGTTACACTGAAATCCCTTCTTATATGTGGCCTGCAGACTGTGCTAAAGTTTTTTGGGGTTCAGTTCCCTGTGGCCGTCAGTTTCCAAATTGCGTCCAAAGGGGACGTTCTCATCTAGACATTATATGAAGTCAACCTACCAAGTTACAATGAAATCCCTTCATAAATATGACATGTAGACTGTGCTAAAGGTTTTTGGTCTTTGGGCTCGGGCAGTCATCATGGTTGAATGATCGCAACCAAAAGGGGATATTCCCATCTGGGCATCATCTGGAGTGATCCTACGAAGTTACAATGAAATCCCTTCATAAATATGACCTGTAGACTGTGCTCAAGGTTTTCGGGCTTCGGGCCCCGGAAGCCGTCACAGTTGACCAATCACGACCAAAAGGGGATGTCATCATCTAGGCATTATATGGAGTCAAACTAGCAGGTTACAATGAAATCCTTCCATAAATATGACCTATAGACTATGCTAAAGGTTTTGGGGTTTTGGGCTCGGGCAGCCTTCAAGGCCGAATGATCGCGACCAAAAGGGGATGTTCTCATCTAGACATTATTTGGAGTCATCCTCCCAAGCTACAATGAAATCCCTTCATAAATATCACCTGTAGTCTTTGCTAAAGGTTTTCGGGCTTCAGACCCCTGTAGCCGTCACAGTTGCCTAATGGTGTCCGAAAGGAGCTGTTCTCATCTAGACATTATATAAAGTCAACCTACCAAGTTACAATGAAATTCCTTCATAAATGTGACCTGAAGACTGTGCAAAAGGTTTTCGGGCTTTGGGCTCGGGCAGCCATCATGGTTGAATGATCGCAACCAAAAGGGGACATTCTCATCTGGGCATCATCTCGAGTGATCCTACGAAGTTACAATGAAATCCCGACATAAATATGACCTGTAGATTGTGCTCAAGATTTTCGAACTTCGGGCACCTGTAGCCATCACAGTCGACCAATCACGACCAAAAGGGGACGTCACCATCTAGGCATTATATAGAGTCATCCTAACAAGTTACAATGAAATCCTTCCAGAAATACGACCTATAGACTATGCTAAAGGTTTTGGGCTCGGGCAGCCATCAAGGCTGAACGATCGCGACCAAAAGGGAACATTCTCATCTAGACATTATTTGGAGTCATCCTACCAAGCTACAATGAAATCCCTTCATAATTATGACCTGTAGACTGTTCTAAAGGTTTTCGGGCTTCGGGACCCTGTAGCTGTCACAGTTGCCCAATCGTGTCCAAAAGGGGACATGCTCATCTAGACATTATATGAAGTCAAACCTACCAAGTTACAATGAAATCCCTTCATAAATATGACCTGTAGACTGTGCTAAAGGTATTCGGGCTTCGGGCACGGGCAGTCATAATGGTGGAATGATCGCAACCAAAAGGGGACATTCTCATCTGGGCATCATCTCGAGTGATCCTAGGAAGTTACAATGAAATCTCTTCATAAATATGACCTGTAGACTGTGCTCAAGATTTTTGTTTCGGCTTCGGGCACCTGTAGCATCACAGTTGACCAATCACCACCAAAAGGGGATGTCATCATCTTGGCATTATATGGAGTCAACCTAACACGCTACAATGAAATCCTTCCATAAATACGACCTATAGACTATTTTAAAGGTCTTTGGGCTCGGGCAGCCATAAAGGCTGAATGATCGCGACCAAAAGGGGATGTTCTCATCTAGACATTATTTGGAGTCATCCTACCAAGCTACAATGAAATCCCTTCATAATTATGACCTGTAGACTGTTCTGAAGGTTTTCGGGCCCCTGTAGCCGTCACAGTTGCCCAATCATGTCCAAAAGGAGCTGTTCTCATCTAGACATTATATAAAGTCAACCTACCAAGTTACAATGAAATTCCTTCATAAATATGACCTGAAGACTGTGCTAAAGGTTTTCGGGCTCGGGCAGCCATCATGGTTGAATGATCGCAATTAAAAGGGGACAATCTCAACTGGAGTGATCCTAGGAAGTTACAATGAAATCCCTTCATAAATATGACCTGTAGACTGTGCTCAAGGTTTTCGGGCTTCGGGCACCTGTAGCCATCACAGTTTACCAATTACGACCAAAAGGGGATGTCATCATCTAGGCATTATATGGAGTCAACCTAACAGGTTACAATGGAATCCTTCCATAAATATGACCTTTTGCATATGCTAAAGATTTTTGGGCTCGGGCACCCATCAAGGCTGAATGATCGCGACCAAAATGGGACGTTCTCATCTAGACATTATTTGGAGTCATCCTACCAAGTTACAATGAAATCCCTTCATAAATATGACCTGTAGACTGTGCTAAAGGTTTTCGGGCTTCGGGCCCCTGTAGCCGTCACAGTTGCCCAATCACGTCCAAAAAGGGGACTTTCTCATCTAGACATTATATGAAGTCAACCCACCAAGTTACAATGAAATTTCTCAACAAATATGACCTGTAGACTGTGCTAAAGGTTTTCGGGTTTTGGGCTCGGGCAGTCGTCACGGTTGGCAGATCACGCCCAAATGGGGAAATTCTCATCTAGACATCATAAGAAGTCATCCTACCAAGTTACAATGAAATCACTCCATATTAAACATGACCTGCAGACTGTGCTAAAAGTTTTTTGGTTTCGGGCTTGGGCAGCCATCACGGTTGACAGATCATGCCCAAAAGGGGACGTTCTCATCTAGGCATTATACAGAGGCATCCTACCAAGTTACAATGAAATCCCTTCAGAAATACGACCTGTAGACTGTGCTAATGGTTTTCGGGTTTTGGGCTCGGGCAGCCATACCGGTTGACCGATCGCGACCAAAGGGGGACGTTCACATCTAGACATGACCCTAAACCAGCATATGAAATTTCGTGACGATCAGACAAGAACTGCGGGGTGTAGCCCGTGCTAAAGGAAAATGTGAACAGACTCACAGACAAACAGACTTCCGCACGCGTGATGGCAATAGCTTATCTTGACTTTGTCAAGTTAAGCTAAAAATGGCGATTTTCTTCCATCTCTAAAAGATATGTAAAACGAAACATCACAAGAAGCTCATACACCTTCTCACAAAGAAAAAAATAACAAATCTTAGATGAATGGATTGATTGATTGACTGATTTGGGTTTAACATCGCTTTCAAGTTGTGGGGTTTACAAAGTTTGGGAAATTTTGGGGGGGGTTAAATACCCCCCCCCCCCCCCACCCCCCCCACCCCCCGGTTCCTACGCCACTGAGTAGACCAGTATTGAGACTAGACGACTTCTGTTTGAGACGAGTCGACTTCTGTTTAGGACGAATGTGTTTTGGGCCGAGTGCGCATTGGGCCTAAAAGACTGGGTATCGGCTCCCCACACTGAACCCATTAAGGAGCGTTCCCAATTACTAACCTTCACACTTATTGTGGAAATGTCTATAAGCAAACAAAACTACCTTAATCACCATACTCATCAATTACTCGGGAATACTGAAAGATAAGTTGGAATTACTCCCATAATAAGCAGCTTACAGGTTTTCATCAGCTCTGAATGTCACGATGCTCTTCTGTTTGTTCCCTTTCAATTTTCCAGACAAAAATATTAATATATAATCACATCAGCAAGATTAGGAAGGAAAATATAAATGAAATAACCAGTAATGACAGAATACATGTTGCCAACAGTGATTTGTGTTATGTTTTTTTACACTGATGTCACAAGCAATGGCCTGCAATATGCCATACAGGAGATAACTGCTGCATACTAATAAAATACTACATATGAAACTGAAACAATATTAAACCGTAACCCCTTACCCAACACAACTAAAAGGCGACACATGCAAGATAATAAATATCTCTATAAACAAACATTGACTATGAGCTCTCACTGAAACGACCTTCGCAGGCTCATTCCAATGAGGTGTCATAAGCTATGTTTGGTCATTTAGCATGTTGAGGACTACATTATTTTTGGTAGTCTGAGTTTGTTCATCAAAATTTGTTTTATTACGAATTATTGAAGAGCGCCTGTAGGCACTCTTCAATAATTTGTGATAAAACAAATTTATATGAACAAAATATTATTTGCGTGTGACTGAATATGAAGCATGAGCAAGGAATATGTTGGCTTTTGCTCTGGTACCCTAGTTTTTACTTTAACTTGACAAAGTCAAGATAAGCTATTGCCATCACGCGTGTGGAAGTCTGTTAGTCTGTGAGTCTGTTCACATTTTCCTTTAGCACAGGCTACACCCCGTAGTTTTTTGTCCGATCGTCACGAAATTTCAAATGCAGGTTTGAGGTCATGTCTAAATGAGAACGTCCCCTTTTGGTCCCTATCGGTCAACCTTGATGGCTACCCGAGCCCAAAACCCGAAAACCATTAGCACAGTCTACAGGTCGTATTTATGACGGGATTTCATTGTAACTTGGTAGGATGCCTCTGTATAATATATAGATGAGAACGTCCCCTTTTGGTTATGAGTTGTCAACCGTGATGGCTGCCAAAGCCCGAAACCCCAAAACTTTTAGCACAGTCTGCACGTCATATTTGACATGGAGGGATTTCCTTGTAACTTGGTATGATGACTCCGTGTGATGTCTAGATGAGAACTTCCCCCATTTGGTCGCGATCTGTCAACCGTGACGACTGCATGGGCCCAAAACCTTTACGACCCGGAACTTAATTAAGCACCCCCCCCCCGTTCTTTTTCGCAGTTGTGTTAATATAAAGTGTAATAGAAAGTGTTAGGCTATGAGCCAGTATAGGGTTCCCCCCCCCCCCCCCCCCCCCCCCATTTAGGGAATTTGCCAGACTATGTTTTTCTGAAAGTCCAATAGATAAGAAACATTTTAAGACTTTTAAGACATCTGGCGACTGCAGCGTTTAGAAACTACAGGCATTTGATGGATTAGCTTATAAAAATACACAAACACATCTTGGAAAGTCAGAATAATTTATTGAGAGATCGGGGAAGTCACAGCATAGACAGGACAAACCAAGGAATGGAGAGAATAATAAACTGCGAAATAGACTGGGATGGGCAGAAGCAGGGGATTCCGAATGAATCTGAACTAGTAAAACAATTGTCGGGTTGTTTGAGGTAATTCTCGGTAATTAAATCGATTCTTATACAAAGAAAAGCACCTAATACCACAACACGCTATAGTTGCATAAGCCTGTAGGTGATATTAGAAGCCTTTAGGTGCTATAGCACTATGTGCTTCTATTAAAATAAGGATTCTCAAGGAATCCGAACTAGTGCAACTTGTTGGGTTTTTGTGGTAATTCTAACCGAGGATTCTGGTCAATTAGATTGAATCTTATGCAAAGGAACACACCTTTTATTGGACAAAAGAGGATTCTGGGGGGGGGGGGGGGGGGGGGGCGGAATCATTATCAAATAAAGTAATTTTGGGTTGATTTTGGTGAAGTGGAGGGATTGTCAGGTCTATTTGGTTAATTCGATTTACTGCTATTCTATTGAACACAACCTCCGAACACACCCCTTTGCTATAAAAGAATTTCGGGTCACATAGCAACCATGTGCTACAATAGAAACTATGATGGTGGCCTCCAATATACAAAATGGACGAAGGAAACGCGTATCACTCTAAAAGCACGCGCTGCACATGCACACTAAGACCATGTATCACTACGGTAAGTATGTCACAAAAAGGCCGCTCTTGGCGCTACCATGACAACCCAACATGGCGCCGCTGGGCCACGTAGCTATGACGTCACATGAGATCCACCACATCAAATCCATAAGATGGGGTAAAAATGAACGGGTAGGTATACACCCTTTATGTGAAAAAATAGTAGATCGTGTACCCGGACCCCCACCTCCAACAAGCTGTCCTCTGTATGGATCTTGTCTGATAGATCTCATGTTACGTCATATCACATGACCCAGTGGTACTGTGTTGTAATGTCATGGTTTCATACAGAAACCAAGCTCAATTAAGTTCTGTAACAGGACAATTTTTTTCCCGAGGTCGTATAGTATTTACATTCACATTACTCAGTAATGCCCCAACCCATAATGGCAAACATTGGTGCAAATTATAGCATTTTGAATAAGCTTTCAGAAAAGCTTAACCTTCAAAATTCCGTAGAGGGGGGGGGGGGGGGGGGGGAGGGGGGGGGGGGGGGGGGGTGGACAGGGTCTATGAGCAGCTCGCGCACAATGTCATCACTTTCATATGTTATAGATGGCAAAAAGTGATTGTTTGCGGAAAGAATGGTCTGTTGACAAATGAAAGACAACACAATGATGAAAATATGCAGTATTTTAATGGCGCTAATTACACATATCTGTCACTAATGTTTTTGATGGAAAAATGTTTTCTCGACAAGTATGGTGCTGGAACGGTCCATGATGAAACAATGCCGATAATTAATGACAAAAATTAACATGTCATCTCCTGAACATACAATAGCAGTGTCTGGCGTCAGTAGCGAGTATATCCACCACGTGCCCGGATGACAGCCTGAACCCTCCTCCTATTGCTACCAGTGAGCCTTCTGATACGGTCCAGAGGCAACTGCTGTCACTCCTCATTCAATGCAGCTTCCAAATCGGCCAAATTATGTACAGCCGGATCCATTGCTTGCACACGACGTCGAAGAAAGTCCCAGATGTGTTCTTAGGAATTCAAATCGGGGCTCATTGCAGGCCAAGGTAGTGTTGTAATAGCTTTGTTCTGGGGGAATGCTCTCACAGCATGGGCACGATGTGGCCTTGCATTGTCTTCCATGAATACAGGGAAAGTAGCCAACGGATGGTTGTCAAAATGAGGCACGATGACCAGACTGAGAATGTCCCGAATTTACTGATGACCATTGAGATTCTCACGTACAGTCACCATATCAAGTTTACAATCATGAGAGAGGCATTCCCAGATCATTACTGATCCTCCATCGTAAGAAACAGCAGGCTTGATGTTCCTGGACACGTAAGCAGTATTTCTCCGCACTCTCATGCGACCATCTGTGGCGTGAAGCAGGAAACTACTCTCGTCTGACCAATGGACTCTCCTCCACGTCCTGAGATTCCAATGTTGTCGTGCCATACACCAATCCAAACGTCTTCTTTGATGCTGATCGGACAAAGCTGAGCCATTGATCACCCTTCTGGACCTCATACCCAGTGCTTTGAGACGGTTTCGGACAGTTTCTGTTGCACAATCGCCTGTTGAGGAGCCAAAGACGTTTCAAAACCCCCCTTGAAGCAGAGAGTTCACGCCTAACGAGGCGTGCCAGACCCCGATCTTCCCGATGAGATGTCTTTTGTGGTTGTCCCGGCCTTTGTCGGTTCTTAACATCGTTGGTTTGTTGATGTTTTCGGACAAGTCTGCTGATAAAAAATAACTATACCCAAGTTGTCTTCCAAATTCATTAGCTTTGCATGCCAACGATTTGCCATCTTAGTGCCTCTGACAGTCTCTTCCTTTCCATGTCAACATTTACTGATAAAAGTGACAAATTTTCTTGTTCTTGTTTCATACCCAGATATTATATGTGGATGAGAGAGTTTTTGTGGCATTCGTGGGAAGCATGCGTCACGTGGACGAGGAGAGTGATGTGTTTGGAGCACGCTATCAACCAGAAACATCATGTTTCACTAGATGAAATGTACTGCAAGACAGAGAGGAGCGTCAAATCTTTACCAATAGTGCATTTCTGGCGAAAAAGGGGCACGCTCTGTCGCCACCCCCCCCCCCCTCCCCACACACACACACTTCCGATGTCATTGATCCCATGCATGTAGAGGTCGAGTGAGCATGCTAACTAGTACATACAAAAAGCTCTATCAAACAAAATATAACAGACTAAACGATCACCAGAATGTAGGAAAATTGTGAAAATCTTTCTTACCCGGTTTGCATAAATGTTTGCGGAAAGCAGAAGCCGACAGTCCGTGAGTGGAGACAAAAGAAAAACACCCAACTGGGCCGGATTGAATCTCTCCGCAAAACCGTCATAGACTTGTCCACTTTGCTATACAAGGTAGTGTATAAGAATATTCCATTTGGGGCATCAGTGCTGAAAGGGTTAATTGAGTATCCCTGTTAATGGAATATTCTTCACTGGCAAAGTGGATATTCAATTAACAGGATGCCAAAGTATTAGTGAAAAAAAAACAATTTTTTTTCTCAACTGGTTGAGTGCTTGAAGCCACTATCAGGGTATTAAAATAAAAGTGTCAATGACACTGCAGCTTGACTGTGCGTTGTGGTTGATGAAAAGGATAATGTTCAACGTTTATGAAAGGATTATGAAATAAGACAAGAATTGTGATAATTGAGAATATGTTAATTTCTGTTCCCTGTATGCTATGTTTTCAATAAGAATCATTTGAGGTGTGGACTGTAATGAAGAATAACGACCTGGGTTGATGTGGCCTAACAGTTAACGTATGTCAACTAAAGTTACCAAGTTACAGTAAAATCATACCAAAACGAGTCACCCTACCAAATTACAATGGAATCCCTTAAGAAATATAACTCGAAGACTTTGCTGAAGGAATCTGGGTCACGTGACGTTTCGACGGTCACGGTCAAGTGATGATGACTAAAATAGGAGAGTCTCATCTAGATATACAAACTTACCCTACCAAGTTACAATAAAATCCCTTCATAAAAACATGCTGTAAGCAGTGCTAAAGGAATCTAGGTCACGTGACCAGGTAGCGGTAATGGCTGACCGATCATGACCAAAATACGACAGTCTCGTCTAGACATCACACCGAGTTATCCTTCCAAGTGACAATAAAATTGCTTCATAAATATGACTCTAGACTGGGCTAAACAAATCTAGGCCATGTGTTTGTGCGGCTGTCATGGTTGACCGATCAGAGTCAAAAATAGAACGTTCTCATCTAGACATAAAACCGAGTCATCCTACAAATTTCCAATGGAATTCCTTTTTTATGCAAGCTATATACTGTGCTAAAGGCATCTTGGTAACATGCTCCTGCGGCCGTCACAGTTGACTAAACCTGACCAAAAAGGACGTTCTCATCTATACATTATACAGAGTCATCCTACGATCGCGACCAAAAGGGGACGTTCTCATCTGGACATTGTACGGATTATACGGAGTCATCCCATCAAGTTACAATGAAATCCCATCATAAATACGACCTGTAGATTGTACTAAAGGTTTTCGGTCTCTCGCAGCAGTCAAGGATGACTGACCGCGACCAAAAAGGGACATTCTCATCTAGATATGGCCTC